>OX352772.1:114717626-115317626 GCA_947095535.1 Poecilobothrus nobilitatus
AAAATGTAAATAATAAAAATAAAAACAAAACGTAAACAAGAAGTAGGTACAAAGTGTATTTTTCTTTATTAAAGAAGATCAATAATTGTTGTAAGTTATTATTATAGTTTTAAAGTTGCAAAATAAAAAAAAATAAAAATTATGGAATTATAGGTGCATCTGTTATGTTAGATTTTTTCTGTTCTATAATAACATTGAAAAAATAACCAGAAATCTTTGATTTACTTGGTTTTGTTATTATTGCGTTACATTCTATACTGTAAGGAATCAAAAAGGAAAGTTATTGCTTTTGGTACCTATTTGAAAACAAAAATAAAACAAATTTATTTATATGTTTGAAATAATTTTGTATTTGAAAATATTTTACAATTATACAGAAATCTGCGTTGGAAAATTTTTTTACCATGATCAGATGTTAATATTTTAGAAATAGCGAGACCAACTTTTTCTATACGTCGTTGAAATCTACTTCTATCACGTGCGTATTCTTCCCAATGATCTTTCCTTCCTGATCTGTAAGCATAGACCCATACATGCATAACGTGAATTTCTTGTTTTATGTTGAAGTAAACTTTTTCTTGTTATTTAAATTCATATTGTGCAAGTATGAAAATTGATGGTCTTAATCTAACATTTTTTCTTTTAAAAGTTGCATATATACATTAAAACAATTTTTAACAGCACATCTGAAACTCTTGTTTGATAAGTGTATAGGACAATTTGAATTAAAGTTTTCAATCTTTTATAATGATGGCAAGTCTCTGCTTAGATCTTCTATTTTAACACTGTCAATGTACTTTTATAGGGAAAAGTTTTTTTTGTTCTCCTTTAACATAAATTTTTTCCGCTGACTCTAAATAGTGTTTTAATATACATTTTACATCTAAATATTCAACTAAACCGTTATTCCATTTAAGTCCATTTATTTTATTTTCGCAATACTGGTTATTATATTTCACATCTTGACTAAGCTCTTCTGCAGGGTAGCGTGCTTTGAAATGATACACAGTTGGAATCAAACTTCCTTTTTAAAGTATGGCTAACTCTTTTAGGAAATATTGTTTTTCATTTCCTTGCAAAAATTGTAGGTCAACTATAAAAACTTGTTTAACCATGTCGAAGGTTTGTAAAAGAATGTTCAATGAAATAACTAAATTTACATTTTATATTCATTTCGGCAAAAGAGCTTTTCATATAAATATAGGTTAGGAATGATTGTTTTAACTAATACAACTATGTTGTTTCACCCATTTACAATGATGGTGGCGGGGCCATCCTGCTGTGGTAAAAACCACATTTATTCGTAATTTAATAAAATATAAAGAAGAAAATATACTACCACATATTAATAGAATTATTTGGTGTAATCCAGACAAAAATGCTTTTCCACTATATATGAAAGATGTTGAATATAGTAACACTATTCCAGATTTTATTGATAATCAAGAAACCTTTGTTAGTTATTATATATGATATGATGTTAAGTTCTCATGATAAGTTTGTATGTGATTTATTTACTAGAGGATCACATCATAGAAATTTATCTGTAATATTTGTAACACAAAATGTTTTTCACCAGGGTAAATTTTCAAGAGATA
Organism: Poecilobothrus nobilitatus; assembly: GCA_947095535.1. NCBI lineage: Eukaryota > Metazoa > Arthropoda > Insecta > Diptera > Dolichopodidae > Poecilobothrus > Poecilobothrus nobilitatus. The sequence goes on from OX352772.1 coordinate 114,719,225, forward strand.
TTTCACTCAACTGTAAATATTTAGTACTTTTCAAAAAACCAAGAGATAAATCGCAAATATTACCTCTAGCTCGCCAAATATATCTCAATCAAATTAAAGCATTTGAAAAAGTATATAATGATGTGACGTCAGTCCCATATGGCTTTATATTAATAGATCTTACTCAAGACGTATATATTTCGATTAAGAAGTGATATATTGGGGAAAGGTTTGTGTTATTGTACGAGAGATCAATTAGAACAATTTGGGGAGGAATATGAACGTTTGAAGACCAATCGACATATATTGCACCTATTAAAAACCTCTAAACCAAAATTCCAGAAAGTAATTATAAAACACTGTGACCCTGAAGTAATAAAAACATTTTGCGAAATCTCTTTAAATATTTTAAAAGGTAATTGTAATCTGAGTAAAAAAGCAACAACCCAATTACGAAAGTATAAAAAAGAATTAAGATCACTTATTTGCCGGAAAAAATCTATAAATAGCAAAAGAAAAATTATTATTCAACGTGCTGGATTTTTACCTACACTTCTTGGTGCAATACTATCAGGGATAATCGGAAATTTTATAAAATGAATAATACAACATTTAATAAAATGATAATTTTAAAACCTGAGATTTATGAAAGAATGAAGCACAAATGCAGACATGAACTCAATGAACTCAATGGATTGGATAAAAATATGAAAAAAATATTATTAAATAAACATCTCACGGATACTCAAAAATGGTATTTATACAGACAAAATTTATTTAATATAAGAAACAAAAAACGACAACTTCCTAGAAATAAAGAGGAGAAAATAAAAATTACGGAAACAAAAGGTACTCAAACTCGTGCAAAACCAATGTATATAGATGCGGAAACTCAATCGCATTTTCCTGAATATAAGAATGTTGGAATACAAGTTGTATATGAAAAAGAAGCTGATGACGAAGTTATTTGATGATGAAATTCAGGAAAATGTTTTAACAAGCAGCATTGTCAGCTGCTTCAGTTGGAGAACGTCTTAGAAAAAGAAAATCAATTAGAAATCAAAATGTACAAATTTTTGAAACTGATACAGGAGACATTATAACTGTTCCTTTAGATAGCCCAAGCGTGTAATAGAAGCTTTCAAAACTTTTATAGATAGTGCACAATTGATTCCCATTAGTAAACCAGATATGTTTTTCATGTACACAGACGTAATTGAACCGCAAAAAATAGGTGATAAAGATATAAGGTGTTTAAGATCTGTTAACATACAAAATTCTTTCACTGATACTGTAAAAAAATTCGGTAATATTCAATATTGCAATGTGGAGAAATCATTTAATAACATTTCATTACTTTTATGTGATAAATATGGATACAAAATAAACTTTTCCATTAGTTCAATTCCAACAAAAATTGTATTACATTTTAAAAAAGTATAAATAAAAGCGATTTTACAAAACTATATATTATTTTATTTTATTCATTATGGAGAGAGCGTACTACAAATATTATTTAGTTCAATCAGGAAAAGGTCTTGAGGATATTGGTCCTTTGTTACACTCAATTGTACCTTACCAAAGGGGACGAGGGTTAGGGAGCTTTTTTGGTGGTCTTTTTAGATATTTAAAACCAATATTTACGTCTGGAGTTAATATATTAAAAAAAGAGGTTATTAACTCTGGTATTAGTGCATTATCTGATATTGCCACAGGTGCAAATATAAAAGAAGTGGTTCAAGATCGAAGTAAAGAGATAATGAAAAATGTAAGACGAGGTGTAGTTCGGAAACTCAATGAAATGTATGGACAAGGCAAAAGAAAACGAAAGAAAACCTATAAAAAGACCTCTCATTAATAATTTAAATTATTTTACGTCGAAGCGACGCAAAGTTAATAACAAAAACAAACAAAAAGATATTTTTGAATAATTATGATTGAATGTATGAAATCAGAGCTGGATCTTTTAAAGCCTATTCAGTCAAGTATTTTACGATCTGAAGACGTTTCCTATAACCCTATTGCTTCTTTAGATAATTCATCTGTCATAGAATTTGTTTCACTAGGGCACGGTGATACATATAGAGACTTGTCTTCGACATATCTAAAATTAAAAGTACAAATTTTAAAAAAAGATGGAACTCAATGGAATAAAGATAAAAAAGATAAAAGATAAAAAAACTGATGGAGCACCTATACAACAACCAAGTGTGGTTAATAATATGTTACATTCATTAATAAAACAATGCAATGTTCAACTAAATGGAAAGAATATATCTCCATCAAATGGCAATTATCATTACAGAGCTTATATTGAATCATTGTTAAATTATGGTACGGATGCCACTACAACGCATTTGGAGTGTGGTGGAAGGATGTTAGATAAGCCAAATATAGCAAAAACAGATAATAGTGGTTCAAAAGAACGTCAAAAATTATACTAAAATAGCAATGTAGTGGAACTTATGAGGAAACTGATAGATATGTTTAACCAACCTACACTTCTCATAAACAATGTCGATGTTCGAGTTATCCTAACATTAGAAAAACCAGATTTTTACTTCTTTGCAGATGATACTGATGAATCTCACTGAAAATTTTAGAAGCCACTTTATTTGTGAGACATGTAACAATTAATCCTAGTGTGCTATTAGCACATAATGCTGTATTGGAAAAAACGAATGCCAAATACAATTACAAACGGGTAGAGGTAAAAACTCTTACCATTCCACAGAATAGTTCATCAATATCACTTGATAATGTTTTTATTGGACAGTTTCCAAACACAATCATTTTTCGCATGACAGAAAATACAGGTTACTCTGGAAAAAGGTCAAAAAACCCATACAATTTTAAACATTTTGATATTTCACAATTTGTGTTAAACGTAAATGGTGTTCAAATACCTAATTCAGCAATTGAAACCAGTTTTTCAGATGAAAATAATTGCTGTACAAAAGCATACAGTACACTTTTTTCAGGAACTGGAATTTACCATAATGATAAAGGTCATCAGATAACAAAAACCATGTTTAGTAATGGGTTTTTCATTCTAGCTTTTGATTTAACTCCAGATGCATCAGGAAGTGAAGTGTGTCAAGGTCTACTAAATCAAGGTACAGTTAGAATTGAGGCAAGGCTATCAAAACCACTTACATCTACACTTACTGCTATTGTTTATGGAGAATTTGATGCAAGTTTACAAATTGATAAAAACCGAAATATATTCTCAAACCTATAAATAGCATACATAAAAGTAAATTTGAATATTTGACAAAATGTCACTGTCTTGTGCATTTCTGGATGTAACATTTTGTAGTGATTATAATAATACCTTGTTTTCGAAAGATATTTGTATAGTTGGTTTTAAAGAACCTTGTAAAAAGTTTGTAAAAGAGCTCAAGTATAAATTTCCAACTAGGGATTTTATAAATGATAATTTTGATAATTACTCTTTTGGAACTGTGTACAGCGATAAAATAAATAAAGAGCTCTGTCAAATACTAGAAAAATTTGATGTTATTATAACAAATAAAAAAATCAAAAAAGAGTTTTTATCAAATTATATTAAAGAAACAACTAAAGTATATGACTTGAGTCAATTTGATTGATGAATACCCTAGAGATAAGTGACGTGTTAAGATGTAACAAACACACACGTTGATTTTTTAAAGGAGTTTTTGCTCTGGATCAACTCCCCAGAATAATTGAAAAACAAACTTTTTTAATTGTAAACACTGATAAATCAAAAGATCCGGGAACACATTGGTTAGCTATTTTTAAGCCAAAGAATGGCTGTGTTGAATATTTTGATTCGTTTGGTAGAAAACCAGATAAATTAGAAATTTTAAGTTACTTAAAAAATCAATTTATAATTTTTAATAAGAAACAGTTACAAAGTAACTATTCAGATGTCTGTGGGCAATATTGTTGTGTTTATACGTGGTATAGATGTTGCGGTTATAGTATGAACTCTTTTTTAAAAAAATTTAATAAAGGAAATCAACTAGAAAACGATAAGTATATTTTAAGTACCTTTCAAAATGTATTTGGAAAATATAACTCATTACAAATTTGTGTTCCTAAAACGTATAAATAATAAAAACAATATAAACAGGTTTTAGTAAAATTAAAGGTATTGAAGCACCAGGTCAGAACACAAATTTATTGCTAAGTTACACATATTTTCTCAATAAGAGTTATACATTAAAAATTGCTGTTGGATTTGACTGTGAGTCATTTGAAGCCTCAAGTATAATTCACCGTATTAGTAAAAAGTCAATTGTCTTAAAATATCATGAATGGAATAAATTTTATTACGAATTTACCAAAAAACTCGATAAGCTGATAATAAAAGATATAAAACAGAACTTTCATCATGGGCTAAAATCAGCGAACAGGCAAAGTATAAGTATTAACAAAGAAGAAGCAGAGCAGTTTTACAATTTAAACGATTTTCTTCACACAGTGATGACCTATTATAAATCTGCTGAGTTAAATGTAAAAGACTATGTTCGGGAATATCTAAATTTATGTATCGAACAACAAGTATTTAGGTTAGAAAGAGAAATTTATGTACCAATACAACGTTTTAATGTACAATGTAATTATTCAAGGTTATTTTTTGAAATTCCGGTAATTTTAAAGGAACAAATCTGTAATATACTACATAAAACAAACAAAATAAATCACAACAAATAATATAAAAATTTTTATTTTTTATTTATATGTTTTAGATAGACAAATATTTTTCTGTACACCTTTCATTAAAATAATAAATCATTGAAATAATCAAGATCTCCCTGCTGATTATTTATGTCCCAAATTTCATTAAATGGAACTGCTTCCTCATCTTCCTCAATTTCTTCTTCCACTCGTTCTTCTTCGTCTTCTAATTCAACTATCTGGAGCGGTGGTATAAATTCCTCAGTTTCTGCTAAATCTTCGTCGTCCATGGTGGACGTAATTTCATTTTCTTGTATCTGACCTTGTGTATTTACATCATCTACAGTTTCTTTAAATGGAAATGATGTGGAATCAGGCAGCATTTCAGTGAGTTGTTAAGCAGTCAGAATGGAAATGAATTAAATTTGAAAATAAAAGTTGAGTTATATACTCATGTAGAAAAGTATAAAAGCAAATTAAACTCAATTAGATGATTAGTTTAAACCATGCTTTGGTCTATCATTTTATGTATAATAATTATTATAACATTACCTTTAACATTTTTAAAACAAAATGACAAGAGCTCAAATAGTGACTGAAATTCATAGACAGGCAAGACGTAAATTTCTTAGAAGAAAATTCAAACAGAAAGGTCTAAATTTCACGTGGCAAATCGATTTAGTCGAGATGATACCTTATGGAAAATTTAATAATAGTTATAAATATATGCTGACGGTTATTGATACTTTTTCCAAGTATGCCTATGCTGAACCTGTGAAAACAAAAAATGCTGAAAATGTTTTAAATGCCTTAAAAACAATTATTATTAGAGCTAAAGTTATACCAAAAAATATTCACTCTGATCAAGGCAAGGAATTTTTTAATTTACAATTTCAAAATTATATGAAAGAAAAATCAATCAATCATTATCACACATTTAGCGAATTAAAAGCATCAATTGTTGAACGATTTAACCGTACATTGAAAAATTCTATGTGGAAAAAATTTAGTTTAAACGGGAATTATAAATGGTTACCTATTATACAATCATTAATAAAAGAATATAATTCAACAAAACATAGCACAACAAAACTTCCTCCTGAAAAAATTACAAAGAAAAACGAAAAAAATATACTGCGTAATGTATATACTGAGCCTAAAATTTTTCAAAAAAGTAAATATAAAACTGGAAATTTTGTAAGAATAAGTAAATATAAAGGTCATTTCGAAAAAGGTTATCAACCGAATTGGTCAACTGAAGTATTGACCAAGTATTAAGATTGATAAAAATGAAGTATTAAGATTGATAAAATCAATAATACTTATCCTGTTACATATCAATTATCGGACTATACTGATACGCCAATTTCTGGGGGTTTTTATCAAGCTGAGCTTACACCTGTAAAATACCCAGATACTTATCTTGTAGAAAAAATTCTGAAAAAGCAAGGAAATAGAGTTTTTGTTAAATGGCTAGGTTTTGATGACACATATAATACTTGGATAAATTCAACAAATATTGTTTAATATCTGTAAAATAAAACTCTAATAAACACTTGAAAATAAAACTTGAAAACATCTGAAAAATAAAATAAAATCTTAACGTCTGAAAAATCAAATAAAATCTTAACATCTGAAAAATGAAAATAAAATTAAAACAGTAGAAAATTTCTTTGAAATAAAATTTTTTTTATTCTATATAAAATTAGTCTAAAACTATTACTGATTTGTGGCGAATTCAAAATCACCACGTTCTTCTTTTAAATTTAATTGGCTTTCCTCATTTATAAGGAAATATACATTTTTTTCGATTTCCTCGCGGAAATCATTATCTTCAAATACCCCAACTTTTTGATGCGGTATAAATATAATATTATTTAGGTTTTCGAAGACCCATTTTTTACCGTAAACGGTGTTTACTTTTTTAATTTTATTTATTTTATAGAGCCTACTTGGCTCCATATCTTTAACTTTTAAAAATTTCTAAAAAAATTTTTTTTTTAAATTAAATAATTCCACCAGTTTCCTTTTTCTGATGGGATTTGATGTTGCCTTACTCTGATAATCTTGTTGTTGCTGTTGTTGTAGTTGCTGTTGATGTTGCTGTTGTTGCGGTTGTTGCTGTTGTTGTGGTTGTTCCTGTTGTTGTTGATGATGCTGTTGATGTTATTGCGGTTGTTGTTGTTGTTGATGAAGATGAGTGGAAGCGTCATCTTCTTTTTCGCCTTTCTCCTTTTCGCAGGAAGACGCACTGCTGTACTAGTAGTAGCAGTTGTAGCAGTTGCAGTCTCTTCTGCAGTCATAAAGAAGTTTAAATATTCCTGTGCCATATCTTGCTTGTTTGAAATTAAACTGATATTTTTTGTATAAAATCCCAATGCATTTATACTAATTAAAATGTATTGAAGATAAATTTGGATTACTTTTTGTTTTTCAATTCTTTCTATTTTAAGATAGTATTAAGATGGGATTCTAATTAAACAACTATAATTTATTAAAGCGACCTTTGATTACAATGCAATGGTTCATTTAACAGAGTGAATCTGTATTAAAAATTTAATATTATTCTGTTATTCAAGCATTTAACATCTAAAATTCGTATAAAGAAAATGTCGAAAAAAATTATTTTACAAAAGTTTATTACCGAAATTAATTTTACAATAATATTACCTTATATAATCAAAAGTGAAAATTCGACATTTGTTAAACGGTTTAATATGAACGGGCACAAAATAAAATTTGTAATTAAATCCGTACCTGACAATAGAGAACCAATTATCTGTATTAAGGATGCTATACATCAAATAATCAACATTGCTGTGAAAGATGTGAATTCCAGGGATAAGATTGGGTTAACATTTTGTGGAGAGAGCTTTGAACATCAAGGTCCTGCGTATCTCCGTTTTAGATCCGCTCATGAACTAAAATTTAGCGACGTTTGGGATGTAATTTCTAATGTTTTCCAAAGTAATTCTGAAGGTAGTTATTTATAATACATTTTCGGCTTCATTTATTATAAACTATTTTTATTTTACGTCTACAGGTTTAAGTACAGACACTTTTTGTTTAACAGTTACCCATGTTAAATTACCCGTTGGTAGAGGTAGAAGTAATAAATATTCAAATTTTGATGAGGAATGCTTAAAAAGGAGAATAATAATAGCAATAAAAAATAGCGATAATTTATGTTTACCTCGTGCACTTGTTGTTTCAATAGCTAAAATTGAAAAATTTTTAGAAAAATCAAAAATAACAATTCCATCTGAAGGTTGCGGAATTCGTGAATTGAATCAATTTCAAAAATTTTTACACAAACACAAGATTGTTGTATATAAATATGGAACAAGGGGTGCAGAAATAATATTTGAAGGATTGAATAATGGGAAAAAAATTAACTTGTTATATCATAATAACTAATCATTACAATGTAATAACCTCACTAACAGCTGCTTTTTGCACAGCATTTTATTGTGAAGAATGTCATATTCCGCATTCTAAGAAAAATGAACATAGATGTTCGAAAAGTTCCCCTTGCTGTCAAAACTCACCAGCTTGTTCACTTAATGTTAAAAATATTTTATGTATGCAGTGTAATCGAACATTTCATGGTCAAACATGTTTTGAAAGCCATAAGGCTTCTAGTTCAAAAAATAGAAGCATCTGTGAAGAAATTAGAAAATGCAAATCTTGTTTTAAAGTTCATAAAAGCAGTAGGACTCATATATGTGGAAAATATTTTTGTAAGATTTGCGATAATCATGTTCCTGAAAACCATAAATGCTTCATTCAGCAAGAGAAAACAAAAGTAAATTTTGAAAATTGCATTTACGTATTTTATGATTTAGAAACAAGACAAGAAGAAATTAGCTCTACAAAAATAAAAGAACATGTTCCAAGTTTATGTGTGGCTCAGCCAAGATGCTTTAAATGTATTAACATTGATTTTCTATACTTCTGTGGAAAATGTAAATTAAGAGAGAGAATTCTTAAAACGAAAAATGTGATAGAGGATTTCATGGAATTTATTTTTAAATTAAGAAAGGAATTCAAAAAGATTGTCATAATTGCTCATAATGGTCAGGCGTTTGACCATCAATTTATTCTGAATTATATACTCAATAAAACTGTACTTGAACCAAAGTTAATTATGCGAGGTACAAAAATTATTGTTATGATAATTGATAATATTAAATTTATAGATTCTATGAATTACTTTCCTATGGCCTTGGCAAAATTACCAAAAGCTTTTAATTTATGAATCAATTTGAAAAAGGGTTATTTTCCGCATCTATTTAATAAATTGGAAAATGAAACTTACATTGGCCCACTTCCAGCAATTAAATACTATAACTCTAATACAATGAAAGCAGATGAGCGTAATGAATTTTTAATGTGCTATGAACAAAATAGAAACTCAGAATTTAATATGGAGAAAGATATTTTAGAATACTGTATAAATGATGTTGAAATTCTAACTAGAGCATGTCTGGTTTTCAGAAAATTTTTTATAGAAGAATGTAATGTGGAACCATTTGTAGAAGCAGCAACAATAGCTTCCGCCTGTAATCTTGTATATAGAAGAAACTTTCTCAAATCGAATACTATAGGAATTATACCAAGAAAAGGATATAGGATGGAAGACAATCAGTCAAAAATTGCCATGCAATGGCTTATTTGGGAAAAAGATTTGAGAAAAATTGATTTGAAATGTGCATTTAATGGAAAAGAAAAACAAATCGGAAATGTTAAAGTCGATGGATTTTGCGAAAAGACTAAAGAAATATTTGAATTTTACGGTTGCTATTATCATGGACATCCAAAATGTTTAACAAACCAGAGGGATATACCATTACATGATAACTCTGGCGATACTTTGAATCTACGATATGAAAAAACATTAATGAGATCAGAGTTTATAAAATCATGTGGATATAAAGTTATAGAGATGTGGGAATGTGAATTCCGGGAGCTAATGAGACACAATGAAAATATGAAATATTTAGAAAATCATTCACTAATTAATTTAGTTCCTTTAAATCCTCGTGATGCATTTTATGGCGGAAGAACGGGAAATACTTACACATATCATAAATGTAAACAAGGAGAAAAAATTAAATACATAGATGTATGTTCCTTATACCCATAGGAAAATTTCCCATAAACCATACTAAGATTTATGTTGGAGAAGATACTTGCTCTAAGTTAAACATAATGACTATTGACGGTATTATTAAATGTAAAATCTTACCACCAATAAATCTATTACACCCCGTGTTACCTGTCAAACAAAATAATAAATTGATGTTCTCACTATGTAACACTTGTAGTGAACAAAAATATCAAGGAAAATACTGTGAACATACAGACGATGAAAGAGCATTAGTAGGAACTTGGGTAATTGATGAAATTAAAAAAGCAATTGAAAAAGGGTATAAACTTTTAAATATTTATGAAGTTTGTGAATACGAAACAGTAAAATATGACAATTGCAATGGTATTTATGGTTTATTCACTAAAATGATGAATAAATTTATAAAGATTAAACAAGAAGCTTCTGGGTGGCCAATAAAATGTCAAATTCAAAAAGAAAATGAAGAATATATTGATAGTTTTTTTGAAAAGGAAGAAATTAAATTAGAATACGATAAAGTAGTTAATAATCCTGGTTTAAGATCTTTTGCTAAGATTATTTTAAACTCATTCTGGGGAAAATTTGGGCAAAGAGAAAATCAACAACAAACCACCATTATAAATCAACCTTTTAAACTTTACGAGTTAATAACAAACCTCTCTGTAGAAGTATGTCACATATTTCCAGTAAATGAAGAAAACATAGTGGCTAGCTGGAAGTACAAAGAAGAAGCAGCAACTTCTTTATTTACTGTCAACGTAAGTATCGCTGCTTATACAACAACACATGCTCGCCTTCAACTTTACAGTTATCTAGAGAAGCTAGATAGTAGAGTATTATATTATGACACCGATTCGGTGTTGTATATTAGTCGAGAAGGAGAATATGAACCACAAACAGGTGAATTAATAGCAGACATGACAGATGAGTTAGAGTGTTATGGTATAGGGAGTTATATTACAGAATTTGTAAGTGGTGGTCCAAAGAACTACGCCTACAAAATTTACTGTACAAAAGATAATACCGAAAAAATTGTTTGTAAAGTTAAAGGATTCTCTCTTAGTTATGAAGCTTCACAAAAAATTAATTTTAATAGCATAAAGGAAGCAGTTTTAAATTTCAGTTTATTTTAATTACATTACTGTTTAATTTATTTTACACCAGGTAAACAGAAATTACAAGAATGCAAAATATTTTTTAAGTTCATATGTACTTAGAACAAAATATAGAATATAGAGAAACAACTCATATCCTAAAATAGGTAACATATTTTTCTTATTTTTATTTTACACCTTAAATTTACATCTTGGTATTCAAAGGTACCTATGAATATTTTTCTTATTAAATAATAAAAAGAAGTTTTTTTCGTTTATTTTATCTCCTTTTACGTATGTAGGTGTATTTTATTAAGCATGCGATTTTGCGCAATTTAAAAAAATAAACTTGATTTGACCTGAAAAAAATCATCTTTCTATTTGTATGATATCCTATTACAAAGTATCAATGAATTTATTGAAAAACCTAAATATCCTAAACTTGTTCAGTTCATAAACCTTGCCTAACAACTTCTACAGTACCAACAACCTTCATTTCCTACTATACAACCACTTGCAACTTATAAGTTAACGACCCATGCTTATAACCTAAACCAAAACAAACAAAACAAGTTTTTTGACCCACTAACCAAGAATAACCTACATTAAACCCATCAATCAAAATATAGGTCAGTGGGCGTGGTCTTCGGTGCGATATGGCATGATTTTTTCCCATCCCCAAGTGCAGGATTACCTACTTATGTATAAGCAACTTGCTATCCAATTTAAACAAAAAGCCAATGCAACATATGAAAACTATGTCACTGATATTAGCAACAAACTTGTTGCTAATCTCAAAAATTTTTTTGATTTTGTTAACACAAAACGAAAATTATTTGGGTATCTCAATTCCATGATGTCTAAAAATAATGTGGTATCTGCTTGCCCGAAAGAAATCTGTAACTTCTTGACTTAATGACTTAATGACTTTCTGATCATTTCCAACAAGTTAATTCTTTATCTAATAGCTCGGATTTGCTAATTACAGATGTGTATCTTTCTGAAATTGAAATTCTTGAAGCAATTTTGAGCCTTGATATAAAAAAGTGCGCTGGTCCGGGCTTAATTCCTCCAATCTTTTCATTTTATTTTCAATAAGTCACTTTCAATTGGGATTTTTCCACAAGAGTAGAAATCCTACCACTTAACCCCTATCTTTAAAAAAAGGGATAGAGCACCGGTGGAAAACTATGGAGGTATAGCCATCCTTTCGACTATACCGACATTATTTCACAAAATTGTTGTTGATAGAATTACTACTATCATAAATGCAAAACTCACAACATGGTTTCAGAAAAGGTAGTTTCACTACAACGAATCTTATGATTTACACATTGGAAATCCTGAATCAAATGGAGAAAAGATACCGAGTTGATGAAATTTACACTGATTTTAGTAAAGCTTTCGATCGTGTGGATCACTTCACTTTGCACTCACTTTGGGTCTCGCAAGGAAGCCGTTTAGGCCCACTTCCAATATACCTCGCATTTCGTTTGCGGATGATCTACAAATATATCAAGTCATTAAAGATAATTCTGATACAGCTATACTTCAATCAAGCTTATCAGTTATCAGTGTTACAAGCTTGGTGCACGTCAAATATATTGGAACTCAACATACAGAAATGTAAGGTTATAAGCTTTATGCGAAAACTATCTTCTTTTATATAAGACTACAAAATAGATAACGTAACTTTGGAAAGGGTTTTTAGCATTACTGATTTAGGAATTTTAATAAACTTAATTTTAATCTTCGCTATTACCAATTAGCTTCAAAGGCTAATAAAATGTTAAATTTCATTAAGAGAAGAGCTATAGAATTCAGTGAATAAGCAGTGACTAAATCTCTATATTGTTCGCTAGTTCGATCTATCTTAGAATACGATAACATTATATGGAATCCTGCCTTTCAAGTTCATTCCAATAGAATCGAATCAGTTCAAAAGCAATGTCTTTTATTTGCATTAAGAAATCAATGTAATCCTTCTGATTTTGCTAATCTTCCTAGTTACACTACAAGATTTCATTCATTAAACATGCTTTCTTTATCTTTACGTAGAAAATTATTGTCTTCATATTTTATTTTTGATATTTTGAATAACAGTATTTCCATCCAAACTCTTACTAAGAAGTTTAGACTTAACGATAGTGTTAGGCAAACTAGAAATACTCGTTGTGGTTTGAACTCAAGTATTTCAACTCATAACCCATTTTTATAATTTTTATTATAAATGGCTTGTGATTTGAAAATATCTTTGGAAGTTTTTTTTCTTATTTTTGTACATTTTATAAATTGTAATTAAACGCTTTTAAGTAATTTTAAAGAAATAAATTCATTTTTTCCAATTTTACTTCTACTTAATAATAAGATATCCAAATACATTTAATATGTTACAAAATATATATAAATATAAAATGTTAAATTGCCTGTCACTACGTGTATGTACATATGTACAGATATTATATTCGTTTTTTTTTTTTTAATACCTTTTTCTGATCTGAGTGATTCATATATATGTAAAATAAATTTGAAAATGTAGTTTAAATAATAAATAATAATAACAATAATAAATTAACTTTTCTTAGATTTAAGTAACAAAAGTTCAGTTTTAAGTCATTATTTTGTATAGTTTTAAATATAAACATTATTTTTAGAATTTTTTTTGTAACGACCTTGTTTTGGTTTTGCTTAATAAAAATAACAAATAAAAAAAATAATATCTTTTCTATTTCAATGTTATTGAAAGCGCTCTTTACTTTTATTGAATCCTTCTTCTATTGTGTGGGTAACCTCGTGTAGAGCGGTTTCCAAAGATTTCCTCTTTATGTATGATTGTAGTATTTCAAGAGATTCGTCTATGCTTATAGACATGGTACCGTCTTCTCTCTCTAGTAGTTCTTGTTGCGCTTTAGAGAGGACTTTTCTCAATCTAGAGGCATCGCTAACTTTTTCTATTTGTTCTGTATATTCCCTCCAAGGCCTTGTTTTTTCCGATCTACACTTTTTTTTGAAATTTTTAAATGCTTTTCCATATTCCTCCCAATGCGTTTCGCTTTGGGTGCTCATTGCTTTATTAAAAATAATCTTTTTACTGATATCCATCAGATTTCTATTCATCAACCTTTGCTTATATCGTTTAGATACGCGTGTCAGTGAACATGACCTTTCATAATATTTGCTTATTGCCGTTATTACGAACTCGATTTTTTTGTCCAGTTCGTTAGTATCATTTGTTGGATCTTGCCTAGAGTTCAATTTTTCTCTAAAACACGATTTAAATTGATTCTAGTCCGTTCTTTTAGGATTCTTAAAAGGGAAGTTATCTGTCTGACCTAATTCCAGATCAAACCTAATGTGGCGGTGATCTGAAAAGGAGACCTCCTCCGATACAGGCCAATTCTTTATTATATTGCCTATACTGTTATTGGCTAAACTTATATCTATAACTTCTCTGCGGTTTCTATTTATAAAGGTTGGGACGTTCTATTTATTCAGAATTAGCAGATTCGTTGAGCATATATAATCTTATAGAGATTTCTCTCTGTTGTTGACATTGGTGCTGCCTCACACTGTATTGTGTGAGTTGGCATCGCGGCCTCAATCAGGTGTATATTGTTAAGTTCTGAATAACTCACCAAATCATTGAGCCCCTTCGTCAGCGGTGGTTCTTGCTCATCTTACGGCATGTACACTGATGCCAAAATGTTGGTCACTTTGCTTCCTTCCGTTAGGATTCCGTTAGGATGGTGATCCTTACTATTTAGCTTACTATTACATTACTACTCTCCCTCGCTTGGTACGGTGTTTATTTCACCCCTCCTATCTTTAATTGTTTCGTCCTTTGGAATGCTTATGTCTGCCGGAGTAGTCTCCTCCAAGGTTGCGAGATCAGTGTCGGCTAATGAGGATCCATAGCTGCTCTGATACTTTCATGAAGGAGTTCATCGAGTGGGTGTCCTCAAGTTCTTTTGCATTGGCCACCTATTTTGAGCTGAACGCCGATTCAATGGTAGTGAATTCGACTTCGCTTGCCAGCTTTGATAGATACTCTGTCACTTCACCATCTGCTTCCTTTGGGGCAGGTTTCCCCCCTTTTATTTTGATAAGGAAATATCTACATAAGTGTCCGCATAAATAATCTTGTAGATGTTTGCATCCCATAAACTCCACAAGAACTTGGGTGCAATAGCAATTCCTCCCTTTCTTCTCCTTTTTGCCTCGTTTTTGATTCAAGGCTCGAGTAGTATCGAAGCTTTCAATGAGAAGGGTCCTGTAAGACTCTTTTCTTATCTGCCCGTCCCATTGGTTCATGCCGACAATGCCCAATTTCAGGCGCTCATCTATAATAACTATCTGCATTACAAAATAATACATATTATAAAATTAATACATATAAACTATTTACACTGTAGGTACAAAATAATATAAAAATTAAATTTGAATTCTTTTTGAGTTTGCATTTGATTTTTTCCTTTTTGACAATATTATAAAAATTTTAGAATTAATAAAATAAAATTATTTACCTATATAAATATTAAAACTCTTATTAAATTTTGTATGTTGCTTTTCAGGTTTAACTTAAAAAAATTTAGTCAAAATAAACATTCACACTTAACTAATTATTTCTTAATAATTGAATTCAAGATGTAAACTCATTTATCATACCTAATCAGTAATTACATTATTTTTAATTTAAAAAAAAAACTATCAATTTTTAATAAAACGTTAATATTTAAGAAAATATAATCATAATGACTATACATCCATACATAAATAAAAATTATTATGCATAGTCAAAAATTAGAAATTATAAAGTAAAACAAAAACAACACAACTAAATAAAAACAGAATGAAAAATATGTACATACAACCATAGACAAATGTACAATTAGACGTATTGATAACATTCTTATTATACATATTTTGATTATACATTTTATTAACATTATTTTTATTATTACATTTAACAGTGATTTCTTCCCAAGTTATTTTTTCTAAAGTTTTGAAAAATAAGTGTTTAAAAAATTTTCTTACGATTTACCTATCTATATGTTATTTGTCTATGTATGCTAATACTTAATGATTTAGATTTATTTTTATAACTTTATTTATTAAGCGCATTTTACAAAGTAAGGATGTTGTTCCTACTAGCTTTGACATCGCATATTAAATTTTGACAAATAGTATGACAACAAATAGGTTGAAAGGTTGCTATACATCTTAAAAATATCAGCTAAATTAACTAGAACTAATTAACATTATTTTAACAGTGATAAGGATACCACTGTTTCTCTATCTGACAAACACCTTCTTATTAATTTTGTAATTCATTTTATTCATGCCAAACTAGATCAAAACCTTTCGATAACACTAATTCTAGTGCTATTTGTACAGTTTAACAAAATCTAATAGTTATAAGATTACATGGTTGGTCGAGTTACATTTTTTAATACCAAATCAATTATTTTTGATTGCATTCTTTTCGCAAAATTTACTCTTACGACGTGTGTGAAATTCGAACCCACACTCCCTCGGTGTTTACAGCTTATTTTATACGCCACCGAGGCCCCCTGAAATGCTTTATTTAATTCAATTTTCACCCTATCCTTTTATTTAAAAAATCTAAATTAGCTGTTAATCTTTTATACTTGTCGCTTAATCTATTTAAATAAACGAGGTAAATTTTTTTTCTTTTCAGCCTATCATTTCTTATTTTGAACAATGTTTTAGTTTTCTCTGATATTCCTTGATACTTACTGTTACTTATTGTATTTCGTTTTGAGTGCAGGGTGAGTCTGTCTAAAATAATTTGTTCAATTACGGAAACATGAATATCTGTTTCAGTTTTCTCAATGTTTCTTTAGTTTATAGGCTAAATTGTTTCTGAAATAAATATTGAGTTTAATATGTATTGTAAATTGTGATTACATAATTATATGGTTATGAACATACATAAATTGAAAGCACACGCGTTGGGCCTTTCTACACGAGTAGTGTCCTCTTTCGTTTCGTGACTACTTTCCTCTTTTTTTTATTTCCACACTGTTCCTCTCGATAGTCGTTACTTTTATATGTGTCTGTAAATATTTCATTTTAAAACAAAATTTGTTGCGAGAGGTAGATAATAAATATAAAAAAAAAGCACGCATAAAACAAATAAATTTTTTTTTGTATTTAAGTAACATAAGATTTTTTTGCCTGTAATTTTTAAATAATATATATTATATATGTATGTACCTAGAAATAGAATAAACTCTGTACTGTACTGTGCACATAATTTCTTTTTGTCAATAGAATATATTTCAATAATTTCATCAAGTGAAAGATCAAAAATCACTTTACTTTTTTAAAAATTTGCTGCGACCGTTTCAAAAACTTTTTTCTTTAATTTTCCAAACGAGAATGAAACGTATGTACACATAAAATTTTTTTGACCCTCATAAAAATTTTTATTTGAGTTTTTGTTTGTGTTAGTGGACTAAATTTTTAAACTCTAAAATTTTGGTTTAAAAAATTACTCCTAAAAATCCCCACCACAAATTTAGTTTATAGGCAAGAGGGTATGAAACGAAGGTAAAAGTAAAAAATGACGAAAGAGGACACTACTCGTGTGGAAAGGCCCATTGTAGCTATTAATTTAAAAGTCATAAAATTTATTTTTGTTTTTATAAATAAATTTATTAAATATATTACTTAACATTTATCAAAATTTAAAAAAATATGCAATGTCAAGGGTATACGTATGTATATCAAATAAAAAGTTAATCTCTCCCAACGTAAATTCGAACATATCAGCTATCCAAAACTCTACCAACTTTACTACAAACTAATACTAAACTTGTATTTTATACTTACTACAATGCTACAATGCAGTAATTTTTTATATAATATTTATATGTATAATATACAATGCAATATGCTATATATTATTTTATTATTATATGCATATCATTTTTTATATAATATTAATATGTATAATGTATAATGCATTATGCTATATATTATTTTACTATTATATGCACATCATTATGTACATAATCATCGTGTACATCGTGTACAGTTTTTTTTTAAATATTTCATTCATTCATTTTTTTTATAAATAAACAAAATACGTATAACTATATACGCAGCTATATTTATATCTACAGTATTAATATACATATGCCATAAAAATTACATACACATGACACAACACAATAACATAATAAGATATGTATCTATACATAATACAATACGTATTAATAATATGCATATCTATACACCAAAATCATAATATAAATAAGTTTTTTACGCAACCGTTGTATTATTATTTACTTAATTTTTTTCTATTACTCATCAAATCATCCTCAACCATTTTTTATTATTGATAGATGCAAGAGATCAAAGATTACAAAAAAAAACAAACAACTTCATATAAATTCTCGTTATTCAGAAATTTTGAATGAAAAATTTAAATATTTGTATGAAAAATGTGGAGATGAAAAAGTTAGTTTTCGAGAGCTACCCGAAGTTTTGGTCGGATCTCAACCAACAAAATAGGGAGCCTACAAAATAATCCAAAAATATTTTATAAAACTTTAGCTTTCTTAGTTTTTGAGTTATCGTGCTGACGGACAGACAGAGAAACGAACGGATGGGCAAAGCTTAATCAACTCAGAATTTGATTCTGATCCGATCCATACTTTTGAAAGTATACCTAGCTTGCTTATTTCGAGGTGTTACAAACGGAGGAGCAATTTTATTATACCCGATACTTAAAAAACACAAAATCTACAATTAAAGATTATTAATTAAATTTGAATTAACAAACTAAAATTAAAATAATTGTTTTAACAAAAAAAAACAATAAATTTTAAATGAAGATTAATTTACTTATTCTAGAAAATTGGTATAATAATAACAGAATATTAAATTAGTAAATATTTTGAACTTTAGTTAACTTGATAATCAAATAAACCTTAGGTTACGAACTTCAGTTAAAAATAAAAAATTAATGACACGAATATAGACAGTTCTTTAAAGAATCTTTTCTTAATAAGAAATTAATACGTGATTTATATTTATTACATAAGCACATCGATCTATTAATCGTTTCATATTTACCATAATTAGTTCAGTTAAATTGTAAATTAGAAATATTAGCAGATCTTAATCTGGAATTGGAACAGAAATTTAAATTGTTATGTAATTGAGAAGACAAAATATTTCCTTTAATCAGTTCACTTGGGAATATGATCATAATATATCAGTTCACTTAGGAATAATATCAGCAACTTCAAGCCGTTCTTTCAAAGTGTTGAGATGAACCAAATTTAATCTATGTTCATAAGGACGTAAAATTAAGGGATTAGACCTAGATCGATGACGAAGAGCAAATCTAAAAAAAATTTTGAACGGATTTTATTCTTTTTATATGCATACGGTAAAAAAGGTTCCAAACTTAGCTCGCATATTTAAGGTTAGGTCTAACTAAGCAAGTGTAGGCAGATTTTAGAACATAAAGATCATTAAAATCTTTAGACCAACCTTTTATAAAACGAAGCATAGAATTGGATTTATTATTATATTATTATTAATATTATTTTTTGAATCTTGCTTCAAATGTATGCATAAAAAGCATAAAAACTTTGTTTGTAAATTCGCACGATTACGTACTTATGTACTTAAAATTTAAAGAGAATAAAGAAAAAAATAAAATAAAAACAATAATGTACGTATGTTTATAAGAGCATGTATGCAGTATGATGTAAATTGTATGTAATTGTGGTTAATGAATATTAAATACAATTAAATCACGAACCGAGAAACTTGATCGATTGTAATCTGCACTTCTCACAATTAAAGGAACATGTGTAGACAGCGAAAGAGCATTTTCGGCAAATCGATTATTTTTAACCAAAATTCGCTCACAATTATCTGACGAAACTTTAAATGCACCAGTATTTTTAAAATTTTATTTTAAAAATTGTGTTAATAATGAGTAATGACTAATGAGTAATGACTAATGAGTTTATAATTACATTTTTAACTTTATATTTTGTACCAAATGGCAATAAAAAATGCTAGTACAAATAAATAATCTCAATATTTTTATTCCAATTAAAAAAAATTACAGGTTTATTAAAAATTAATTTTGTTATTATTGAATCGGAAGAACCGGGATTCCCGGTTCCCTGAAAATTTTTCTGGTACCGGTTTTTAATTTTCGGCACTTTTGCTCATCCTAAGGTTCACCAGTTATTGCTTTAAATTGAGAAGAAATTATAGATCGGAGAGATAAGAGTAAATCAAATTTACAAAATAAGTAGGAAAACCTAGTTTTTTAAACTTAAAAATGATAATATTATGTGGTAGCAAGTCAAAAGCTTTACTAAAATCAGTATAAACTACATCAGTTTGAAAGCCTTCTAACATATTTTTTAAGAAGGTAGAGGTAGCTTCAGCTAGATTGGTGGCAGTTGATTTAATTTTTACGAAACCGTGTTGATATAGAGATAAAAAACAAGTACAGTGATCATATATAGAATCGAGTACTATTAGCTGAAAAAGTTTAGAAATAGATGATAGTTTACTATTGGGCGATAGATAGTTCATTAGATTGGGATCGGTTCATTAGATCGATAAGGAAGTAAAACATTTTTTCAAAAAAATATTGGATATACCACCTGATCCAAGGATGTGATTGTCATCTATTTTCTAATATAATTTAAAACCATATTAATAAAGCTTAAAGTAGTTTTTGTGTAAAAATCTAAATGAGAAAATTCGGTTTAATTTATGGCAAAAACTGATACAGGGTAGCTAGCTGAAAAAAAGTTACGGAAAAACTCAGCAATAATTTTAGGATCACTACTAGTTTTATTGTTATACTTCATTAAAACTGGATATTCATCGCTTTTTCTTTTACAATTTACAAATTTGTAAAATAATTTAGGGTTAGTTTTAATATTGGAATACATATTCTGAATATAATTTGAGGAAGGTCTGTTTGACATGGATTTAAAATAATCAAACAAGTAACAGAAATTGATGTAATTATCAATACTATTATTTTTTATAAAGTTATTTTTTTTATAATACATATTCTAAATATAATTTGAGGAAAGTCTGTTTGACGTGGATTTAAAATAATCAAACAAGTAACAGAAAATGATGTAATTATCAGGCTTTATTTTTTTTTTTGTTTTTTTATTTTTTGAGATGTTTACGCCAGGTTTTATTTTTTTTGGTTTTTAATTTTTTGGGATGTTTAGTATACAATGGCGGACTTGTTGAATTTTTTCTGTCAACGACCAACGGAACAAAACGTAATATCGAGGAAAAGAGAATTTCATAAAAAGTGTTGATGAGATGATGAGAAGAAAAAATTGAGTAATCATAAGAACATAGATAATGCTTTATGAAAATTAAAAGAATAAGAACAAGTTACATCTATGTTTATAAAAGAGAAAGACAGAAAGAGAAACAAATTGGTGGATAATTTAGATCAATTTTTATCAGTTCCAATGGACAATCAAATGTAACTAAATTATACTAGTTGGTTGTAAAAATAAGAGTTAACTGAAACAAGAAAAACGAAAATTTCATATTCCATAAAGAGGATACCTGTTGAAAATTAAGAGAGTTTAAAGAGTCGATTAGCACACATTCACAATTATTAAATAGTTCCAATGGAATTAGGTAAACTTCTTCATCAAGCAATGCATGTAATATTCGGCGGATTAAAATCACCACAAAGAATTATTTCGCCATCAGGATCCACATTACTAGAAATAGAATCTATTAACATTAAATATTTAGAAAAAATTCAATACTTGAAGTGGGAAGAGTAAGGTAATTTATAATGATAAGATATTTTGTTTGTTGTGTGATTTTAATAGGAATAATTTCAATGTCATCCGAATCACAATTTCACAAGAACAGAAGGTACTTTTAATAGCTATTAGCACCCCATCACCTTTAGAAATTTTTTTTTTTTTTTCTTTATTAATCCATCTTAAAACTAACCTATACATTTTTAAATGACCTTAGCTTTAGCTGTTTCGTCTAATAATTTAATATGATAATATAATATGACAGTTTTTAGCAAAAAATAGAATTCAAAAAAAAAATAAAAATAAAAGTGATTTTACAATATAATTAATTATCATAACAATTATAACAATAATATTTTATAACAATTAATTTATTCATTTATTTATCTATTTATTAACATTGCATTGCAATACTTACTAACCTTTTACAATTTCTTTAATTTTTCTTTTAAAAACACTAATATTAGCAATATTTTTAATTTCTTGAGGTAATTCGTTATAAACCTTAAGACAGTTGTATAGACAATTACTTTTTTGGTTTCCTGTTCTGAAAGGACTTAAATAATAGTTTGATTTATTCCTCGTATTATAGTTATGTATATCAATCATTGTATTGAAAATAAAGTTATGTTTTATTGAATTATTTATAATTTTGAATGCAACCATATATAATTCATATTTACAAATATTAGCTAGACTAATATACCGTTCCCTATATAATAAATGTGTTGGAAATTTTCTTGGGCATTTATTTATAATTTTGATTGATTTTTTATGAAGAATATCGAGTTTATATAAATTGATTTGGGATGTTCTACTCCAAATTGAATTTAAATAATTAATATGTGACAGAATATAGGAACAATAAATAGAATGAAGCATTAAACTATTTGCATTTAAAAAATAACGAAGTTTGCGTAAAATAAATATATATGGAGTTTTTTTTTTATAACGTGATCAGCATGATAATCCCATTTAATTTTATTATCTAAGACTAGACATAAATAATTGAATGACTTCACTATTTCTATCGGGCTACCTTTGTATGAATAATTTGTATTAGTAAAATTTCTATTTCCAAATAACATTATTTTAGTTTTTTTTACATTTAGGAGTAAACGATGCTTTTCAAGCTATTCTTCAATTACATTAAGGTCACTTTCAATAAAGGTTTTTAGATCCTGCTCATTTATTTTAGTATATTTTATCACAGCATCATCAGCGTATAGCTGAACCCTTTAGTTTTAATTCTGTTAAATCGTTTATATAAATTGTGAATAAATCTGGCCCTAAAGTAGACCCTGTGGGACCCCTTTACTAATTTCTTTTGGACTACTTAACACATTTTTTATTCGAAAACTTTGTTTTCTATTTGTCAGGTAAGATTTCAAAAGAAGCAACAAATTTGCATTGAAGTTTAGTTTTGACAATTTGTATATTAAGATGTTATGATCAACACAATCAAACGCTTTTTGTAGATCCAAAAAGACACATGCAACAAATTTCCTACTATCAATATTTTTAGAAATGAAATGCGATAAGCCGAGACAGGCTGTGTTCGATTGTTTTTCAAATCCGCATTGTTCAACATTTAAAATTTTATTTTTATCCATGAAAAGATTTAACGGAGTTTTTATAATTATTCCGAAAATTTTTGAAAATGTGCTTAGTACCGAAATTGGCCGGTAATTTGATGCATATGATTTATCACCATCCACTATCACTACCCACAGTGTAAAGATGTTTATAAATTCTTTTTTTTTTTCCAGCATTTCACTTTTAGCTTTTTCAGATTTTAATTCCAAAATATAAAGTGAGCTCTTTTTATCTACATTTCTTCTTCTAGATTGTATTGCCGATATATTATGTCATCTTTATTTATGTTAGCATTAATTTTTTTTCCAATTTCCAATATGGTGTTGGTAGGATTTTCAATCATTTCTGGTAATTCAGCAAGAACAATATTATTTTTTAATGAATAATATTATAATTTAATGATCTAGTAAGGATTCAAGTTTATTGATCCTAAAATCCAAGTTATTGTTTGTTTCTTCTGTGACTGCTATTCGTTTTTTTAATAATTTATTTTCTTTCTTAATAGCAAGATTTTGTTTGTACATGTCGTCAATTATTAAAGCAACTGATTTTCTTATTTTTACAACAACAGAGCCCAATAATTTAAAGTATGACGCCATTTTTTCCATGTTGCAGTTAGTTGGATCAAAAGATGATAATTCTTCCAATTCAACTAATTGTGTTTCATATCTATTGCTAATAGTAGTTTTGTTTTGATCTTCTTCATCTATTATTTCTATGTCATTTACTTCTTCGTTTTCTATTACGAACGATTCGTTGCTATTAGATGAACATTTTGAACATCTCCAGTAAGCTTCTCCCTTTTTGAGTACTTCAAAAAGTTCAACTGAAACTCCGCCGCATTTCACATGAAAAGAAGAACGACATTTACCACTACATAATATTCCTTTTGATTTTCCTGTGATCTTCTTTGTACAAACCGAGCATTGATTTAGATTGGTTTTCCGATTTGATTCATCCATTTTTTGATCACCACAAATTTTGATATTTTGGGATTATTTATGTAAGTATGTATGTATATGAATGTAAATATAAAATTTAAATTTCACAAACAGACCCAGTGATTTTAGTAATTAGTATTATTTATTAATTTTTAATATTATAAATTATTAATAATTGCTTTAATTATTTATTGATTATTTCGGTGAGTGCAAAAAGTGAGAAATAAAGTTAATTTATTTTAAAATCAATTTTTAAAATTTCAATTAAAGCGCGATAAAAAAAAATCAAGCTTTCTTGTCAACTGTCAATTGAACAACCAATATCAATATCAATTGATATTTGAAATATGACCATCAACCATCTCTATCTTTTCTGTAAACAGTATAGGTAGAGGAAAAAAGTTCGAGATTATTAATTGACGAATGAAGCCATGTTTCAGTTAAAATAAAAATGTCGAAATCGAGAAGTAACGAATTGGAAAAAATAATTTTTGTTTTAGTTCGTAACCCTCTTACATTTTTTCATATAGTACGTTGGAAATTTATGTGAAACTTTTGGAGGTATTTTGAAAGAAGAATTAATATTGGGTACATTTAGACTTTTCTCACTGGAAAAGGGACGAAAGTACCTCTATGGTTTGCTCTTACCCTTTGAAGATTGTTTATTTATTTAATTATTACAGAACAAAATATACATTAATTTTTAGAAAACAATATTTTTTAATTAAAAAACATGTAATTGTGTTGACAACTCATGCACTTTAGTTAATTGGTGTGGAGTTGCCGTTTCTCCATTTTACTTTACGTAGTTGATTTTTAAATGTTTTAATCCCAAGTTATTTTTAATGTAATTTCAGTAACATAATTTTGGCAGCTTGTTACATTAAGAAAATAGAGTTATGTTTGCTTTATGTACTTAATCGCCTTTTTCTTGAATTCTGCAACATTTTTACTACTTTTATTACTTTCGGTATAATGTTCTATATATTTTTATGACAGTTGGAAGGAAACTTTTTTTATGTAGTTAGTTTTTATCTAGTTTCTTTATTGGTGATATCATATCTACAACTTAATGTTATTTTTTGTTATATTATTTTATTATAAGTTTTGTAAACAAATATTGCCTTCTCCAGTGTGATGATTTCATTTATTTTATTTATTCTTGTTTCTGCAAACATTCTTGTGGTGCTGTAGTTTCTGCTTTGATTAAACATACATTTAACTGCTTTTGTTAATATTTGCTGACAGTTGTTAATAAGTGCATCTGCTCCAGATGACCAGTTGATTATGTTGTATCCAATATGCGGGGTAACGTGAGCGTTAATTATCGTTCTGGCTATGTTAGGAGTCAGCGTGATGTTAGACCTTCTTATTACTCCAATTAGATATCATATTATTTATCATATTAATTCTTTTGCAACAATACTGCAAAAGAATTAATATGATAAAATATAATAAAAAGATAAAGTGATAAATGATAAAATAAGAATAATGTATGTATATTGCGCAGGGAAACTTAGAAGGTAAAATAAAAAGTTTTTCACAATAAACTTATCTATAAAAAGGCTAAATCCAAGCTCTACTAATGACAACAATAGTCAAAATTCTTTCGAAATGCTTAGTTAAGTAAAACCGAAAGTTTTTACCAAATTAAAGATAATTCACCCAGAAGTAGAATTTTAAGGAGCGAAGAGTTACATCTGTAATATATTTACCAAATACTTCCAAACTAATTAATCGTTCACATTTCAATAACCCTAAAATATGAAAACATTCAATTTTCAAATATTCCGCAATATCACAAATTTTCGAACTGGGGCCTCGATGGCTTAGTGCGTAAGGGCATATAAAATACGCTGTAAACACCGAGGGAGTGTTTGTTCGAAATTCACACTCGTCGTAAGAGTTATTCTCCCTTACGACATTTACAGCTATGCCTGAACAGGAAAGGCTGTGTAATTTCCTGTCCACATTTATGTGGCAGAGAAATGCATTTAAAAAAAATTTCGAACTAAAAGTAATATTGCTATGTAGCAAAATTCCGTTGACCCGTTAATTAAATTTTATACGTTTCATACTAAATTAACGCAATTATGAAAACAACAAAGTAGGTACAAGCATACATACATACATAAATTACTTATATCAATAAATTGAAATGTTGCATATTTTGTTGAAAACAAAACGCAAGCCTTGGTTTAATGACATCTGCAGGAAAGCAATTCAAGTCAAGGAAGAGCATTTCAAAATGTACAAGAAAAATGTGTCTGGGTCTTTATTTGGTGACTATAAAGTTGCCAGGAACAATTGCAAGAGAATTATCAATCAGCAAAAGTTTCTTTACAACCAAAGATTAAAACGTAAAATAATTAATCTATGGCACTGCAATCGTTCTTTTTGGACATTTGCGAAGAGTGAGAAAGAGAACTTTTGCGAATCATCCTTTCCGCCGCTTATTGATAACAATAATTCTATCATATCAGATTCAGTTGGTAAAGCAAATTTGTTTCTACACTCCCTCCTACAGTACAAACTCCGCCAGTACTACACTTTGTTGATCCTACTAGGGTTAAAATTCTTCATAGGGTGTACTTTAGAATACGAACGTAGTGAAAGTGCTTGAAAATCTGAATGTTAGAAAATCCACTGGTCCTGATGGAATTCCTGCGATGGTTCTTAAACATATTGCCTCTCCCATTTCGAAACCTCTGCGCCTTTTATTTCATTATCATTTTCGACTGGCAGATATCCCAGTCACTGGAAAGTTGCTCAAGCCTCTCCAATTCCCAAAAAAGTTTACAAAAGCGACCCCTCTAACTACCGGCCAATAGCAATTATTTCGGTCATTTCCAAAGTTATGGAAATTCTCGTTAACAAAAGGCTGATGAGATACCTTGACTGCAGAGGTATTTTGCATGATAGACAATATGGCTTTAGAAGTCAAAGATCTACAGGAAATCTTCTAACTACCTCAGCGAAAAGCTCAACACCAGTATTCACTGTTCATGTGAATCTGAGATTGTTGCTCTTGATATCTCAAAGGCTTTTGATCGAGTATGGCATTCTGCTCTTTTGAACAAATGCCGAGCTATTGGTCTTGGTAATCCTTTTTGCAAATGGATTGAGGATTTTCTTTCGAATCGTCGTATTCGTGTCCTTGTCGACAGTTTTATGTCTAACACTTTATAAATAAACGATTGCATTCCACAAGGCTGCGCCTTATCACTAATGCTTTTTTTGATTTTTATAAATGACTCTACCGTCAATCCAATTCATAGCTTCGCTAACGACAGCACTCTAGTGGCATCCTAGAGTTTTCTTAAGAAGTTTAATGTCACACCTACCGCAATCAGTTCGAAAAGAAATATCATGGTTAGTTTAGTTAACCATGATTTAACTAAAATAGCCGATTGGGGTAAAACTAATAGAGTAGAGTTTAATACCTCAAAAATACAAAGCTGCCTGATTTCCTGCGAAAGAAATCAGTTTAACCCAATTCTGCTATTTCAAGGAGAAAATATAGAGCGATCAGAAAGTCTAAGCATTTTAGGTTTGCAGCTAAATCAAAAAATGCTGTGGAATGAGCATATTTTTGATATAGCTAAAAGTGCTGCCAAATGTTTGGGTTTTCTGTCCCGCTGCAAAACATATTTCTCTCCAAAGGATCTGTCTAATATCTATAAAACCTACATTCACCTAAGATAGAGTAGAACTCGCACATTTAAGCTGGCGCGTCCCAAATTTCTCTGAGCTACCTCGGCAAAATCCAAAACCGCGCCCAAAATCCAAAACCGCGCCTAATAGGCGACCCTGTCCACTTAACTTTCGACGCAACTTTCTCCACTTAACTCTCGACGCAATACTGGAGCTATTTCTCTATTTTACAGATATCTTGTAGGTAATGACACTTGCTCTATTGAACTTAAATCAATTATGCCTCCTCTTAAACAATTCCAACGTAACACCAGAGGAGCTGCCAGTGCTCATTTCTACACTGAAATTCCAAGATGGTTTAAAACTGGCTATGGAAACCCATTTATTGTGAGAAGTGCTAAGATGTGGAACATGCTTCCATCTAATGGGTTCCCCTCTGTCAACAACGTTCCGTACTACAATTTGCAAAAATTCAAAACGAATCTTTATAGGTTCGTTTCCAATCTTCCTACTAATTCCCCTTTAACATCCCATTTTCCTAATAACTAAACCTACATATGTATAAAGGAATCCGTTCCTAGCGTTTAGCTAGCATGTAAAAAAAAAAAAAAAATCAGATGTATAAGATTTGGAATCAAAAGTAAAATTAATTTTGCGTTTTATTTAAAATTTAATTCTTCATTTTTTGAAATGAATAACTACCAGAGATGAAAAGTAATGCATTATTTTCATAATACATTAGTTTTGCATTAGCATTATTTTGTATTGAATTAAAATAACTCATTATTTTTTCTTACAATGCATTGAAATAATTATTTTGAATTATATTTTCAAACTAATTCATTAAAATAATGCATTACATATAATGAATTACTAAATATAATTCAAATTATGTCAATTACTTTGAATTACTTTTGAATTAAAAAAATAATTCAAAGATAATTCAAGCAATTCAATGAATTATTTTTTTTTAATTCAAAACTAATTCAATGAATTACTTTTTTTAATTCAAAAGTAATTCAGATAATTCAATGCAATATTTAATTTATGTATTATTATTTATATGCTTCCATTATATGCTTTTATTTTATATTAACGCGTTAGTGTCGGTTTATTTATTTATTTATTTATTTGTCATTATGTCATGTCATTTATTATGTTTGTAATCTGTTCAAAAGGAAAGTAAGTATTGTATGTTAAATATAAATAGGTATATTATAGTTACCATGATTTTCTGATTCAACTTTTTGATTTTCGTCCACCACTTTTTTCTAAAAAATCAAAATATAACTAAAACAAATCAACAATAAATAAATTATAATACATTTTAATCTAATATATTTACCTTTCTTAATAATTATTTTATTAATATAATATCCATTTTTTTCAATACTGTATGCTGTATATTGTAGTTGGGTTCTAACTATTTTCAATTTTCAATACTAACTGAAATTATTTTCAAAACCAAATATTTTTTGTAGTTGTAATCGCAAATGTTTCTATATAGAAGTTAAATTACTAAATAAATGTATTTACGTAATTCAAAAATACATATGTACATTAGATAATATTGTATTGGATATCATATTTATTGCAAACAATTTTTGTTAAAATTTAGTATTTATACCCGTATGCACGTATGTTCAAGGGTATAATAAATTTGCCATTACGTTTGTGACACCTTAAAGGAGCTAAGCTGCATATAAACTTAAATAAATCGATCGGATTATAATAGGATTTTGAGTCGAATAAGCTCTATGTACGCCCGCCCATCCACACGATAACTCAAATAAAGGAGCTAGGAACCTGCAATTTTGTTTACATAATTTTTTTTTCGTAATATTGTGTTTTGAAAGTTAATGTGTTAATATACTTGTGAATAATTAATTTCAAATATTTTATAAAAAATTAATATCAGTGAAAAACTATATAAAATGTTTCATACTCATGCAATGGACTTGGATGATGTTGATTACATTAATGACCCAAATTACCATCTTAATATTGGGGAAATAGAATCAGAGGGAGTATTACTACCTTCAACTTCCAAAAATTTACTGGTACCTTCAAAATCTTCTAGATGAGAATACTAACATATTTGCCAGGAACGAATTGCCATTAATACTGAATGGCAAATACTTTTAAATAACAAAGAAGGTAAATAAATAATATTTCGATTTATAATTTTTTAAATGTTTAGGAGTATTTTTGATTTGTATGAAATTGTTATTTGGATTTTGTTATTTGGATATTGTATTTTCTTTCAGCCTTCTTATTTCTATAACAAAAACTATATAAAAATGCATACACATGAAGATTATCTTAAAATATCATAGGATTCTATTAGATATGTATATAACAATGTTATATTATATTATGTATATAAATATAAGTAAATTTGTTTTTTTTTTTGCTTATTACTATATAAAGACAAACGCAACTCAAAACACAATTAAATTTTTTAGTGCTTTCAAGTGAAAGAAAGTGCATTTTGTATTAAGTTATTTTTTGTTAAATATTAATTTCGATAAAAAGTTTATAATATAGTTAATTGTTAAGTTAAAGGTAAGATAATATAATTTTTACGTATGATTTTATTTTGATCTACATCTAGTTTAATATGTTTAATAGGAATGTCAGAATCTGATATAATAGATTTTGATGATTAGTAATAGGAACAATACGAATATATTATTTGAAAAATTTTTCAAAAAAAGTGAAATTGTAAGTTTTTTTTTTTGTAGATATTCGTGTTTACAATGCAATAAAATTTAAATCTATCGTCTACCGTTTTTTATGGTATTATCAAGGATTAAAAAACGATAGACGATGAACTTAAATCTAATGAAAAGTTCTTTTAATCATGACATAAAATAACAAATAACAAAAAAAACACCGAAAATATATGTAAGTACTTTGATGGGTTGATGCGTAAGTCATCTGAATATCATTCAAAACTGTCACGGTTCGATTCCATGCGCGGGGAGAATAGTGATTTTTTTTTTTTTTAAATTACATTAAATTCAATTAAATAAAAATTGCATATAACTTTTTTTTATTAATCATTACTTATAACTTTTTTTTATTAATCATTACAAATAGTATTTTGCTATTGAATTTCATATATCGTGCTATTTTAAAATCGTGTAAAAAGACCGTGTAAAAAGCAGGATTAAGTGTAATTATGAATTTAACTCATTACGTATATCTCATTATCAAAAAATTTCAATTAACTTTACACAAATATTTCAGTTAACAAATACGAATTTTAATAGAAAAAGACAAGGTGTTTCGGCCGAATGCGTTGTATGTAGAAAGAAAATTAAAGGATTTACTCAAGTAACATCAAATTTACTATAATCAATATGAGTAATATGTCGAATTGAAAAAGGCGAAACTAGATAAGTCAACAACAACAACCAGAAAGGCATTTGATAGCGCTCTTGTAAATTTTGTTGTAGAAAATATATTGCCCATGTCGATTGTGGAAAGTGAAAGTTTTGTTAATCTTGTTAATTTTTTGAGTCCTAGTGTTAAAGTTTTGTGTAGAAAAATCCTTACTAAAGAAATAAGTGAAATTCACTGTGAAATGATTTCAAATATCACAAAAGACCTCTCAGAACAAAAATATGTGTGCACTACGGTCGATATATGGTCAACAAAGCATAGGAGTTTTCTTGGATATACGTGTCATTATATTACCAATGACTTTAAAAGAAAATCTAATCTATAAATCATTAGCCTGCAAGAGGTTTCAGGGAGCTCATACACATTGCAGGATTTCAGATTTTATCTTTAACATAAATGAAATGTTCCATCTGAACAGCAATAAAATTAGCAATAAAAACAGCGACAACAACAGATAATGCCAGTAATTATTTAAAGGCATTTAAAGAATACGGAATAGAAAATATCAGACTTGTAGAATGCGAAGACGAAGGTTCTGAAGATTTGTCAACGTCTGCAAATGAAGAGGTGCAACGTTTCTTGCCTACACATATAACATGTGCCAGCCACACTATAAATTTATTAGCGTCGAGTGATTTTGTAAAAATTATCAAACAAAATGCTTCGACTTATAAAATACATATGACTGTAAGTTTTAAAAATTAAAGAACTTTTGTGAAAACGCACTTGCACAAACATCAAAATTATAGTTTTTATTTTATAATTTTTTTAATTTAAACTATCCATTTCCATGTATTTAATTTGGTATTTAATTACTTTTCTAAGGAAATGGCAAAATGTAATTCCATTTAGAACAAAATTTTTAGACCTACGTCATCGGAAATTTTAAAAAACGTAATTGGCAGTGAATTAAAATATCCGGTGGCAACCAGGTGGAATTCCCTGTATGACGCTATTGACAATTTGATAGAAAATAAGGAACAACTAGGGGTGTTTTGCGATACTCTGTCTCTATCAAAATTAACTGATAGAGATTGGAAGTATTTAAAAGAGTATAAAACTCCCATTGAATTGTAAAAGCAATTGATTTTTTGCAAGGAGAGAATTATACTTATTATGGTTTTCTGCTGCCAACACTAGCTACAATACGTATTAAAATAAAGAAAATTGTGCTTTCAAAAAACTTGACAAATTTGGAAAATGAGACTAAAGAGATTGAAAAATCTTTAGTAAGAAGATTTTCGGAGTATTTCGAATTATCCGCTACAGTAAACGATGATGTCGTAGCTGCAATTTTGCATCCTGCAGGAAAGTTAGCTTGGATACATGCTTTAAATGATTTTGGAGATAACAGGTAATATTATGTACTTATTCTTTTAGTATTTTCCATTGCAAAGTTTAATCTAGAAACGTTTTATTGTATTCTTTATATTTTTGCTGTTCGTTTTTATGTATTATATTCATAAGTAAATTAAGTATAATTATTAAAACTTTAATACTAACTTGAATATATTTTTAAGGTTAACAAGATTTATATAAATAACTTTCTAATAAATTTCTAATAAAAAATAATCAAATAAATAAATTTCTATTATAAATAATCAAATATAGTTTAATCCTAGAAACTAATCATCAAGAGCCAAGAGGGTCGCCGTCTGTAAAACAAGAATATAACACTTACCTTGCTTCCAGACGGAATATGGAAATACTGGATAATTATAAATTAATTAAAGAAGGGTTATAAATAGAGGGTAATAAAAGCAAAATATAATATTAAATTACTAATTACTATAATAATAACTATATATTTATAACTTTCTTTATATTTGCGAATATATATATATATATTATGTGTATATATGTATAATGAATATTATTTTTTTTTATGTGAATTTTTTTTTTTGGGTTTTAAAAATTTTTTTTTTCAATTGAAATTATCTAGTTATAAGTAAAAATTATTTGTTAGCTAGTTATAAGATTGTATTATTTACTATGTATTAAAAAAGAAAATTTTTATATTAAAAATTGTAATAAGATATTATGATATTATTTAAAACGGAAATTGTTTATTTTCATTTAAAATTTGAAGTAAAATTATTTTAAAATACCTTGTAGAGATATAAAAGATAAAAAAATAGTAATTTTACTTAACTAAAACTAGCCGTTTTTCAAATAAAAATTATAAAATAAAAAAATGAAGAGAAATAACGAAAAAGAACATTAAATATTAAATAATAAATAAAAATTACAAAACACAAATAAAAACCTTTATTTATTTATTTATTTATTTTATTTTTTATTCATAGAAGTTTATAACACAAAATATACAATTACATGTAAAAACATTTCAAAAAGAAACTCAAACTAAACTAAACATATCTATACAGTTTTTTAACTGGTGTTGAGATGCGTTAAAATATCAATTTACTATCAATTAAAAAGAATACATTTTTATTATTTAACAAGTTAATTAATTGTGTAAAATAAAATGACTAGAAGGAAACAATAAGCGAATTAAAAAATATAGTAAAATAAAATTAAACTTTAAATTCCAAAATTAAACAAATATACATAATAAACAAAAAAAAGTGTTCATAGAATAGTTTAAAAGTTGCTAAAGTTGCCTTTGATAAATTTTAATACCTGTTTTTTGAACACCGTGAGACTTGCTGATTCTTTAATACTAGTTGGTAGTAGATTAAAGACACG
The DNA here is from genome assembly GCA_947095535.1 of Poecilobothrus nobilitatus. Classification (NCBI taxonomy): domain Eukaryota; kingdom Metazoa; phylum Arthropoda; class Insecta; order Diptera; family Dolichopodidae; genus Poecilobothrus; species Poecilobothrus nobilitatus. The sequence continues at coordinate 114,753,216 of OX352772.1, forward strand.
AGTGGCAGTTGGTATTAAACTTTTATGGTGTTTGTTCGTTCTACTAGCTGGTATTTCTATCATGTTAGAATTTCTGGTTGTCCTTCCAGAGGTGTTGTACCTTTTTTTTATAACCGTATTGCTTTTTATTTTATTATTTAAGACTTTGTAAACAAATTTGATATTGTTTGAATTTGAATTTCTCTGATATTGCTAATTTTTGTTTCTGCATAAACACAAGTGGCGCTGTAAACTATGTCGTACCTAAACATGCTTTTAACCGTTTTTCTGAGGTTAGGTTAGGTTAAGGTGGCTGTCAAAAAGGCATATTTAGAACGTCTTAGGTCCATTGTGATACCACATAGAAGCTTTTCTATCCCACTCGTCAAAACCAATTTGAGCTTTTTGCAAAGCGCAGAATACTCATCACATTTGTACCTGCTAGATCGCTAAGGTTGTTGAAGAGATATTGCCCCAAATAGGTATTTCTTCTTGCCGACAAGACCGGGCATGTGCAAAGGAGATGGAGAGTAGTTTCCTCCTCTTCTTCATCTTTGCAGGCTCCACAATAGTCGTTTGCGGATAAGCCAAGTCTTCTGGCATGCTTCCCTATTAGACAGTGACCGGTGATTATACTCATTGTCATTCCAATATCTGCCCTTTTGAGAGAAAGCAGATCATGGGATCGTTTTAAATCGGTTTTGAGGCATATCAATCTTGTAATATTGAACGAGGTCAAGTTTGACCATTTGTAAGTTACCATATCCGTTATTTCCTTTCGATTGTTTTGCTTGTGGATAGAGGCACCCCTAATCTTGCTCTATCCGGCAGGACTTGTAAGGTTGTGCCAATTCTTGCGAGTTCATCAGCTTTTTCATTTCCCAGAATACCTCGATGACCTGGTACCCAGCAAAGCTGAATGCTAAACTGCCTGGCCATCTCGTTAAGAAGTTTTCGGCAGTTTATTACAGTCTTCGAGGTTGTGCATGTTGATTGCAGAGATTTTAACACAGTCTTACTGTCTGACAGAATACGTACTTGCTTCACAGTCAAAACGCTTCTATTCAGTAGAATCAAGGCTTCTTGAATTGCCATAATTTCCGCTTGGAAGACGCTACAATGGTCTGGTAATCGGAAATTATGATTGACATTCAGATTATCTGAGAAGACCCCACATCCTAAACTGTTGTTCATTTTTGAGCCATCCGTGTGGAATTATACTCCTTCGAAGGTCATCACTGTGTTCGAATTCCAACTCTCACAGCTTGGTATGCTCGTTACATTTCCCGAAGAAGTAAGTGGGGGACGTGTAGTCCACCAAGGCGGGAGTGGACTTGAATTGGTTTATGATATCCGAGTGACCTTCTTGTGAATTGATCCACTGGGATGTAGCTTTTAATCTCACAGCTGTTTTTGTGAAGTAGTAGCGGCTGCAAATTTGCTATAATATTCTACAGGCATCAGATTAAGCATGATGTCTAATGCAGCAGAACAAGTTGTTATGAAAGAGCCACTAATACATAATGTGGCATTTCTTTGAACCCTAGAGATTGCCTTGCGGTTGACCTCTTTATCGATTGCTTTCCACCATACTAGTACTCCGTACATAAGAATGGGTCTTATTACGGATGTGTATAGCCAGTAAATCATGTATGGCTGAAGCCCCCACTTCCCACCAATGCCTGTTTTGCACGAGTAGAGTGCTATAGAGACCTTCTTTACTCTTTCTGAAATGTTAGCCTTCCAGCTTAAATTCCTGTCTAGAGTTAGACCCAGCAATTTCGCCGTTTCGCTAAAGGTAAGAATGGAGACATTTAACGAAGGCGTCTTTATTTTAGGAATTTTATAGATGCCTCGGAGATCATCTATAACAGGCGATATGTCAAGCTGTCAGTTTGACGTGGCCCTGATGCCAGCCAACGTCTCTACAGGAGGGTGGTAGTCCCGGATTTTCTTCCAGGTACTGGAACTGTATTAATCTCCATCAATCCAAAGCGGCTTCCGCCACATTTGAAATCCGCCTCAGGAGAACGGGCGAGGATATTATCTTGATCCAAGAGCCATGAGTGGCAAAAAAACAGGTTCATGGACTCAAGATACCAAGTTACACGTTGTTGTATAATAAAGAGGCATGCAAACGTAGAGCGTCTATACTTGCTAAAAATACATTAAACTTAACTTTTATGTATAATTACAGTGATGCTGATCTGGTCGTAGTGACGCTAAAGCTAAACAACTCACGGCTCTGGGTTGTTGCGGCGTATCTTCCTCACGACTCGCAGGATTCACTTCCTTCACCCAATCTTGCATGGTTGGTAGAGGATACCAGAAGGATGAACATTGTGGTCATCATAAGCTGCGACGCCAATGTTCACCATGACATCTGGAGTAGTTCGGATACCAACGAAAGAGGTGGGTCACTTTTTGATTACATTTTAAGTACTAACCTTCTTATCTGTAACATTGGCAGGAAACCTACCTTTGTTACTAGTAATAGGTAAGAAGTTCTAGACATAACCTTAGTCTCGGATTTCATTTATTCTAAAATAAACTCAAGGAAAGTTTCTGATGAGCATTCCTTTTCAGATCAAAGATACCTTGAGTTCAGTCTGAACGAAAGTCCTCCAATAAAGTCAGTCTATCGAAATTCTAAGAGAACTGACTGGAACAAATATAGGGGGCACTTAAAGTCAATCCTTAATTCTTTAACACCTGGAATTCCTAAAAATATCCAGGATCTAAATAGCCTGGTAGACGTTTTTACTAAGGCCTGCAATAAGTCGTGTCCCATCAGCAAGCCCTTCAGAAAACCTAAACCATCTTGGTTGAATGATGAAATCAAAGCTCTAAGCAAAGATAGTAGGTGGCCTTTAAAAATGCCAAAAAAACGAATGAGGCACAGGACTGGAGCTCTTATAAAAAGGCCCTTAGTCAGTACAAAAAAGCACTTAAAAAACGAAAAGAGACACCTGAAGAATATTCTGCGGAGGTATAAAAAACATCTCCGAGGCATCTATAAAATTCCTAAAATAGACTTCCCGCCTTACATATATGGCCACAGACTTCCCGTCTTACATATCGCTTGCTTGTAGAGATCTACCGATCTCTGATCGGCGCAAGCTGTCAATTTGACGTGGCCCTGATGCCAGCCAGCGTCTCTACAGGAGGGTGGTAGTCCCGGATTTGCTTCCAGTATCTGGAAGAAAATCCGTAATCAATGAATGCCAGAACTAAACTATCCTTGGCAATTTCATTGAATGGCTTCGTTACCTGGTTGTTCCTTAGTAACCTAGCCTTTTTGGAACTACTCTGTGGGTTATCTAGTGACCTCTGTCTCTTGGACATGAGGCCCTTCAATGAACCTGGGATTTGTCCTTCTTGGGGCTTGACCTGGCCTACTACTGTTTTGGCCCAGGCTAAGGAGTTCTTTTGCGCCTCATATAACTGACTAATATTGAGAGAGCTTAATTTCTCAATTATTTTAAAGGCCGATCGTTTATCGAAGAAGGCTTGTTTCGACGGTCGCACTTTGTGTACCGCCTTTGGTTCTTCGCGACTTTCCTTAGCACTGCTAGTGCCCGGTTTGGTCGCTTTACTTGCCGACTTTTGGGAAGTGCCGGCTAACTCTTTTTTCGAATCTTTTAAATGTTGTTCCATAATAATAAGCCCACGAGTACGAAGAAAAGGAAGGTCCGCCCTACGCAGAGATTTGTATACATAGGGTAAGGCTAATTAATTCGAAGGGTCGCCAGATACTCCGAATACTCCGTTCGCTACTGAGCTATTTTTAAGACTGCACCTCCAGCCAGGCTGATCATTGGCACGGGTGGTATAACACCTTAAATCCGACCCAGGTTTACCCCAATCCGATGGTTCCGGTAAAAAGCTAGATGTCAGTAATATGATACATAAAGATAGACCCAGTTTACCTTTGCCTTACTACCTAACCACCTAGTTGGTGAGTATTTCCGGTCGGCACCCACGAGGAAGGTTTGGATTGAGGATTTTTGTCGACCAAAAATTTGTTTTGTTTTCGTGAGAGCCTGATGACATTTTTGAATTAGATAATCTGCACATGACGACCAAATAACAACGTTATACCTTAGATGAGAGATTACGTGGGCATTTATAATTAATCTTGCTGTGACTGGTGCTATTTTTAAGTCAACTCTACGAATAATACTAATTAGCGGCAGTCATCTGGAGCAAATGTGATTAACATGCGGTCCCCATTGTAGTTGGTAGGCCAATATCATTCCTAGATGTTTGGCTGTTTCAACTAGCTCTAATATTGTACCATTCCAAGAAATACAGGGCTGAATAGCTATTTTGTTTTATTTTTAGAGATTATAAATTTTGTTTTAGCCTCATTTATTGTTAATTTGTTTCCTGCTGCCCAACTTGATAATACTCTTAGGTCAGTGTTGATAGTATTCTCCAGGTCATATTCACAATAAGCAAGTATCGTCAGCATTTCAGCCATGGCAGCCTCCGTGTTTGACTTGTTCTGAAAACCAAATTGATATCTGTCGAATCCACATGTTAGCGATATAAAATCAACGATACGACTATTTATGACTTTTTCGTAAACTTTAGCAAATGTGGATAGGACAGATATCGGTCGATAATTAGAAACGTCGAGTTTGTTTCCACTTTTGTGCACAGGAGTAATAGTTGTTACTTTTAATATATCTGCGAAAATACCCGTGGCCAGCATGTTGTTGACTGAGTTCAAAAATAAAAAAAGAATATTGATTTTATTATCTTTTCTAATATTGCAAATTTTGTTATACACAAAAAAAACATACTTGTAATTTAGCTTTCAATTTTACAACAGATTTTACAACAGAAAACGTTATAAATAGTCAACAATACCTGTATTTTCATTTTTCGTCAAATATTTTTGAATTAAAAGAAGTAATTCTTTGAATTAAATTTATTTTTGAATTATTTTTGTAAAAATAATGCATTAGTTCCCACCTCTGATAACTATATATACATATGTACATAATGTATATACATAAACATGCATATATCGAATTAAACAATGCTTTAAAGCCAAATTCTTTATTATTAAAACATTATTTATTATATACAGAAGGAAAAAGAAAAAATATAAAATTATTATTAAAACAAAGAAAATAAAAAAAATACCTAAAGCGAAAGATTTTATAACTATTAATGAATTTCCCGAAGACGTGTTCCGCAGCAGCAGTAATTTAAAAGATTAAAAATTTTTTAATCAAAATTAATTAATTCATATTATTTCATATTTAGCTAGTGATTCAAGAATTAAAACCATTTTGGAAAATAAAATAAAAAGGAACGTCCTAAATTGAAATTAGAAACAGCCCTATTATTGACCATTTGGTGTCAAAGCACAGACTGATCTTTTCAGGAAATATCTTATTTGTTTGGCGTTGGTAAAGAAGCAACAGTTGCAGCATATTTGCAAATTACCAACAGTTAATTTACGCTAAGAACAAAGTTTATTAAATGGCCAAGTAGTAATGAAGAAAAGCCAACTGTGCAGATGCCAAATAGTTTCCAAAATTTCCGCAAAAATTAATTTCCTTTCGTAATGGGATGTATTGACGCTTCCAACATATAATTTAGTGCGGCAAGAAATGATGCAATCAGCTATTTTAACAGGAAACAATTTTACTCAGTTATCTTACAGGTAAATTTGTAGCAATAAGTAATGAAATCATTTTTTAAATTTGCATTTTTAGGCGTTTGTGATAGTAAGCTACGATTTATAGATGCTTTTGTGGCATATACAGGTAGCTGTCATGATGTTGTGTGTGAATATAGTCCTCTTATAAAAATAAAAAATTGAGGGAGGGGAAACGCAAACTTACGAACGACACACTTTTATATGATCATTGTACCATTTCGTGATAATGGTTTTTTAACAGAGGGCCAAAAAAAATTTATCTTCATCCACAGTTCCACACGATTCACGAGTAAGCAACCAACCAGATTTTTAGAATTTTAAAATTATTCTAAATTATTGTTAGCTATGAGCTGAATCATTTTTTTTTTACTTCATATACAAACATTGAGTTTTTAAAATATTTTAAACAATAAAATTAAAATTAAAATCATAATTAAATTTAAATCACTTCATTTTTATTCGGTTAATTTTATTATTACGTAACATTCATACATACATATATTTATTTAACTTAAAAATGGCAGAAAAAAAATTAAAAACAAGATATATCAACAAGCAATATATCATATATTTTCACTTAAAATGACAAAAAAGCTAATATTATGTTAAAGCAAAATGTTATAGCGTCGTATTTATCGTATTTTGTACGAATTTCAAAGGCAAAATACGAAGTACGATTTTTAATCTTATTTTGAGAAAAAAATACGATTTAGACCCAAAACAAAAAAATATGTTTCAATAGGTCAAAGATAGTTTATTTTCTAAATTTTAATAAAGGTTGGTACGAGTCTATTTTTATTTCCAAATCTAGTCTCGCCATCAGATTTTTAAACTATTGATTCAGGATTTCTGGAAATTAAAAATCTTGATTTTGTAAATATATTTGGCGAATCTCTCGAAAAAATTGGGTTAAAGAGTTTTGGAACCAAATTTCTAGAATTAAGAAAAATGATGGGCAGTTTTCATTTCCGTTGATGTCAAAATTTATTTTTCATTTATTATTCTTGTCCCATTCTTCTGCAAATGTAGAACGTACTTTCTCACAAATAAGGTACGTTGTTCTATTTATGAAATAATTTTTTTGTTTATTATGTTCTTATATTTAAAGATATATATGTATATTATATAGCTAAGTTATCAAACTCAAGTTAAATTATTTTTTGCAATTCCCAAAGTGTAATTATATTTATATTTATGAAATAAGGTGTTTGTTGAATTTATGAAGTAATTTTTTTTGTTTATTTTATAAAATACATATTGTTTATTTTTAAAATTATTTTTTCTTTTATTTAAGTATTTTACCACTTCATAAATACAGCAACAAAAGGTTAGCCCGATTTCTTAATAAAGTCTTTATTTTGAACGGTTTTTTGACAGGATTTTACACCAAAAACTTGTTGACTGAATTTTTTGACCAGATTTTTTAAAATTTTTTCCAGTCAAACGTTCGAATTTGACCGGAATGAAAATTTTGTAGTGGCAACACTGGTAGTCATAGCAAAATACAAAATACGATAAATACGATTTTGAAACGATTTAGTGGATTTGAAAAAAAATTCTATAACAACACTGCAAAAGAGTATTAAATACCTAATAAATGGCAGGAACATATTCAAAGCGATTGTAAAAATTTCAGTTAAAATTATGTAATTACATATACATATAAATTAGTGCGTAGAGTCGCGTTTAGGTGGGTCAACTTCTAATGCCTGTAAAATGCTTTGTGATGGTGTGATTGTTAAAATTTTTTTTTAAAATAATTCTTTGGCCTTTTCTTGTCGATGTGTGTAATATTCGCGCGATTTTTTTCATAACAAAAATGTCGATGTATGAAAAAAAAAAATTTTCGGGATAAATAATGCAAAAAAGTTAATTTTTTCGGCAAATTTATATTCTAATGGTGAAAGACTATCGGTTTGCAGTCTATTTTGGGGGATCCAGGTCACTTGGCCCACCATTTAATAGTATTAATATTAAAATATTGCATAAAAGTCGCAAATTTTAAACTTAAAAAATGGCAAATATAAAATAAAAAAATTTAAAAAAAATTACACACATCGAACAAGATTTTAACAATCACACCATCACAGAGCATTTTACAGGCATTATATACTTGTATATAACCATTTTTTTTATAAATTCTTAATCTTTTTCTTTTTTCAGGATAGAACTATTTCAACATATCCGCACCGAGATTGATAATTTTTACATTGTACATATTATTTGCTATTTTTTTTTAATTTTAATTTTTATTATTTCATTGTAATAATTCATGTTCATGGTTCCTAAATAATGTTTTAAATAATGTTTAATCCTTTAATGTATTTTCTGCAAAATTAAATATTTTTATTTGTCAAATAAAAAAGATTTTTTAGTTTTAAAAAAAATAAAACTTTTATTTATTTAAAGTCCTTTCATATTTTTAAAAGTCACTAAAACGATGAAATGAAATATGTATTTACTTATAATAAAAATATTATAAAAACATTATTTACCAAATTCGAAATGGTTTACAATAAATTAATAATTATAAATGATGTTATGATATAAACATTATTTATTTTTACTTATTATTATAGAAAAAATTTAGTTAAATTACATTATTATTTATAAACTTATTTAAATTGCTAATTATATGCAATTATTAAAATTTTTATTAGGTATAGGTGTGTTCGAATTTTGTTGACAAAATGGAAATAACCTAAAAAGTACGTAACGTACTGTATGTAGCTAATTTTTTTTTGTACAAAATACAAAATTCAATTTTTTAATTTTTACTGCATCTCTTCTGTCAAAAATTTTTTTTACCTCTCTCGGTTTATTATGATAAAATATAAATGATTTTGTTTTATTACTTAATTATTTAGGGTAGAGTCGCGTTTAGGTGGGTCAACTTCTAATGCCTGTAAAATGCTTTGTGATGGTATGATTGTTAAAATTTTTTTTTAAAATAATTCTTTGGCATTTTCTTGTTCGATGTGTGTAATTTTCGGGCGATTTTTTTGATAACAAAAATGTCGATGTATGCAAAAAAAAAAATTTTCGGGATAAATAATGCAAAAAAGTTAATTTTTTCGGCAAATTTATATTCTAATGGTAAAAGACTATCGGTTTGCAGTCTATTTTGGGGGATCCAGGTCACTTGGCCCACCATTTAATAGTATTAATATTAAAATATTGCATGAAAATCGCAAATTTTAAACTTAAAAAATGGCAAATATAAAATAAAAAAATTTAAAAAAAATTACACACATCAAACAAAATTTTAAAAATCACACCATCACAGAGCATTTTACAGACATTATATATATAACCATTTTTTTTATAAATTCTTAATCTTTTTCTTTTTTCAGGATAGAACTATTTCAACATATCCGCACCGAGATTGATAATTTTTACATTGTACATATTATTTGCTATTTTTTTTTAATTTTAATTTTTATCATTTCATTGTAATAATTCATGTTCATGGTTCCTAAATAATGTTTTAAATAATGTTTAATCCTTTAATGTATTTTCTGCAAAATTAAATATTTTTATTTGTCAAATAAAAAAGATTTTTTAGTTTTAAAAAAAATAAAACTTTTATTTATTTAAAGTCCTTTCATATTTTTAAAAGTCACTAAAACGATGAAATGAAATATGTATTTACTTATAATAAAAATATTATAAAAACATTATTTACCAAATTCGAAATGGTTTACAATAAATTAATAATTATAAATGATGTTATGATATAAACATTATTTATTTTTACTTATTATTATAGAAAAAATTTAGTTAAATTACATTATTATTTATAAACTTATTTAAATTGCTAATTATATGCAATTATTAAAATTTTTATTAGGTATAGGTGTGTTCGAATTTTGTTGACAAAATGGAAATAACCTAAAAAGTACGTAACGTACTGCATGTAGGTAATTTTTTTTTGTACAAAATACAAATTTTAATTTTTACTGCATCTCTTCTTTCAAAAATTTTTTTTACCTCTCTCGGTTTATTATGATAAAATATAAATGATTTTTGATTTTGTTTTATTACTTAATTATTTAGGGTAGAGTCGCGTTTAGGTGGGTCAACTTCTAATGCCTGTAAAATGCTTTGTGATGACACCATTGTTAAAATTTTTTTTTAAAATAATTCTTTGGCATTTTCTTGTTCGATGTGTGTAATTTTCGCGCGATTTTTTTCATAACAAAAATGTCGATGTATGAAAAAAAAAATTTTTCGGGATAATGCAAAAAAGTTAATTTTTCCGGCAAATTTATATTCTAATGGTAAAAGACTATCGGTTTGCAGTCTATTTTGGGGGATCCAGGTCACTTGGCCCACCATTTAATAGTATTAATATTAAAATATTGCATGAAAGTCGAAAATTTTAAACTTAAAAAATGGCAAATATAAAATAAAAAAATTTAAAAAAAATAACACACATCGAACAAGGTTTAACAATCACACCATCACAGAGCATTTTACAGGCATTATTATATATAACCATTTTTTTTTTTAAATTCTTAATCTTTTTCTTTTTTCAGGATAGAGCTATTTGAACACATATGCACCGAGATTGATAATTTTTACATTGTACATATTATTTGCTATTTTTTTTTAATTTTAATTTTTATCATTTCATTGCAATAATTCATCTTCATGGTTCCTAAATAATGTTTTAAATAATGTTTAATCCTTTAATGTATTTTCTGCAAAATTAAATATTTTTATTTGTCAAATAAAAAAGATTTTTTAGTTTTAAAAAAAATAAAATTTTTATTTATTTAAAGTCTTTTTATTTTTTTAAAAGTTACTAAAACGATGAAATGAAATATGTATTTATTTATAATAAAAATATTATAAAAACATTATTTACCAAATTTGAAATGGTTTACAATAAATTAATAATTATTGTAATTCTTTGGCATTTTCTTGTTCGATGTGTGTAATTTTCACGCGATTTTTTTCATAACAAAAATGTCGATGTATGAAAAAAAAACAATTTCAGGATAAATATTGCAAAAAAGTTAATTTTTTCGGCAAACTTATATTCTAATGGTAAAAGACTATCGGTTTGCAGTCTATTTTGGGGGATCCAGGTCACTTGGCCCTCCATTTAATAGTATTAATATTAAAATATTGCATGAAAGTCGAAAATTTTAAACTTAAAAAATGGCAAATATAAAATAAAAAAATTTTAAAAAAATTACACACATCGAACAAGACTTTAACAATCACACCATCACAGAGCATTTTACAGGCATTATATATATAACCATTTTTTTTTATAAATTCTTAATCTTTTTCTTTTTTCATGATAGAACTATTTCAACATATCCGCACCGAGATTGGTAATTTTTACATTGTACATATTATTTGCTATTTTTTTTTAATTTTAATTTTTATCATTTCATTGCAATAATTTATCTTCATGGTTCCTAAATAATGTTTTAAATAATGTTTAATCCTTTAATGTATTTTCTGCAAAATTAAATATTTTTATTTGTCAAATAAAAAAGATTTTTTAGTTTAAAAAAAAATAAAATTTTTATTTATTTAAAGTCTTTTTATTTTTTTAAAAGTTACTAAAACGATGAAATGAAATATTTAATAAAAAAATATAATATAAAAACATTTTAAAAAAATTACACACATCGAGCATTCTACAGGCATTAGAAGTTGACCCACCTAAAAGCGACTCTACCCAATGATTTTACTAAACAAAAAGTAAACTGCAAAAACTACTAAATCAAAACCGCTCCGTCTTTTCTTTTCAGTTTTTTACAGTAAATTAACATCCATACCCTCTGTTCAAACTTAGTTGTAACTTCTTCATTCTCTTTCCTACTTCCTCGTTTCTCCTAAAAAAAGCTTCAAAACGAATTTATGTGAAAAAGAACGACGAAAAAGTAGTTGCAACTTTTTCAACCAAAATTTGGCGATTGAACCAATTGCAATTCACCAATCCATATAAAACAGCAATAAAAAATTTTATCAGGTCAAAACAATTTTTATATAGCTACCGAAACCTACATTAATTTTTAGAAATTTTAGTATGTAATGGATATACACAAAATAATTCTTAAATTGAAAATTGAAGTGATAATATTAACGCACACATATAAAGTTGCAATTGCAACTAACAGCAGTGTGAACGCGGAGAGCTTTTGCAATTACATCTTACAATTGCAATTGCACTATAGTGTGAACGCGGACATAAGCCAATTTAAATTTTAAAAAATAATTTAATTAATAATGTCAAAAAATTGACATTGATGTTTGAGATTTTTGTTTAATTTTACTAGTGTCAAAGACCAGTACTATTTTAAATCAGGAGTCAAACACCATTTTTTTCGTCGTATATATTTTCTTGTTTAATTCGAGTTCCGAACACCAGATTTTTATAACTTGTTTTAATGAAATTTTTGAATCATTGAAATTCAATGTCTCTCAAATATCATCGAAACTCGATTAAATCAAAAAAAAGCATCGGCTAAAATATTCGTTAATTAGCAATATTTTCACTGGATATTTATTGATACATTGTACATCGATAAAAGAAGAATGGTAATTATGTGTCGGGTTCTTCGCGAGCAGAAGGTAGAATTTTCCAAAACTTAGAACCACGTAATGTAAATTACTCGACTGACTCTAAAGATTTGAGGATCAGGTAAGTTTAAATTAAATTATTTTTTTTCTTTATTTAAATAAAAACAATAATCTTTTTTAGATTCAAAAAATATTTTAACAACAAGGGAGCTGTTCCGTGGCAACTGGACAGGATTTAAAATTCATATGAATAAAAAATATATATATAACCATTTTTTTTTATAAATTCTTAATCTTTTTCTTTTTTCAGGAAAGAACTATTTGAACATATCCGTACCGAGATTGATCATTTCTACATTGTACATATTACATATATGTACATTTGTACATATTAAATGTTTAATCCTTTAATGTATTTTCTGCAAAATTAAATATTTTTATTTGTCAAATAAAAAAGATTTTTTAGTTTTAAAAAAAATAAAATTTTTATTTATTTAAAGTCTTTTTAATTTTTTAAAAGTTACTAAAACGATGAAATGAAATATGTATTTACTTATAATAAAAACATTATTTACAAAATCGAAATGGTTTACAATAAAATAATAATTATAAATGATGTTATGATATAAACATTATTTATTTTTACATATTATTATAGAAAAAATTAAGTTAAATTACATTTTAATTTATAAACTTATTTAAATTGCTAAGTATATGCAATTATTAAAATTTTAATTTTCATTAGGTATAGGTGTGTTCGAGTTTTGTTGACAAAATGGAAATAACCTAAAAAGTACGTAACGTGCTGTATGTAGGTAATTTTTTTTTTGTACAAAATACAAATTTTAATATTTTAATTTTTACTGCTTCTCTTCTGTCAAAAATTTTTTTTACCTCTCTCGGTTTATTATGATAAAATATAAATGATTTTTGATTTTGTAAAAAACGGCAAATATAAAATAAAAAAATTACACACATCGAACAAGATTTTAACAATCACACCATCACAGAGCATTTTACAGACATTATATATATAACCATTTTTTTTATAAATTCTTAATCTTTTTCTTTTTTCAGGATAGAACTATTTCAAGATATCCGCACCGAGATTGATAATTTTTACATTGTACATATTATTTGCTATTTTTTTTTAATTTTAATTTTTATCATTTCATTGTAATAATTCATGTTCATGGTTCCTAAATAATGTTTTAAATAATGTTTAATCCTTTAATGTATTTTCTGCAAAATTAAATATTTTTATTTGTCAAATAAAAAAGATTTTTTAGTTATAAAAAAAATAAAACTTTTATTTATTTAAACTCCTTTCATATTTTTAAAAGGCACTAAAACGATGAAATGAAATATGTATTTACTTATAATAAAAATATTATAAAAACATTATTTACCAAATTCGAAATGGTTTACAATAAATTAATAATTATAAATGATGTTATGATATAAACGTTATTTATTTTTACTTATTATTATAGATAAAATTTAGTTAAATTACATTATTATTTATAAACTTATTTAAATTGCTAATTATATGCAATTATTAAAATTTTTATTAGGTATAGGTGTGTTCGAATTTTGTTGACAAAATGGAAATAACCTAAAAAGTACGTAACGTACTGCATGTAGGTAATTTTTTTTTGTACAAAATACAAATTTTAATTTTTACTGTATCTCTTCTGTCAAAAATTTTTTTTACCTCTCTCGGTTTATTATGATAAAATATAAATGATTTTTGATTTTGTTTTATTACTTAATTATTTAGGGTAGAGTCGCGTTTAGGTGGGTCAACTTCTAATGCCTGTAAAATGCTTTGTGATGGTGTAATTGTTAAAATTTTTTTTAAAAATAATTCTTTGGCATTTTCTTGTTCGATGTGGGTAATTTTCGCGCGTTTTTTTTCATAACAAAAATGTCGATGTATGAAAAAAAAAAAATTTCGGGATAAATATTGCAAAAAAGTTAATTTTTTCGGCAAACTTATATTCTAATGGTAAAAGACTATCGGTTTGCAGTCTATTTTGGGGGATCGAGGTCACTTGGCCCACCATTTAATAGTATTAATATTAAAATATTGCATGAAAGTCGAAAATTTTAAACTTAAAAAATGGCAAATATAAAATAAAAAATTTACACACATCGAACAAGATTTTAACAATCATACCATCACAGAGCATTTTACAGGCATTATATATATAACCATTTTTTTTTATAAATTCTTAATCTTTTTCTTTTTTCAGGATAGAACTATTTGAACATATCCGCACCGAGATTGATAATTTTTACATTGTACATATTATTTGCTATTTTTTTTTAATTTTAATTTTTATCATTTCATTGCAATAATTCATCTTCATGGTTCCTAAATAATGTTTTAAATAATGTTTAATCCTTTAATGTGTTTTCTGCAAAATTAAATATTTTTATTTTTCAAATAAAAAAGATTTTTTAGTTTTAAAAAAAATAAAATTTTTATTTATTTAAAGTCTTTTTATTTTTTTAAAAGTTACTAAAACGATGAAATGAAATATTTAATAAAAAAATATAATATAAAAACATTTTAAAAAAATTACACACATCGAGCATTCTACAGGCATTAGAAGTTGACCCACCTAAAAGCGACTCTACCCAATGATTTTACTAAACAAAAAGTAAACTGCAAAAACTACTAAATCAAAACCGCTCCGTCTTTTCTTTTCAGTTTTTTACAGTAAATTAACATCCATACCCTCTGTTCAAACTTAGTTGTAACTTCTTCATTCTCTTTCCTACTTCCTCGTTTCTCCTAAAAAAAGCTTCAAAACGAATTTATGTGAAAAAGAACGACGAAAAAGTAGTTGCAACTTTTTCAACCAAAATTTGGCGATTGAACCAATTGCAATTCACCAATCCATATAAAACAGCAATAAAAAATTTTATCAGGTCAAAACAATTTTTATATAGCTACCGAAACCTACATTAATTTTTAGAAATTTTAGTATGTAATGGATATACACAAAATAATTCTTAAATTGAAAATTGAAGTGATAATATTAACGTACACATATAAAGTTGCAATTGCAACTAACAGCAGTGTGAACGCGGAGAGCTTTTGCAATTACATCTTACAATTGCAATTGCACTATAGTGTGAACGCGGACATAAGCCAATTTAAATTTTAAAAAATAATTTAATTAATAATGTCAAAAAATTGACATTGATGTTTGAGATTTTTGTTTAATTTTACTAGTGTCAAAGACCAGTACTATTTTAAATCAGGAGTCAAACACCATTTTTTTCGTCGTATATATTTTTTTGTTTAATTCGAGTTCCGAACACCAGATTTTTATAACTTGTTTTAATGAAATTTTTGAATCATTGAAATTCAATGTCTCTCAAATATCATCGAAACTCGATTAAATCAAAAAAAAGCATCGGCTAAAATATTCGTTAATTAGCAATATTTTCACTGGATATTTATTGATACATTGTACATCGATAAAAGAAGAATGGTAATTATGTGTCGGGTTCTTCGCGAGCAGAAGGTAGAATTTTCCAAAACTTAGAACCACGTAATGTAAATTACTCGACTGACTCTAAAGATTTGAGGATCAGGTAAGTTTAAATTAAATTATTTTTTTTCTTTATTTAAATAAAAACAATAATCTTTTTTAGATTCAAAAAATATTTTAACAACAAGGGAGCTGTTCCGTGGCAACTGGACAGGATTTAAAATTCATATGAATAAAAAATATATATATAACCATTTTTTTTTATAAATTCTTAATCTTTTTCTTTTTTCAGGAAAGAACTATTTGAACATATCCGTACCGAGATTGATCATTTCTACATTGTACATATTACATATATGTACATTTGTACATATTAAATGTTTAATCCTTTAATGTATTTTCTGCAAAATTAAATATTTTTATTTGTCAAATAAAAAAGATTTTTTAGTTTTAAAAAAAATAAAATTTTTATTTATTTAAAGTCTTTTTAATTTTTTAAAAGTTACTAAAACGATGAAATGAAATATGTATTTACTTATAATAAAAACATTATTTACAAAATCGAAATGGTTTACAATAAAATAATAATTATAAATGATGTTATGATATAAACATTATTTATTTTTACATATTATTATAGAAAAAATTAAGTTAAATTACATTTTAATTTATAAACTTATTTAAATTGCTAAGTATATGCAATTATTAAAATTTTAATTTTCATTAGGTATAGGTGTGTTCGAGTTTTGTTGACAAAATGGAAATAACCTAAAAAGTACGTAACGTGCTGTATGTAGGTAATTTTTTTTTTGTACAAAATACAAATTTTAATATTTTAATTTTTACTGCTTCTCTTCTGTCAAAAATTTTTTTTACCTCTCTCGGTTTATTATGATAAAATATAAATGATTTTTGATTTTGTAAAAAACGGCAAATATAAAATAAAAAAATTACACACATCGAACAAGATTTTAACAATCACACCATCACAGAGCATTTTACAGACATTATATATATAACCATTTTTTTTATAAATTCTTAATCTTTTTCTTTTTTCAGGATAGAACTATTTCAAGATATCCGCACCGAGATTGATAATTTTTACATTGTACATATTATTTGCTATTTTTTTTTAATTTTAATTTTTATCATTTCATTGTAATAATTCATGTTCATGGTTCCTAAATAATGTTTTAAATAATGTTTAATCCTTTAATGTATTTTCTGCAAAATTAAATATTTTTATTTGTCAAATAAAAAAGATTTTTTAGTTATAAAAAAAATAAAACTTTTATTTATTTAAAGTCCTTTCATATTTTTAAAAGGCACTAAAACGATGAAATCAAATATGTATTTACTTATAATAAAAATATTATAAAAACATTATTTACCAAATTCGAAATGGTTTACAATAAATTAATAATTATAAATGATGTTATGATATAAACGTTATTTATTTTTACTTATTATTATAGATAAAATTTAGTTAAATTACATTATTATTTATAAACTTATTTAAATTGCTAATTATATGCAATTATTAAAATTTTTATTAGGTATAGGTGTGTTCGAATTTTGTTGACAAAATGGAAATAACCTAAAAAGTACGTAACGTACTGCATGTAGGTAATTTTTTTTTGTACAAAATACAAATTTTAATTTTTACTGTATCTCTTCTGTCAAAAATTTTTTTTACCTCTTTCGGTTTATTATGATAAAATATAAATGATTTTTGATTTTGTTTTATTACTTAATTATTTAGGGTAGAGTCGCGTTTAGGTGGGTCAACTTCTAATGCCTGTAAAATGCTTTGTGATGGTGTGATTGTTAAAATTTTTTTTAAAAATAATTCTTTGGCATTTTCTTGTTCGATGTGTGTAATTTTCGCGCGTTTTTTTTCATAACAAAAATGTCGATGTATGAAAAAAAAAAAATTTCGGGATAAATATTGCAAAAAAGTTAATTTTTTCGGCAAACTTATATTCTAATGGTAAAAGACTATCGGTTTGCAGTCTATTTTGGGGGATCCAGGTCACTTGGCCCACCATTTAATAGTATTAATATTAAAATATTGCATGAAAGTCGAAAATTTTAAACTTAAAAAATGGCAAATATAAAATAAAAAATTTACACACATCGAACAAGATTTTAACAATCATACCATCACAGAGCATTTTACAGGCATTATATATATAACCATTTTTTTTTATAAATTCTTAATCTTTTTCTTTTTTCAGGATAGAACTATTTGAACATATCCGCACCGAGATTGATAATTTTTACATTGTACATATTATTTGCTATTTTTTTTTAATTTTAATTTTTATCATTTCATTGCAATAATTCATCTTCATGGTTCCTAAATAATGTTTTAAATAATGTTTAATCCTTTAATGTGTTTTCTGCAAAATTAAATATTTTTATTTTTCAAATAAAAAAGATTTTTTAGTTTTAAAAAAAATAAAATTTTTATTTATTTAAAGTCTTTTTATTTTTTTAAAAGTTACTAAAACGATGAAATGAAATATTTAATAAAAAAATATAATATAAAAACATTTTAAAAAAATTACACACATCGAGCATTCTACAGGCATTAGAAGTTGACCCACCTAAAAGCGACTCTACCCAATGATTTTACTAAACAAAAAGTAAACTGCAAAAACAACTAAACCAAAACCGCTCCGTCTTTTCTTTTCAGTTTTTTACAGTAAATTAACATCCATACCCTCTGTTCAAACTTAGCTGTAACTTCTTCATTCTCTTTCCCACTTCCTCGTTTCTCCTAAAAAAAGCTTCAAAACGAATTTATGCGAAAAAAACGACGAAAAAGTAGTTGCAACTTTTTCAACCAAAATTTGGCGATTGAACCAATTGCAATTCACCAATCCATATAAAACAGTAATAAAAAATTTTATCAGGTCAAAACAATTTTTATATAGCTACCGTAACCTACATTAATTTTTAGAAATTTTAGTAGGTAATGGATATACACAAAATAATTCTTATATTGATAATTGAAGTGATGATGTTAACGCACACATATAAAGTTGCAATTGCAACTAACAGCAGTGTGAACGCGGAGAGCTTTTGCAATTACATCTTACAATTGCAATTGCACTATAGTGTGAACGCGGACATAAGCCAATTTAAATTTTAAAAAATAATTTAATTAATAATGTCAAAAAATTGACATTGATGTTTGAGATTTTTGTTTAATTTTACTAGTGTCAAAGACCAGTACTATTTTAAATCAGGAGTCAAACACCATTTTTTTCGTCGTATATATTTTCTTGTTTAATTCGAGTTCCGAACACCAGATTTTTATAACTTGTTTTAATGAAATTTTTGAATCATTGAAATTCAATGTCTCTCAAATATCATCGAAACTCGATTAAATCAAAAAAAAGCATCGGCTAAAATATTCGTTAATTAGCAATATTTTCACTGGATATTTATTGATACATTGTACATCGATAAAAGAAGAATGGTAATTATGTGTCGGGTTCTTCGCGAGCAGAAGGTAGAATTTTCCAAAACTTAGAACCACGTAATGTAAATTACTCGACTGACTCTAAAGATTTGAGGATCAGGTAAGTTTAAATTAAATTATTTTTTTTTGTTTATTTAAATAAAAACAATAATCTTTTTTAGATTCAAAAAATATTTTAACAACAAGGGAGCTGTTCCGTGGCAACTGGACAGGATTTAAAATTCATATGAATAAAAAATATATATATAACCATTTTTTTTTATAAATTCTTAATCTTTTTCTTTTTTCAGGATAGAACTATTTGAACATATCCGCACCGAGATTGATAATTTTTACATTGTACATATTATTTCCTATTTTTTTTTAATTTTAATTTTTATCATTTCATTGCAATAATTCATCTTCATGGTTCTTAAATAATGTTTAGTCCTTTAATGTATTTTCTGCAAAATTAAATATTTTTATTTGTCAAATAAAAAAGATTTTTTAGTTTTAAAAAAAATAAAATTTTTATTTATTTAAAGTCTTTTTACTTTTTTAAAAGTTACTAAAACGACGAAATGAAATATTTAATAAAAAAATTTTAAAAAAATTACACACATCGAACGAGATTTTAACAATGACACCATCACAGAGCATTGTACAGGCATTATATAGATAACCATTTTTTTTTACAAATTCTTAATCTTCATCTTTTTTCAGGGTAGAACTATTTCGCGCAGTTTTTTTCATAACAAAAATGTCGATGTATGAAAAAAAAATTTTTCGGGATAAATAATGCAAAAAATTAATTTTTTCGGCAAATTTATATTCTAATGGTAAAAGACTATCGATTTGCAGTCTATTTTAGGGGATCCAGGTCACTTGGCCCACCATTTAATAGTATTAATATTAAAATATTGCATGAAAGTAGAAAATTTTAAACTTAAAAAATGGCAAATATAAAATAAAAAATTTACACACATCGAACAAGATTTTAACAATCACACCATCACAGAGCATTTTACAGGCACTATAAGTTGACCCACCTAAAAGCGACTCTACCGAATGATTTTACCAAACAAAAAGTAAACTGCAAAAACAACTAAACCAAAACCGCTCCGTCTTTTCTTTTCAGTTTTTTTACAGTAAATTAACATCCATACCCTCTGTTCAAACTTAGTTGTAACTTCTTCATTCTCTTTCCCACTTCCTCGTTTCTCCTAAAAAAAAGCTTCAAAACGAATTAATGCAAAAAAAAACGACGAAAAAGTAGTTACAACTTTTTTAACCAAAATTTGGCGATTGAACCAATTGCAATTCACCAATCCATATAAAACAGCAATAAAAAATGTTATCAGGTCAAAACAATTTTTATATAGTTACCGAAACCTACATTAAGTTTTAGAAATTTTAGTAGGTAATGGATCTACACAAAATATTTCTTATATTGAAAATTGAAGTGATAATATTAACGCACTCATATAAAGTTGCAATTGCAACTAACAACATAGTGTGAACGCGGGCATAACCCAATTTAAATTTTAAAAAATAATTTAATTAATAATGTCAAACAATTGACATTGATGTTTGAGATTTTTGTTTAATTTTACTAGTGTCAAAGACCAGTACTATTTTAGATCAGGAGTCAAACACCATTTTCTTCGTCGTATATATTTTCTTGTTTAATTCGAGTTCCGAACACCAGATTTTTATAACTTGTTTTAATGAAATTTTTGAATCATTGATATTCAATGTCTCTGAAATATCATCGAAACTCGATTAAATCAAAAAAAAAACATCGGCTAAAATATTCGTTAATTAGCCATATTTTCACTCGATATTTATTGATACATTGTACATCGATAAAAGAAGAACGGTAATTATGTGTCGGGTTCTTCGCGAGCAGAAGGTAGAATTTTCCAAAACTTAGAACCACGTAATGTAAATTACTCGACTGACGCTAAAGATTTGAGGATCAGGTAAGTTTAAATTAAATTTTTTTTTTTCTTTATTTAAATAAAAACAATAATCTTTTTTAGATTCAAAAAATATTTTAACAACAAGGGAGCTGTTCCGTGGCAACTGGACAGGATTTAAAATTCATATGAATAAAAAATTTATATATAACCATTTTTTTTATAAATTCTTAATCTTTTTCTTTTTTCAGGATAGAACTATTTGAACATATCCGCACCGAGATTGTTAATTTTTACATTGTACATTGTCATTGCAATAATTCATCTTCATGGTTCCTAAATAATGTTTTAAATAATGTTTAATCCTTTAATGCATTTTCTGCAAAATTAAATATTTTTATTTGTCAAATAAAAAAGATTTTTTAGTTTTAAAAAAATAAAATTTTTATTTATTTAAAGTCTTTTTATTTTTTTAAAAGTTACTAAAACGATGAAATGAAATATGTATTTACTTATAATAAAAATATTATAAAAACATTATTTACCAAATTCGAAATGGTTTACAATAAAATAATAATTATAAATTATGTTATGATATAAACATTATTTATTTATTTTTACTTATTATTATAGAAAAAATTTAGTTAAATTACATTTTTATTTATAAACTTATTTAAATTGCTAAGTATATGCAATTATTAAAATTTTAATTTTCATTAGGTATAGGTGTGTTCGAGTTTTGTTGACAAAATGGAAATAATCTAAAAAGTACGTAACGTACTGTATGTAGGTAATTTTTTTTTTGCACAAAATACAAATTTTAATTTTTTAATTTTTACTGCATCTCTTCTGTCAAAAATTTTTTTTACCTCTGTCGGTTTATTATGATAAAATATAAATGATTTTTGAATTTGTTTTATTACTTAATTATTTAGGGTAGAGTCGCGTTTAGGTGGGTCAACTTCTAATGCCTGTAAAATGCTTTGTGATGGTTCGATTGTTAAAATTTTTCTTTTAAATAATTCTTTGGCATTTTCTTGTTCGATGTGTGTAATTTTCGCGCGATTTTTTTCATAACAAAAATGTCGATGTATGAAAAAAAAAATTTTTCGGGATAAATAATACAAAAAAGTTCATTTTTTCGGCAAATTTATATTCTAATGGTAAAAGACTATCGGTTTGCAGTCTACTTTGGGGGATCCAGGTCACTTGGCCCACCATTTAATAGTATTAATATTAAAATGTTGCATGAAAGTCGAAAATTTTAAACTTAAAAAATGGCAGATATAAAATAAAAAAATTTAAAAAAAATTACACACATCGAACAAGATTTTAACAATCACACCATCACAGAGCATTTTACAGGCATTATATATATAACCATTTTGGGGGTTGTCATTTATACTTCGGGTCGAACGGACGTGTTTTCTTTTTATACATCGGAAAATAAATTATTATAATAAAAATTATTTATTTAAAGGAAAAAGTGTTTATAGATTAACAAAAAAAAAATAAAACCAAATAAACATAAATCTTAATATAGTAAATATAAAGCACAAAAATTAATAGTATATTTGCCTTCCAAAGGAAAAGCGAAACTAATAATATAAATCTTTAATTTAAAACCTTATTATCTTTAAATATATTGGAAAATATCTTAAGTGAAATAAATTCGATATATCTTGAAGAAAGCATAAAACAATTAATTAATAATAATAAAAAAAAAAAAAACTGCACTTGTTGAATTTGTCTTCACATTTTTATAGAAAACAGTAATAAACTTTTGATTCTTTTATTTTTCCCTTTTATTTTTATTATAATTATTTAATACTTATAATTGCTTTTGCTTCGTTTTTATTAAATTTTTGTACACAAAAATTAAAACTATAATAATTAGTAAATGCAAATAACTAAATAATTTCTTTTTAACAATTAAAATAAACTAATAATAACACGATAAAAAGTTATTATAAAGATAAAAAAAAAAAATATTAAAAATTGATTAAAATCAACTTTATTAAAAACAACAAAAAAAAAGAAAAAAAAATTTTTTTTGATAAACTGAATTTTAACAAATTTCTCTAACAATTATTAAGAAAGCAAATTAAAATTTTTGTACACAAAAAAAAATTAAAAGTGTAATAATTAGTAACTACATATAACTAAATAATCTTTCTAACAATTAAAATAAACTAATAATAACACTGATAAAAACAAAAATATTAACAACTGATCTTAATAATCAACAACAAAAAATTAGATAAACAAAAAACCAAAGTATTTTGTAAATTTGAATATAACCTCACATGTCACACTGAAAGTGTTATACACAATAATAAAATTTAATATGCAATAAGACAGTGCGACACCTGTTGAGAATTTTTGGAATAAACATAAGAATGATAATAAAAAATTAAAATAAATTAAAATACATAAAGCTAAATAAAATAATAAAAAACAATAAAAAAAAGATAAAAAATAAAAAAAATAAAAAATAATTAAAATAAAAAATAAATAAGAAAACATATAATAAACTTACTCGTAACGATATTTAAAAGAACATATAAAACATCAAACTGGCAGACAATAAACAACTATTGAATTCATCAGTTAAAAAAAGAAATCGAACACAACTATCACCAGATTTTCCTCAAAATAAAGAATCCACAAATAGTAAAAGGCCATCCATTCAAGAATTTGTTGGTAAAACGATAAGTCAGAAAGTAACTCAATTTACAACGTCATTAAACGAAACAATGAATAAAACAGCAGATACTCAATGGGATCATTTTCTAACAAAATTTGAGTCAATATTAGAAACAAAATTAAACGAAAAACTAAAAGATATTGCCACAAAGAATGATATTTACGACCTGCAACAGGAGATAGTTAACCTAAAAACGGAAAATACAGAATTGCACACAGAAATGGTAAAACTAAAACAAAATGATCACAATTTAAAGAAAAAAGTGCAAGAGATGGACAAATTGAGTAGACGTTCAAATATAGTAGTTACAGGATTGAGTGGAAATGACAACAATACTATTCTTAACAGTTTTTCAGAATTATGTAAAGATGTTTTACAACTTGCTACTCAAGCGGTAAATATCCGGCAGATAAACCCAACAAAGTGTATCGTAGAGCTCTCTTCACCAAATGAAGTAAGGTCAATTTTAGCAAAGAGTGCAAACCTAAAAGGAAAAGGTGTATACATACATAAAGACTACACTGTCGAAGAATCACACCAAAAGTATGAAATGCGTCAAATTAAAAAAAAATTAAAAAATATGAAAGACATTAAGTGTGATATAAAAGGTATTTATTTAATAGTAAATAATAAAAAATATAAATGGTCCACTGAAGTAAATCAGTTAATTGCTGAAAAACAGGAAGATGCAAATTACCTAAAGACAATTTTACATTCGGCTGATGGCAAACAACATGAAGTGGGTCTCTCAAAAAAGAAAAATCCAGCACGGAATGAATTTATACGCGCAAGCAATGTTTAGCAATCAGAAGTTTGACAGGTCTTATCTTATAATGTATATGGGTTAAATAATAAATTTATATTTTGTGATTTTTTCGACTTTATTAAAAAATTTGATATATTCTTTTTATTTGAAACTTTTTTAGTTAAGGAAAAACAAAATTATTTTAGTTATATTTTTAGTGAATACGATATATGTACATTGGAAGCTACAAAAGCTCATAATTTCGGGAGGGCGATTGGTGGTTGTTTATATGGTTTTAAGAAAGCCATAAAATCCAAATACTGTTTAACATTTGTAAATTTAGATGGATACTTGTGTTTGAAAGCAAAATTAAACCGCAAAACTGTGATATTTATACCAACATATCTAAATAATAACCAAAATTGGAAAGATGATTTCGAGAAATTCAAAAATACCCTTGAAACCCTTGATAATGTCGAGTTTTGTGCTATAGGTGATTTTAATGCCAGAACTGGAAACAGGCAAACTATTGATGATAAGCAATTAACAATTTCTTTAAATTTATCAGCTCAAAGAAACTCAGAAGATAAGGTGGTTGATAGTAATGGTAAGTTTTTATTAGAGCTAATAAATGATACTGGTGGTGTCATATTGAATGGAAGGTGTAGAGGTGACACTGCTGGCGCTAAAACATTTTGCGGAGCGATGGGCTCATCGGTTATTGACTATGTCTGCTGCTCAATGAATCTTATAGAATCAATTGATGATATGAAAGTAGTTAGTAAACCATACTCAGACCATATGCCTATAGTTCTATCTTTCAAAACTGATGTCGATGCGACAAATAATATACGGCTTTTACCGAAAATTCAGTGGAATCCAAGCAAAAGCATTGCTTATCATACAAAAACGTCAAATAATTTAAATATGTTGAATTGTGAAAATAATGATATTGATGCAAAACTTAAATGTTTAAAGGATATAATATATGACTTTGCAAATAGGAATATAATAAAAACAAACAAATTCAAGCTAAAAAATAAATGGTTTGATAATCACTGCCATAATGCAAGGATTCATATGTTTAAGGCTCTTGATTTATGTAGAAAATATCATCATGTTTCAGAGTTCAAATTGAGATACATGGAAAAATTAAAAATATATAAGAAACTATGTCGAGAAAAGAAAAGATCATATTATGAGAACCAGGCATTTAAACTAAGCATAGTTAAAGATTCCAAAGAGTGGTGGGTTAAAGATTCCAAAGAGTGGCAAACGATTACAAAAATAGCAGATTTCTGGTAGGCCGACATATTCAAGCGCAAGATTTCTTTGCATACTTTAAAGAATTATTCAAACAATTGAACGAGCTAAATTACTTTCACAATGCCGAACCATATGTATCTTTAGAAATTCTAGACCGTGAAATCACCATTGACGAAATGAAAGCAGTATTGAGAAAGGCTAAAGATTCAAAAGCACCAGGGTTAGATAGGATACCATACGAGTACTATAAAAATGCAAATGTTGAATTCTTAAAACAACTATGCCAAATTATAAACATAATATTTGACACAGCTGCAACACCGCAATCTTACCACAGCTCAATAATATTCCCCATTTTCAAAAAAGGTGATTTAAACTCAGTTGAAAACTATAGAGGACTATCTTTTGCAAATACCGATTACAAGCTATTTACCGGAATACTATTAAACAGAATTATGGAATGAGTAAACGAAAATAATATTCTTAATGAATGTCAAGCTGGATTTCGGAAAGGGTATAGCACTACAGATAATATTTTCAGTTTAACAAGCATAATTAACTTTCAATTACAAAAGAAAAGAAAACTATACGTTTTCTTTGTAGACTTTAAAAGTGCATTTGACACAATAAACAGGCAAGCACTTTTTTATAAACTGTCAAACACAGGACTCTCAACTAAAATGTTAAGAATATTAAAAAAACTTTATGAGAAAACCACCTCAACAGTGTGGAACGGAGAATTTATATCTGAATATCTTGAAGTTGAACTAGGGTTGAAGCAAGGCTGCTTATCGAGTCCGATTTTATTCTCACTTTTCGTAAACGATTTGTACGAAGAATTATCTGGTGGAGTAAACATTGTTGATTGTTTGGTTAAATTATTAATGTATGCCGACGATTTGGCTCTGCTAGCAGAAGATCCACAATCACTGCAAAAAATGATGGATAACCTGAATATTTATTGCAAAATGTGGGGCCTGTTTTTAAATCTTCAAAAATCAAAAGTGGTCATTTTTAGAAATGGTGGTAGAAGGTCAATAATTGAGTCATGGAAGTATGATGGAAATGAGGTAGAGGTAGTAAATGAATATAAATATCTGGGAATAATACTAACATATAACTTGAGCTTCATCAAACATTTAGAAAATAAGTTAAAAACATCAAAAAATGCTATAAACCAAACATGGAATAAGTTAATACGGAATAATCACATTCAAAGTAGTATCAAGTATAAAATATTCCAAGCTTGTGTAAAAACGATGTATGGGGTGTAAAAGAAACCAAGTATGGGGTGTAAAAGAATACGAAGAAGTCGAGAAGTTACAAAGGTTCTTTTTGAAAAAAATGTTTTACTTGCCAAATAATACCCCAAATTATATGATCCATATAGAAACAGGTATAAACAAGC
This sequence comes from Poecilobothrus nobilitatus, assembly GCA_947095535.1. Taxonomy (NCBI): domain Eukaryota; kingdom Metazoa; phylum Arthropoda; class Insecta; order Diptera; family Dolichopodidae; genus Poecilobothrus; species Poecilobothrus nobilitatus. The sequence continues at coordinate 114,780,435 of OX352772.1, forward strand.
TATTTGTATATACACTTTGAGTATGTAGAAAAAGTACTCGCATTGCCAGATCACCGATTGCCGAAAATACTAGCAAAAAAAACTCTAGAAGCAGATATATATTGGGCAAACGAATGGAAGAATATTTACGCAAGTGTGGAATATGAATTTTCTAACAATGCAGAGAATTGGAATGCTGATCACAAAAAAATTTTAGCAAAGTTGGCATTTAAACATCAGAATGATCACATCCCAAACAGCCAGAGCATCGGTCTACTATGATGCATATGGTAGTCTAAAACTTTGGGACATACCAAGTTATTTCTCTGACGAAAACGCAGTTAAAAAGATATCACTAATATTTAAAGCTCGTGGTGGTATGCTAGAAATCAATGCCAAAGCATTTAAAAAAGACACAACGGGAATTTGCGATTTATACAATCTTGATGAATCTGAAAACACGTTCCATTTTATCGCACGATGTCCAATTTTTAAATATGCAAGAAAACAGTGCTTTGGCAAAGAATTTTTAAATTTTGATGAATTTTTAGATTACTTAAATGGTGCAAATTATGAGCTCTTGTATCGCTATCTAACAGCTTCTTTAAAATATAGATTTTTGCTTATTTCTGAATTTTATTAATGTATTGTCAATCTCAAAATATAAACTAAACTTTAATCGTAGATTTAATCTCTTTTATAATTATTTACTATTTAATGTTTAAAATATAGGTTTTTGCTTATTGCTGAATTCTATTAACGTATTGTTAATTTCAAAATATAAATTAAACTTTAAACGTAGATTTAAATTTTATTGAAATTATTTACTATATAAACTTTAAAATAGATTTATGTTTATCTCTGAATTAATGTATAATTGTTATTTTGAAAATACAAACTGAACTTAATAACTACAAGGAAAACATATAATAATAAGTATCTTCACATAACACGTTCTTTTATGTAATATTATAAAGTCAAAATACAACCTGACAAACGATTTTAAAAAATATCATGTCTTTTTGTAAGTTTAGCCATTTAAGAAAATGTATAATGAAAAAAATGAATTTAAATAAACTTTGATTATTATTATTATTATTATATAACCATTTTTTTTTATAAATTCTTAATCTTTTTCTTTTTTCAGGATAGAACTATTTCAACATATCCGCACCGAAATTGATAATTTTTACATTGTACATATTATTTGCTATTTTTTTTTAATTTTAATTTTTATCATTTCATTGTGATAATTCATGTTCATGGTTCCTAAATAATGTTTTAAATAATGTTTAATACTTTAATGTATTTTCTGCAAAATTAAATATGTATTTTCTGCAAAATTAAATTTTTTTTTTATTTGTCAAATAAAAAAGATTTTTTAGTTTTAAAAAAAATAAAATTTTTATTTATTTAAAGTCTTTTTATTTTTTTAAAAGTTACTAAAACGATGAAATGAAATATGTATTTACTTATAACAAAAATATTATAAAAACATTATTTACCAAATTCGATGGTTTATTTAATGGTTTACAATAAATTTAATTTTATTTAAATTTACGTTTATTTAAATTGCTAAGTATATGCAATTATTAAAATTTTTATTAGGTATAGGTGTGTTCGAGTTTTGTTGACAAAATGAAAATAACCTAAAAAGTACGTAACGTACTGTATGTAGGTAATTTTTTTGTACAAAATACAAATTTTAATTTTTTAATTTTTACTGCATCTCTTCTGTCAAAAATTTTTTTTACCTCTCTCGGTTTATTATGATAAAATATAAATGATTTTTGATTTTGTTTTATTACTTAATTATTTTGGGTAGAGTCGCGTTTAGGTGGGTCAACTTCTAATGCCGTAAAATGCTTTGTGATGGTGTGATTGTTAAATTTTTTTTTTAAATAATTCTTTGGCATTTTCTTGTTCGATGTGTGTAATTTTCGCGCGATTTGTTTCATAACAAAAATGTCGATGTATGAAAAAAAAAATTTTTCGGGATAAATAATGCAAAAAAGTTAATTTTTTTGGCAAATTTATATTCTAATGGTAAACGACTATCGGTTTGCAGTCTATTTTGGGGGATCCAGGTCACTTGGCCCACCATTTAATAGTATTAATATTAAAATATTGCATGAAAGTCGAAAATTTTAAACTTAAAAAATGGCAAATATAAAATAAAAAAATTTTAAAAAAATTACACACATCGAAGAAGATTTTAACAATCACACCATCACAGAGCATTTTACAGTCATTATATATATAATCATTTTTTTTTATAAATTCTTAATCTTTTTCTTTTTTCAGGATAGAACTATTTCAACATATCCGCACCGAGATTGATAATTTTTACATTGTACATATTATTTGCTATTTTTTTTTAATTTTAATTTTTATCATTTCATTGTGATAATTCATGTTCATGGTTCCTAAATAATGTTTTAAATAATGTTTAAGCCTTTAATGTATTTTCTGCAAAATTAAATATTTTTATTTGTCAAATAAAAAAGATTTTTTAGTTTTAAAAAAAATAAAATTTTTATTTATTTAAAGTCCTTTTATATTTTTAAAAGTCACTAAAACGATGAAATGAAATATGTATTTACTTATAATAAAAATATTATAAAAACATTATTTACCAAATTCGATGGGTTATTTAATGGTTTACAATAAATTTAATTTTATTTAAATTTACGTTTATTTAAATTGCTAAGTATATGCAATTATTAAAATTTTTATTAGGTATAGGTGTGTTCAAGTTTTGTTGACAAAATGGAAATAACCTAAAAAGTACGTAACGTACGGTATGTAGGTAATTTTTTTTTTTATAAAATACAAATTTTAATTTTTTAATTTTTACTGCATCTCTTCTGTCAAAAATTTTTTTTACCTCTCTCGGTTTACTATGATAAAATATAAATGATTTTTGATTTTGTTTTATTACTTATTACGATCGGTTTGCAGTTTATTTTGGGGGATCCAGGTCACTTGGCCAACTATTTAATAGTATTAATATTAAAATATTGCATGAAAGTCGAAAATTTTAAACTTAAAAAATGGCAAATATAAAATAAAAAAATTTTAAAAAAAATTACACACATCGAAGAAGATTATAACGATCACACCATCACAGAGCATTTTACAGGCATTATATATATAACCATTTTTTTTATAAATTCTTAATCTTTTTCTTTTTTTAGGATAGAACTATTTCAACATATCTGCACCGAGATTGATAATTTTTACATTGTACATATTATTTGCTATTTTTTTTAATTTTAATTTTTATGATTTCATTGTAATAATTCATGTTCATGGTTCCTAAAAAATGTTTTAAATAATGTTTAATACTTTAATGTATTTTCTGCAAAATTAAATATCTATTTTCTGCAAAATTAAATATTTTTTTTTATTAAGATTTTTAAGATTAAGATTAAGATTATTTAAGATTTTTTAGTTTTCAAAAAAATAAAATTTTTATTTATTTAAAGTCTTTTTATTTTTTTAAAAGTTACTAAAACGATGAAATGAAATATGTATTTACTTATAACAAAAATATTATAAAAACATTATTTACCAAATTCGAAATGGTTTACAATAAATTAATAATTATAAATGATGTTATGATATAAACATTATTTATTTTTACTTATTATTATAGAAAAAATTTAGTTAAATTACATTATTATTTATAAACTTATTTAAATTACTAAGTCTATGCATTTATTAAAATTTTTATTAGGTATAGGTGTGTTCGAGTTTTTTTGTCAAAATGAAAATAACCTAAAAAGTACGTAACGTACTGTATGTAGGTAATTTTTATTTGTACAAAATACAAATTTTAATTTTTTAATTTTTACTGCATCTCTTCTGTCAAAAATTTTTTTTACCTCTCTCGGTTTATTATGATAAAATATAAATGATTTTTGATTTTGTTTTATTACTTAATTATTTTGGGTAGAGTCGCGTTTAGGTGGGTCAACTTCTAATGCCTGTAAAATGCTTTGTGATGGTGTGATTGTTAAAATTTTTTTTTAAATAATTCTTTGGCATTTTCTTGTTCGATGTGTGTAATTTTCGCGCGATTTTTCTCATAACAAAAATGTCGATGTATGAAAAAAAAAATTTTTCCGGATAATTCAAAAAAGTTAATTTTTTCGGCAAATTTATATTCTAATGGTAAAAGACTATCGGTTTGCAGTCTATTTTGGGGGATGCAGGTCACTTGGCCCACCATTTAATAGTATTACTATTAAAATATTGCATGAAAGTAGCAAATTTTAAACTTAAAAAATGGCAAATATAAAATAAAAAAATTTTTTTAAAATTACACACATCGAAGAAGATTTTAACAATCACACCATCACAGAGCATTTTACAGGCATTATATATATAACCATTTTTTTTTATAAATTCTTTTTTTTTTTTCAGGATAGAACTATTTCAAAATATCCGCACCGAGATTGATAATTTTTACATTGTACATATTATTTGCTATTTTTTTTTAATTTTAATTTTTATCATTTCATTGTAATAATTCATGTTCATGGTTCCTAAATAATGTTTTAAATAATGTTTAATACTTTAATGTATTTTCTGCAAAGTTAAATATGTATTTTCTGCAAAATTAAATATTTTTTTTTATATGGCAAATAAAAAAGATTTTTTAATTTAAAAAAAAATAAAATTTTTATTTATTTAAAGTCTTTTTATTTTTTTAAAAGTTACTAAAACGATGAAATGAAATATGTATTTACTTATAATAAAAATATTATAAAAACATTATTTACCAAATTCGAAATGGTTTACAATAAATTAATAATTATAAATGATGTTATGATATAAACATTATTTATTTTTACTTATTATTATAGAAAAAATTTAGTTAAATTACATTATTATTTATAAACTTATTTAAATTACTAAGTATATGCAATTATTAAAATTTTTATTAGGTATAGGTGTGTTCGAGTTTTGTTGACAAAATGGAAATAACCGAAAAAGTACGTAACGTACTGTATGTAGGTAATGTTTTTTTTGTACAAAATACAAATTTTAATTTTTTAATTTTTACTGCATCTCTTCTGTCAAAAATTTTTTTACCTCTCTCGGTTTATTATGATAAAATATAAATGATATGTGTAATTTTCGCGCGATTTTTTTCATAACAAAAATGTCGATGTATGAAAAAAAAAATTTTTCGGGATAAATAATGCAAAAAAGTTAATTTTTTCGGTAAATTTATGTTCTAATGGTAAAAGACGATCGGTTTGCAGTCTATTTTGGGAGATCCAGGTCACTTGGCCCACCATTTAATAGTATTAATATTAAAATATTGCATGAAAGTCGAAAATTTTAAACTTAAAAAATGGCAAATATAAAATAAAAAAATTTTAAAAAAATTACACACACAACATATCCGCACCGAGATTGATAATTTTTAAATTGTACATATTATTTGCTATTTTTTTTTAATTTTAATTTTTATCATTTCATTGTAATAATTCATGTTCATGGTTCCTAAATAATGTTTTAAATAATGTTTAATACTTTAATGTATTTTCTGCAAAATTAAATATGTATTTTCTGCAAAATTAAATATTTTTTTTTATTTGTCAAATAAAAAAGATTTTTTAGCTTTAAAAAAAATAAAATTTTTATTTATTTAAAGTCTTTTTATTTTTTTAAAAGTTACTAAAACGATGAAATGAAATATGTATTTACTTATAATAAAAATATTATAAAAACATTATTTACCAAATTCGAAATGGTTTACAATAAATTAATAATTATAAATGATGTTATGATATAAACATTATTTATTTTTACTTATTATTATAGAAAAAATTTAGTTAAATAACATTTTTATTTATAAACTTATTTAAATTGCTAAGTATATGCAATTATTAAAATTTTTATTAGGTATAGGTGTGTTCGAGTTTTGTTGACAAAATGAAAATAACCTAAAAAGTATGTAACGTACTGTATGTAGGTAATTTTTTTTTTGTACAAAATACAAATTTTAATTTTTTAATTTTTACTGCATCACTTCTGTCAAAAATTTTTTTTACCTCTCTCGGTTTATTATGATAAAATATAAATGATTTTTGATTTTGTTTTATTTCTTAATTATTTTGGGTAGAGTCGCGTTTAGGTGGGTCAACTTCTAATGCCTGTAAAATGCTTTGTGATGGTCTGATTGTTAAAATTTTTTTTTTGAATAATTCTTTGGCATTTTCTTGTTCGATGTGTGTAATTTTCGCGCGATTTTTTTCATAACAAAAATGTCGATGTATGAAAAAAAAAATTTTTCGGGATAAATAATGCAAAAAAGTTAATTTTTTCGGCAAATTTATATTCTAATGGTAAAAGACTATCGATCACTTGGCCCACCATTTAATAGTATTAATATTAAAATATTGCATGAAAGTCGCAAATTTTAAACTTAAAAAATGGCAAATATAAAATAAAAAAATTTAAAAAAAATTACACACATCGAACAAGATTTTAACAATCACACCATCACAGAGCATTTTACAGGCATTATATATATAACAATTTTTTTTATTAATTCTTAATCTTTTTCTTTTTTCAGGATAGAACTATTTCAACATATCCGCACCGAGATTGATAATTTTTACATTGTACATATTATTTGCTATTTTTTTTTAATTTTAATTTTTATCATTTCATTGTAATAATTCATGTTCATGGTTCCTAAATAATGTTTTAAATAATATTTAATCCTTTAATGTATTTTCTGCAAAATTAAATATTTTTATTTGTCAAATAAAAAAGATTTTTTAGTTTTCAAAAAAATAAAATTTTTATTTATTTAAAGTCTTTTTATTTTTTAAAAGTATTTAAAAATTACTAAAACGATGAAATGAAATATGTATTTACTTATAATAAAAATATTATAAAAACATTATTTACCAAATTCGAAATGGTTTACAATAAATTAATAATTATAAATGATGTTATGATATAAACATTATTTATTTTTACTTATTATTATAGAAAAAATTTAGTTAAATTACATTTTTATTTATAAACTTATGTAAATTGCTAAGTATATTCAATTATTAAAATTTTTATTAGGTATGGGTGTGTTCGAGTTTTGTTGACAAAATGGAAATAACCTAAAAAGTATGTAACGTACTGTATGTAGGTAATTTTTTTTTTGTACAAAATACAAATTTTAATTTTTACTGCATCTCTTCTGTCAAACATTTTTTTTACCTCTCTCGGTTTATTATGATAAAATATAATTAATTTTTGATTTTGTTTTATTTCTTAATTATTTTGGGTAGAGTAGCGTTTAGGTGGGTCAACTTCTAATGCTTGTAAAATGCTTTGTGATAGTGTGATTGTTAAAATTTTTTTGAATAATTCTTTGGCATTTTCTTGTTCAATGTGTGTAATTTTCGCGCGATTTTTTTCATAACAAAAATGTCGATGTATGAAAAAAAAAATTTTTCGGGATAAATAATGCAAAAAAGTTAATTTTTTCGGCAAATTTATATTCTAATGATAAAAGACTATCGGTTTGCAGTCTATTTTGGGGGATCCAGATCACTAGGCCCACCATTTAATAGTATTAATATTAAAATATTGCATGAAAGTCGAAAATTTTAAACTTAAAAAATAGCAAATATAAAATAAAAAAATTTAAAAAAAATTACACAAATCGAACAAGATTTTAACAATTACACCATCACAGAGCATTTTACAGGCATTATATATATAACCATTTTTTTTTTATAAATTCTTAATCTTTTTTCAGGATAGAACTATTTCAACATATCCGCACCGAGATTGATAATTTTTACATTGTACATATTATTTGCTATTTTTTTTTAATTTTAATTTTTATCATTTCATTGTAATAATTCATGTTCATGGTTCCTAAATAATGTTTTAAATAATATTTAATCCTTTAATGTATTTTCTGCAAAATTAAATATTTTTATTTGTCAAATAAAAAAGATTTTTTAGTTTTAATAAAATTAAAATTTTTATTTATTTAAAGTCTTTTTATTTTTTTAAAAGTTACTAAAACGATGAAATGAAATATGTATTTACTTATAATAAAAATATTATAAAAACATTATTTACCAAATTCGAAATGGTTTACAATAAATTAATAATTATAAATGATGTTATGATATAAACATTATTTATTTTTACTTATTATTATAGAAAAAATTTAGTTAAATTACATTATTATTTATAAACTTATTTAAATTGCTAAGTATATGCAATTATTAAAATTTTAATTAGGTATAGGTGTGTTCGAGTTTTGTTGACAAAATGGAAATAACCTAAAAAGTACGTAACGTACTGTATGTAGGTAATTTTCTTTTGTACAAAATACAAATTTTAATTTTTTAATTTTTACTGCATCTCTTCTGTCAAAAATTTTTTTTACCTCTCTCGGTTTATTATAATAAAATATAAATGATTTTTGATTTTGTCACAATCACACCATCACAGAGCATTTTACAGGCATTATAAGTTGACCCACCTAAAAGCGACTCTACCCAATGATTTTACTAAACAAAAAGTAAACTGCAAAAACAACTAAACCAAAACCGCTCCGTCTTTTCTTTTCAATTTTTTACAGTAAATTAACATTCATACCCACTGTTCAAACTTAGTTGTAACTTCTTCATTCTCTTTCCCACTTCCTCGTTTCTCCTAAAAAAAGCTTCAAAACGAATTTATGCGAAAAAAACGAAGAAAAAGTAGTTGCAACTTTTTCAACCAAAATTTGGCGATTGAACCAATTGCAAGTCACCAATCCATATAAAACAGCAATAAAAAATTTTATAAGATCAAAACAATTTTTATATACCGTAACCTACATTAATTTTTAGAAATTATAGTAGGAAATGGATATACACAAAATAATTCTTATATTGAAAATTGAAGTGATAATATTAACGCACACATAGAAAGTTGCAATTGCAACTAACATAGTGTGAACACGGGCATAAGCCAATTTAAATTTTAAAAAATAATTTAATTAATAATGTCAAAAAATTGACATTGATGTTTGAGATTTTTGTTTAATTTTACTAGTGTCAAAGACCAGTACTATTTTAGATCAGGAGTCAAACACCATATTTTTCGTCGTATATATTTTCTTGTTTAATTCGAGTTCCGAACACCAGTTTTTTATAACTTGCTTTAATGAAATTTTTGAATCATTGAAATTGAAAATCTCTCAAATATCATCGAAAGTCGATTAAATCAAAAAAAAAATGTTTTTACCTCTCTCGGTTTATGATAAAATATAAATGATATGTGTAATTTTCGAGCGATTTTTTTCATAACAAAAATGTCGATGTATGAAAAAAAAAATTTTCGGGATAAATAATGCAAAAAAGTTAATTTTTTCGGCAAATTTATATTCTAATGGTAAGACTATCGGTTTGCAGTCTATTTTGGGGGATCCAGGTCTCTTGGCCCACCATTTAATGGTATTAATATTAAAATATTGCATGGAAGTCGAAAATTTTAAACTTAAAAAATGGCAAATATAAAATAAAAAAATTTAAAAAAAATGACACACATCGAACAAGATTTTAACAATCACACCATCACAGAGCATTTTACAGGCATTATATATATAACCATTTTGGGGGTTGTCATTTATACTTCGGGTCGAACGGACGTGTTTTCTTTTTATACATCGGAAAATAAATTATTATAATAAAAATTATTTATTTAAAGGAAAAAGTGTTTATAGATTAACAAAAAAAAAATAAAACCAAATAAACATAAATCTTAGTATAGTAAATATAAAGCACAAAAATTAATAGTATATTTGCCTTCCAAAGGAAATGGCAGTGGAAAATAAAATTTCAAAAAATTAATGGAGTATTATAAAAAGCGAAACTAATAATATAAATCTTTAATTTAAAACCTTATTATCTTTAAATATATTGGAAAATATCTTAAGTGAAATAAATTCGATATATCTTGAAGAAAGCATAAAACAATTAATTAATAATAAAAAAAAAAAAAAAAACTGCACTTGTTGAATTTGTCTTCACATTTTTATAGAAAACAGTAATAAACTTTTGATTCTTTTATTTTTCCCTTTTATTTTTATTATAATTATTTAATACTTATAATTGCTTTTGCTTCGTTTTTATTCAATTTTTGTACACAAAAATTAAAACTATAATAATTAGTAAATGCAAATAACTAAATAATTTCTTTTTAACAATTAAAATAAACTAATAATAACACGATAAAAAGTTATTATAAAGATAAAAAAAAAAATATTAAGAATTGATTAAAATCAACTTTATTAAAAACAATAAAAAAAAAGAAAAAAAAATTTTTTTTGATAAACTGAATTTTAACAAATTTCTCTAACAATTATTAAGAAAGCAAATTAAAATTTTTGTACACAAAAAAAAATTAAAAGTGTAATAATTAGTAACTACATATAACTAAATAATCTTTCTAACAATTAAAATAAACTAATAATAACACTGATAAAAACAAAAATATTAACAACTGATCTTAATAATCAACAACAAAAAATTAGATAAACAAAAAACCAAAGTATTTTGTAAATTTGAATATAACCTCACATGTCACACTGAAAGTGTTATACACAATAATAAAATTTAATATGCAATAAGACAGTGCGACACCTGTTGAGAATTTTTGGAATAAACATAAGAATGATAATAAAAAATTAAAATAAATTAAAATACATATAAAGCTAAATAAAATAATAAAAAACAATAAAAAAAGATAAAAAATAAAAAATAAATAAGAAAACATATAATAAACTTACTCGTAACGATATTTAAAAGAACATGTAAAACATCAAAAAAGCAGACAATAAACAACTATTGAATTTATCAGTTAAAAAAAGAAATCGAACACAACTATCACCAGATTTTCCTCAAAATAAAGAATCCACAAATAGTAAAAGGCCATCCATTCAAGAATTTGTTGGTAAAACGATAAATCACAAAGTAACTCAATTTACAACGTCATTAAACGAAACAATGAATAAAACAGCAGATACTCAATGGGATCATTTTCTAACAAAATTTGAGTCAATATTAGAAACAAAATTAAACAAAAAACTAAAAGATATTGCCACAAAGAATGATATTTACGACCTGCAACAGGAGATAGTTAACCTGAAAACGGAAAATGCAGAATTGCACACAGAAATGGTAAAACTAAAACAAAATGATCACAATTTAAAGAAAAAAGTGCAAGAGATGGACAAATTGAGTAGACGTTCAAATATAGTAGTTACAGGATTGAGTGGAAATGACAACAATACTATTCGTAACAGTTTTTCAGAATTATGTAAAGATGTTTTACAACTTGCTACTCAAGCGGTAAATATCCGGCAGATAAACCCAACAGTGTAAGTGTATCGTAGAGCTCTCTTCACCAAATGAAGTAAGGTCAATTTTAGCAAAGAGTGCAAACCTAAAAGGAAAAGGTGTATACATACATAAAGACTACACTGTCGAAGAATCACACCAAAAGTATGAAATGCGTCAAATTAAAAAAAAATTAAAAAATATGAAAGACATTAAGTGTGATATAAAAGGTATTTATTTAATAGTAAATAATAAAAAATATAAATGGTCCACTGAAGTAAATCAGTTAATTGCTGAAAAACAGGAAGATGCAAATTACCTAAAGACAATTTTACATTCGGCTGATGGCAAACAACATGAAGTGGGTCTCTCAAAAAAGAAAAATCCAGCACGGAATGAATTTATACGCGCAAGCAATGTTTAGCAATCAGAAGTTTGTCAGGTCTTATCTTATAATGTATATGGGTTAAATAATAAATTTATATTTTGTGATTTTTTCGACTTTATTAAAAAATTTGATATATTCTTTTTATTTGAAACTTTTTTAGTTAAGGAAAAACAAAATGATTTTAGTTATATTTTTAGTGAATACGATATATGTACATTGGAAGCTACAAAAGCTCATAATTTCGGGAGGGCGATTGGTGGTTGTTTATATGGTTTTAAAAAAGCCATAAAATCCAAATACTGTTTAACATTTGTAAATTTAGATGGATACTTGTGTTTGAAAGCAAAATTAAACCGCAAAACTGTGATATTTATACCAACATATCTAAATAATAACCAAAATTGGAAAGATGATTTCGAGAAATTCAAAAATACCCTTGAAACCCTTGATAATGTCGAGTTTTGTGCTATAGGTGATTTTAATGCCAGAACTGGAAACAGGCAAACTATTGATGATAAGCAATTAACAATTTCTTCAAATTTATCAGCTCAAAGAAACTCAGAAGATAAGGTGGTTGATAGTAATGGTAAGTTTTTATTAGAGCTAATGAATGATACTGGTGGTGTCATATTGAATGGAAGGTGTAGAGGTGACACTGCTGGCGCTAAAACATTTTGCGGAGCGATGGGCTCATCGGTTATTGACTATGTCTGCTGCTCAATGAATCTTATAGAATCAATTGATGATATGAAAGTAGTTAGTAAACCATACTCAGACCATATGCCTATAGTTCTATCTTTCAAAACTGATGTCGATGCGACAAATAATATACGGCTTTTACCGAAAATTCAGTGGAATCCAAGCAAAAGCATTGCTTATCATACAAAAACGTCAAATAATTTAAATATGTTGAATTGTGAAAATAATGATATTGATGCAAAACTTAAATGTTTAAAGGATATAATATATGACTTTGCAAATAGGAATATAATAAAAACAAACAAATTCAAGCCAAAAAATAAATGGTTTGATAATCACTGCCATAATGCAAGGATTCATATGTTTAAGGCTCTTGATTTATGTAGAAAATATCATCATGTTTCAGAGTTCAAATTGAGATACATGGAAAAATTAAAAATATATAAGAAACTATGTCGAGAAAAGAAAAGATCATATTATGAGAACCAGGCATTTAAACTAAGCATAGTTAAAGATTCCAAAGAGTGGTGGGCAGTGGCAAACGATTACAAAAATAGCAGATTTCTGGTAGGCCGACATATTCAAGCGCAAGATTTCTTTGCATACTTTAAAGAATTATTCAAACCATTGAACGAGCAAAATTACTTTCACCATGCCGAACCATATGTATCTTTAGAAATTCTAGACCGTGAAATCACCATTGACGAAATGAAAGCAGTATTGAGAAAGGCTAAAGATTCAAAAGCAACAGGGTTAGATAGGACACCATACGAGTACTATAAAAATGCAAATGTTGAATTCTTAAAACAACTATGCCAAATTATAAACATAATATTTGACACAGCTGCAACACCGCAATCTTACCACAGCTCAATAATATTCCCCATTTTCAAAAAAGGTGATTTAAACTCAGTTGAAAACTATAGAGGACTATCTTTTGCAAATACCGATTACAAGCTATTTACCGGAATACTATTAAACAGAATTATGGAATGGGTAAACGAAAATAATATTCTTAATGAATGTCAAGCTGGATTTCGGAAAGGGTATAGCACTACAGATAATATTTTCAGTTTAACAAGCATAATTAACTTTCAATTACAAAAGAAAAGAAAACTATACGTTTTCTTTGTAGACTTTAAAAGTGCATTTGACACAATAAACAGGCAAGCACTTTTTTATAAACTGTCAAACACAGGACTCTCAACTAAAATGTTAAGAATATTAAAAAAACTTTATGAGAAAACCACCTCAACAGTGTGGAACGGAGAATTTATATCTGAATATCTTGAAGTTGAACTAGGGTTGAAGCAAGGCTGCTTATCGAGTCCGATTTTATTCTCACTTTTCGTAAACGATTTGTACGAAGAATTATCTGGTGGAGTAAACATTGTTGATTGTTTGGTTAAATTATTAATGTATGCCGACGATTTGGCTCTGCTAGCAGAAAATCCACAATCACTGCAAAAAATGGATAATGGATAACCTGAATATTTATTGCAAAATGTGGGGCCTGTTTTTAAATCTTCAAAAATCAAAAGTGGTCATTTTTAGAAATGGTGGTAGAAGGTCAATAATTGAGTCATGGAAGTATGATGGAAATGAGCTTCATCAAACATTTAGAAAATAAGTTAAAAACATCAAAAAATGCTATAAACCAAACATGGAATAAGTTAATACGGAATAATCACATTCAAAGTAGTATCAAGTATAAAATATTCCAAGCTTGTGTAAAAACGATGTATGGGGTGTAAAAGAAGCCAAGTATGGGGTGTAAAAGAATACGAAGAAGTCGAGAAGTTACAAAGGTTCTTTTTGAAAAAAATGTTTTACTTGCCAAATAATACCCCAAATTATATGATCCATATAGAAACAGGTATAAACAAGCTATTTGTATATACACTTTGAGTATGTAGAAAAAGTACTCGCATTGCCAGATCACCGATTGCCGAAAATACTAGCAAAAAAAACTCTAGAAGCAGATATATATTGGGCAAACGAATGGAAGAATATTTACGCAAGTGTGGAATATGAATTTTCTAACAATGCAGAGAATTGGAATGCTGATCACAAAAAAATTTTAGAAAAGTTGGCATTTAAACATCAGAATGATCACATCCAAACAGCCAGAGCATCGGTCTACTATGATGCATATGGTAGTCTAAAACTTTGGGACATACCAAGTTATTTCTCTGACGAAAACGCAGTTAAAAAGATATCACTAATATTTAAAGCTCGTGGTGGTATGCTAGAAATCAATGCCAAAGCATTTAAAAAAGACACAACGGGAATTTGCGATTTATACAATCTTGATGAATCTGAAAACACGTTTCATTTTATCGCACGATGTGCAATTTTTAAATATGCAAGAAAACAGTGCTTTGGCAAAGAATTTTTAAATTTTGATGAATTTTTAGATTACTTAAATGGTGCAAATTATGAGCTCTTGTATCGCTATCTAACAGCTTCTTTAAAATATAGATTTTTGCTTATTTCTGAATTTTATTAATGTATTGTCAATCTCAAAATATAAACTAAACTTTAATCGTAGATTTAATCTCTTTTATAATTATTTACTATTTAATGTTTAAAATATAGGTTTTTGCTTATTGCTGAATTCTATTAACGTATTGTTAATTTCAAAATATAAATTAAACTTTAAACGTAGATTTAAATTTTATTGAAATCATTTACTATATAAACTTTAAAATAGATTTATGTTTATCTCTGAATTAATGTATAATTGTTATTTTGAAAATACAAACTGAACTTAATAACTACAAGGAAAACATATAATAATAAGTATCTTCACATAACACGTTCTTTTATGTAATATTATAAAGTCAAAATACAACCTGACAAACGATTTTAAAAAATATCATGTCTTTTTGTAAGTTTAGCCATTTAAGAAAATGTATAATGAAAAAAATGAATTTAAATAAACTTTGATTATTATTATTATTATTATATAACCATTTTTTTTTATAAATTCTTAATCTTTTTCTTTTTTCAGGATAGAACTATTTCAACATATCCGCACCGAGATTGATAATTTTTACATTGTACATATTATTTGCTATTTTTTTTTAATTTTAATTTTTATCATTTCATTGTGATAATTCATGTTCATGGTTCCTAAATAATGTTTTAAATAATGTTTAATCCTTTAATGTATTTTCTGCAAAATTAAATATTTTTATTTGTCAAAAAAGATTTTTTAAGTTTCAAAAAAAATAAAATTTTTATTTATTTAAAGTCCTTTTATATTTTTAAAAGTCACTAAAACGATGAAATGAAATATGTATTTACTTATAATAAAAATATTATAAAAACATTATTTACCAAATTCGATGGGTTATTTAATGGTTTACAATAAATTTAATTTTATTTAAATTTACGTTTATTTAAATTGCTAAGTATATGCAATTATTAAAATTTTTATTAGGTATAGGTGTGTTCGAGTTTTGTTGACAAAATGGAAATAACCTAAAAAGTACGTAACGTACGGTATGTAGGTAATTTTTTTTTTTATAAAATACAAATTTTAATTTTTTAATTTTTACTGCATCTCTTCTGTCAAAAATTTTTTTTACCTCTCTCGGTTTACTATGATAAAATATAAATGATTTTTGATTTTGTTTTATTACTTATTACGATCGGTTTGCAGTTTATTTTGGGGGATCCAGGTCACTTGGCCAACTATTTAATAGTATTAATATTAAAATATTGCATGAAAGTCGAAAATTTTAAACTTAAAAAATGGCAAATATAAAATAAAAAAATTTTAAAAAAAATTACACACATCGAAGAAGATTATAACGATCACACCATCACAGAGCATTTTACAGGCATTATATATATAACCATTTTTTTTATAAATTCTTAATCTTTTTCTTTTTATAGGATAGAACTATTTCAATATATCTGCACCGAGATTGATAATTTTTACATTGTACATATTATTTGCTATTTTTTTTAATTTTAATTTTTATGATTTCATTGTAATAATTCATGTTCATGGTTCCTAAAAAATGTTTTAAATAATGTTTAATACTTTAATGTATTTTCTGCAAAATTAAATATCTATTTTCTGCAAAATTAAATATTTTTTTTATTAAGATTTTTAAGATTAAGATTAAGATTATTTAAGATTTTTTAGTTTTCAAAAAAATAAAATTTTTATTTATTTAAAGTCTTTTTATTTTTTTAAAAGTTACTAAAACGATGAAATGAAATATGTATTTACTTATAACAAAAATATTATAAAAACATTATTTACCAAATTCGAAATGGTTTACAATAAATTAATAATTATAAATGATGTTATGATATAAACATTATTTATTTTTACTTATTATTATAGAAAAAATTTAGTTAAATTACATTATTATTTATAAACTTATTTAAATTACTAAGTCTATGCATTTATTAAAATTTTTATTAGGTATAGGTGTGTTCGAGTTTTTTTGACAAAATGGAAATAACCTAAAAAGTACGTAACGTACTGTATGTAGGTAATTTTTTTTTTGTACAAAATACAAATTTTAATGTTTTAATTTTTACTGCATCTCTTCTGTCAAAAATTTTTTTTACCTCTCTCGGTTTATTATGATAAAATATAAATGATTTTTGATTTTGTTTTATTACTTAATTATTTTGGATAGAGTCGCGTTTAGGTGTGTCAACTTCTAATGCCTGTAAAATGCTTTGTGATGGTGTGATTATTAAAATTTTTTTTTAAATAATTCTTTGGCATTTTCTTGTTCGATGTGTGTAATTTTCGCGCGATTTTTTTCATAACAAAAATGTCGATGTATGAAAAAAAAATTTTTTCGGGATAAATAATGCAAAAAAGTTAATTTTTTCGGCAAATTTATATTCTAATGGTAAAAGACTATCGATTTGCAGTCTATTTTAGGGAATCAAGGTCACTTGGCCCTCCATTTAATAGTATTAATATTAAAATATTGCATGAAAATCGAAAATTTTAAACTTGAAAAATGGCAAATATAAAATAAAAAAATTACACACATCGAACAAGATTTTAACAATCACACCATCAGAGAGCATTTTACAGGCATTATAAGTTGACCCACCTAAAAGCGACTCTACCCAATGATTTTACTAAACAAAAAGTAAACTGCAAAAACAACTAAACCAAAACCGCTCCGTCTTTTCTTTTCAGTTTTTTACAGTAAATTAACATCCATACCCTCTGTTCAAACTTAGTTGTACCTTCTTCATTCTCTTTCCCACTTTCTCGTTTCTCCTAAAAAAAGCTTTAAAACGAAGAAAAAGTAGTTGCAACTTTTTCAACCAAAATTTGGCGATTGAACCAATTGCAATTCACCAATCCATATAAAACAGCAATAAAAAATTTTATCAGGTCAAAACAATTTTTATATAGCTACCGAAACCTACATTAATTTTTAGAAATTTTAGTAGGTAATGGATATACACAAAATAATTCTTATATTGAAAATTGTATGATAATATTAACGCACACATATGTTAGTGATAATATTAACGCACACATATAAAGTTGCAATTGCAACTAACAACATAGTGTGTTGCCAATTTAAATTT
This sequence comes from Poecilobothrus nobilitatus, assembly GCA_947095535.1. Classification (NCBI taxonomy): domain Eukaryota; kingdom Metazoa; phylum Arthropoda; class Insecta; order Diptera; family Dolichopodidae; genus Poecilobothrus; species Poecilobothrus nobilitatus. Next base: position 114,798,453 of record OX352772.1, read on the forward strand.
TAAAAAATAATTTAATTAATAATGTCAAAAAATTGACATTGATGTTTGAGATTTTTGTTTAATTTTACTATTGTCAAAGACCAGTACTATTTTAGATCAGGAGTCAAACACCATTTTTTTCGTCGTATATATTTTCTTATTTAATTCGAGTTCCGGACACCAGATTTTTATAACTTGTTTTAATGAAATTTTTGAATTATTGAAATTCAATGTCTCTCAAATATCATCGAAACTCGATTAATTCAAAAAAAAAACATCGGCTAAAATATTCGTTAATTGGCCATATTTTCACTCGATATTTATTGATACATTGTACATCGATAAAAGAAGAATGGTAATTATGTGTCGGGTTCTTCGCGAGCAGATGGTAGAATTTTCCAAAACTTAGAACCACGTAATGCAAATTACTCGACTGACGCTAAAGATTTGAGGATCAGGTAAGTTTAAATTAAATTATTTTTTTTTTAATATAGATTTTTGCTTATTTCTGAATTTTATTAATGTATTGTCAATCTCAAAATATAAACTAAACTTTAATCGTAGATTTAATCTCTTTTATAATTATTTACTATTTAATGTTTAAAATATAGGTTTTTGCTTATTGCTGAATTCTATTAACGTATTGTTAATTTCAAAATATAAATTAAACTTTAAACGTAGATTTAAATTTTATTGAAATCATTTACTATATAAACTTTAAAATAGATTTATGTTTATCTCTGAATTAATGTATAATTGTTATTTTGAAAATACAAACTGAACTTAATAACTACAAGGAAAACATATAATAATAAGTATCTTCACATAACACGTTCTTTTATGTAATATTATAAAGTCAAAATACAACCTGACAAACGATTTTAAAAAATATCATGTCTTTTTGTAAGTTTAGCCATTTAAGAAAATGTATAATGAAAAAAATGAATTTAAATAAACTTTGATTATTATTATTATTATTATATAACCATTTTTTTTTATAAATTCTTAATCTTTTTCTTTTTTCAGGATAGAACTATTTCAACATATCCGCACCGAGATTGATAATTTTTACATTGTACATATTATTTGCTATTTTTTTTTAATTTTAATTTTTATCATTTCATTGTGATAATTCATGTTCATGGTTCCTAAATAATGTTTTAAATAATGTTTAATCCTTTAATGTATTTTCTGCAAAATTAAATATTTTTATTTGTCAAATAAAAAAGATTTTTTAGTTTTAAAAAAAATAAAATTTTTATTTATTTAAAGTCCTTTTATATTTTTAAAAGTCACTAAAACGATGAAATGAAATATGTATTTACTTATAATAAAAATATTATAAAAACATTATTTACCAAATTCGATGGGTTATTTAATGGTTTACAATAAATTTAATTTTATTTAAATTTACGTTTATTTAAATTGCTAAGTATATGCAATTATTAAAATTTTTATTAGGTATAGGTGTGTTCGAGTTTTGTTGACAAAATGGAAATAACCTAAAAAGTACGTAACGTACGGTATGTAGGTAATTTTTTTTTTTATAAAATACAAATTTTAATTTTTTAATTTTTACTGCATCTCTTCTGTCAAAAATTTTTTTTACCTCTCTCGGTTTACTATGATAAAATATAAATGATTTTTGATTTTGTTTTATTACTTATTACGATCGGTTTGCAGTTTATTTTGGGGGATCCAGGTCACTTGGCCAACTATTTAATAGTATTAATATTAAAATATTGCATGAAAGTCGAAAATTTTAAACTTAAAAAATGGCAAATATAAAATAAAAAAATTTTAAAAAAAATTACACACATCGAAGAAGATTATAACGATCACACCATCACAGAGCATTTTACAGGCATTATATATATAACCATTTTTTTTATAAATTCTTAATCTTTTTCTTTTTATAGGATAGAACTATTTCAACATATCTGCACCGAGATTGATAATTTTTACATTGTACATATTATTTGCTATTTTTTTTAATTTTAATTTTTATGATTTCATTGTAATAATTCATGTTCATGGTTCCTAAAAAATGTTTTAAATAATGTTTAATACTTTAATGTATTTTCTGCAAAATTAAATATCTATTTTCTGCAAAATTAAATATTTTTTTTTATTAAGATTTTTAAGATTAAGATTAAGATTATTTAAGATTTTTTAGTTTTCAAAAAAATAAAATTTTTATTTTTCTAAAGTGTTTTTATTTTTTTAAAAGTTACTAAAACGATGAAATGAAATATGTATTTACTTATAACAAAAATATTATAAAAACATTATTTACCAAATTCGAAATGGTTTACAATAAATTAATAATTATAAATGATGTTATGATATAAACATTATTTATTTTTACTTATTATTATAGAAAAAATTTAGTTAAATTACATTATTATTTATAAACTTATTTAAATTACTAAGTCTATGCATTTATTAAAATTTTTATTAGGTATAGGTGTGTTCGAGTTTTTTTGACAAAATGGAAATAACCTAAAAAGTACGTAACGTACTGTATGTAGGTAATTTTTTTTTGTACAAAATACAAATTTTAATGTTTTAATTTTTACTGCATCTCTTCTGTCAAAAATTTTTTTTACCTCTCTCGGTTTATTATGATAAAATATAAATGATTTTTGATTTTGTTTTATTACTTAATTATTTTGGATAGAGTCGCGTTTAGGTGTGTCAACTTCTAATGCCTGTAAAATGCTTTGTGATGGTGTGATTATTAAAATTTTTTTTTAAATAATTCTTTGGCATTTTCTTGTTCGATGTGTGTAATTTTCGCGCGATTTTTTTCATAACAAAAATGTCGATGTATGAAAAAAAAATTTTTTCGGGATAAATAATGCAAAAAAGTTAATTTTTTCGGCAAATTTATATTCTAATGGTAAAAGACTATCGATTTGCAGTCTATTTTAGGGAATCCAGGTCACTTGGCCCTCCATTTAATAGTATTAATATTAAAATATTGCATGAAAATCGAAAATTTTAAACTTGAAAAATGGCAAATATAAAATAAAAAAATTACACACATCGAACAAGATTTTAACAATCACAGAGCATTTTACACGCATTATAAGTTGACCCACCTAAAAGCGACTCTACCCAATGATTTTACTAAACAAAAAGTAAACTGCAAAAACAACTAAACCAAAACCGCTCCGTCTTTTCTTTTCAGTTTTTTACAGTAAATTAACATCCATACCCTCTGTTCAAACTTAGTTGTACCTTCTTCATTCTCTTTCCCACTTTCTCGTTTCCCCTAAAAAAAGCTTTAAAACGAAGAAAAAGTAGTTGCAACTTTTTCAACCAAAATTTGGCGATTGAACCAATTGCAATTCACCAATCCATATAAAACAGCAATAAAAAATTTTATCAGGTCAAAACAATTTTTATATAGCTACCGAAACCTACATTAATTTTTAGAAATTTTAGTAGGTAATGGATATACACAAAATAATTCTTATATTGAAAATTGTATGATAATATTAACGCACACATATGTTAGTGATAATATTAACGCACACATATAAAGTTGCAATTGCAACTAACAACATAGTGTGTTGCCAATTTAAATTTTAAAAAATAATTTAATTAATAATGTCAAAAAATTGACATTGATGTTTGAGATTTTTGTTTAATTTTACTATTGTCAAAGACCAGTACTATTTTAGATCAGGAGTCAAATACCATTTTTTTCGTCGTATATATTTTCTTGTTTAATTCGAGTTCCGGACACCAGATTTTTATAACTTGTTTTAATGAAATTTTTGAATCATTGAAATTCAATGTCTCTCAAATATCATCGAAACTCGATTAAATCAAAAAAAAACATCGGCTAAAATATATTCGTTAATTGGCCATATTTTCACTCGATATTTATTGATACATTGTACATCGATAAAAGAAGAATGGTAATTATGTGTCGGGTTCTTCACGAGCAGATGGTAGAATTTTCCAAAACTTAGAACCACGTAATGCAAATTACTCGACTGACGCTAAAGATTTGAGGATCAGGTAAGTTTAAATTAAATTATTTTTTTTTTATTTCAATAAAAACAATAATCTTTTTTAGATTCAAAAAATATTTTAACAGTAAGGTAGCTATTCTGTGGCAACTGGACAGGATTTAAAATTCATATGAATAAAAAATATATATATAACCATTTTTTTTTATAAATTCTTAATCTTTTTCTTTTTTTAGGATAGAACTATTTCAACATATCCGCACCGAGATTGATAATTTTTACATTGTACATATTATTTGCTATTTTTTTTTAATTTTAATTTTTATCATTTCATTGTAATAATTCATGTTCATGGCTCCTAAAAAATGTTTTAAATAATGTTTAATACTTTAATGTATTTTCTGCAAAATTAAATATTTTTTTTTATTAAGATTTTTAAGATTAAGATTAAGATTATTTAAGATTTTTTAGTTTTCAAAAAAATAAAATTTTTATTTATTTAAAATCTTTTTATTTTTTTAAAAGTTACTAAAACGATGAAATGAAATATGTATTTACTTATAACAAAAATATTATAAAAACATTATTTACCAAATTTGAAATGGTTTACAATAAATTTATAATTATAAATGATGTTATGATATAAACATTATTTATTTTTACTTATTATTATAGAAAAAATTTAGTTAAATTACATTATTATTTATAAACTTATTTAAATTACTAAGTCTATGCATTTATTAAAATTTTTATTAGGTATAGGTGTGTTCGAGTTTTGTTGACAAAATGGAAATAACCTAAAAAGTACGTAACGTACTGTATGTAGGTAATTTTTTTTTGTACAAAATACAAATTTTAATTTTTTAATTTTTACTGCATCTCTTCTGTCAAAAATTTTTTTTACCTCTCTCGGTTTATTATGATAAAATATAAATGATTTTTGATTTTGTTTTATTACTTAATTATTTTGGGTAGAGTCGCGTTTAGGTGTGTCAACTTCTAATGCCTGTAAAATGCTTTGTGATGGTGTGATTGTTAAAATTTTTTTTTAAATAATTCTTTGGCATTTTCTTGTTCGATGTGTGTAATTTTCGCGCGATTTTTCTCATAACAAAAATGTCGATGCATGAAAAAAAAAATTTTTCGGGATAAATAATGCAAAAAAGTTAATTTTTTCGGCAAATTTATATTCTAATGATAAAAGACTATCGATTTGCAGTCTATTTTGGGGGATCCAGGTCACTTGGCCCACCATTTAATAGTATTAATATTAAAATATTGCATGAAAGTCGAAAATTTTAAACTTAAAAAATGGCAAATATAAAATAAAAAAATTTAAAAAAAATTACACACATCGAACAAGATTTTAACAATCACACCATCACAGAGCATTTTACAGGCATTATAAGTTGACCCACCTAAAAGCGACTCTACCCAATGATTTTACTAAACAAAAAGTAAACTGCAAAAACAACTAAACCAAAACCGCTCCGTCTTTTCTTTTCAGTTTTTTACAGTAAATTAACATCCATACCCTCTGTTCAAACTTAGTTGTAACTTCTTCATTCTCTTTCCCACTTCCTCCTTTCTCCTAAAAAAAGCTTCAAAACGAATTTATGCGAAAAAAACGAAGAAAAAGTAGTTGCAATTTTTTCAACCAAAATTTGGCGATTGAACCAATTGCAAGTCACCAATACATATAAAACAGCAATAAAAAATTTTATAAGATCAAAACAATTTTTATATACCGTAACCTACATTAATTTTTAGAAATTATAGTAGGAAATGGATATACACAAAATAATTCTTATATTGAAAATTGAAGTGATAATATTAACGCACACATAGAAAGTTGCAGTTGCAACTAACAACATAGTGTGAACACGGGCATAAGCCAATTTAAATTTTAAAAAATAATTTAATTAATAATGTCAAAAAATTGACATTGATGTTTGAGATTTTTGTTTAATTTTACTAGTGTCAAAGACCAATACTATTTTAGATCAGGAGCCAAACACCATATTTTTCTTCGTATATATTTTCTTGTTTAATTCGAGTTCCGAACACCAGATTTTTATAACTTGCTTTAATGAAATTTTTGAATCATTGAAATTCAAAGTCTCTCAAATATCATCGAAAGTCGATTAAATCCAAAAAAAAACATCGGCTAAAATATTCGTTAATTAGCCATATTTTCACTCGATATTTATTGATACATTGTACAACGATAAAAGAAGAATGGTAATTATGTGTCGGATTCTGCGCGAGCAGAATGTAGAACTTTCCAAAACTTAGAACAACGTAATGTAAATTACTCGACTGACGCTAAAGATTTGAGGATCAGGTAAGTTTAAATTAAATTATTTTTTTTCTTTGTTTAAATAAAAACAATAATCTTTAATGTATTTGATAAAATATAAATGATTTTTGATTTTGTTTTATTACTTAATTATTTTGGGAAGAGTCGCGTTTAGGTAGGTCAACTTCTAATGCCTGTAAAATGCTTTGTGATGGTGTGATTGTTAAAATTTTTTTTTAAATAATTCTTTGGCATTTTCTTGTTCGATGTGTGTAATTTTCGCGCGATTTTTTTCAAAACAAAAATGTCGATGTATGAGCAAAAAAAAATTTTTCGGGATAAATAATGATAGAAGTTAATTTTTTCGGCAAATTTATATTCTAATGGTAAAAGACTATCGATTTGCAGTCTATTTTGGGGGATCCAGGTCACTTGGCCCACCATTTAATAGTATTAATATTAAAATATTGCATGAAGGTTGAAAATTTTAAACTTAAAAAATGGTAAATATAAAATAAAAAAATTTAAAAAAAATTACACACTTCGAAGAAGATTTTAACAATCACACCATCACAGAGCATTTTATAGGCATTATATATATAACCATTTTTATTATAAATTCTTAATCTTTTTCTTTTTTCAGGATAGAACTATGTCAACATATCCGCACCGAGATTGATAATTTTTTCATTGTACATATTATTTGCTATTTTTTTTTAAATTTAATTTTTATCATTTCATTGTAATAATTCATGTTCATGGTTCCTAAATAATGTTTTAAATAATATTTAATCCTTTAATGTATTTTCTGCAAAATTAAATATTTTTATTTGTCAAATAAAAAAGATTTTTTAGTTTTAATAAAATTAAAATTTTTATTTATTTAAAGTCTTTTTATTTTTTTAAAAGTTACTAAAACGATGAAATGAAATATGTATTTACTTATAATAAAAATATTATAAAAACATTATTTACCAAATTCGAAATGGTTTACAATAAATTAATAATTATAAATGATGTTATGATATAAACATTATTTATTTTTACTTATTATTATAGAAAAAATTTAGTTAAATTACATTTTTATTTATAAACTTATTTAAATTGCTAAGTATATGCAATTATTAAAATTTTTATTAGGTATAGGTGTGTTCGAGTTTTGTTGACAAAATGGAAATAACCTAAAAAGTACGTAACGTACTGTATGTAAGTAATTTTTTTTTGTACAAAATACAAATTTTAATTTTTACTGCATCTCTTCTGTCAAAAATTTTTTTTTCCTCTCTCGGTTTATTATGATAAAATATAAATGATTTTTGATTTTGTTTTACTACTTAATTATTTTGGGTAGAATCGCGTTTAGGTGGGTCAACTTCTAATACCTGTAAAATGCTTTGTGATGGTCTGATTGTTAAAATTTTTTTTTTAAATAATTCTTTCGCATTTTCTTGTTCGATGTGTGTAACTTTCGCGCGATTTTTTTCATAACAAAAATGTCGATGTATGAAAAAAAAAATTTTCGAGATAAATAATGCAAAAAAGTTAATTTTTTCGGCAAATTTATATTCTAATGGTAAAAGACTATCGGTTTGAAGTCTATTTTGGGGGATCCAGGTCACTTGGCCCACCATTTAATAGTATTAATATTAAAATATTGCATGAAAGTCGAAAATTTTAAACTTAAAAAATGGCAAATATAAAATAAAAAAATTTAAAAAAAATTACACACATCGAACAAGATTTTAACAATCACACCATCAGAGAGCATTTTACAGGCATTATAAGTTGACCCACCTAAAAGCGACTCTACCCAATGATTTTACTAAACAAAAAGTAAACTGCAAAAACAACTAAACCAAAACCGCTCCGTCTTTTCTTTTCAGTTTTTTACAGTAAATTAACATCCATACCCTCTGTTCAAACTTAGTTGTAACTTCTTCATTCTCTTTTCCACTTCCTCGTTTCTCCTAAAAAAAGCTTCAAAACGAATTTATGCGAAAAAAACGAAGAAAAAGTAGTTGCAACTTTTTCAACCAAAATTTGGCGATTGAACCAATTGCAAGTCACCAATACATATAAAACAGCAATAAAAAATTTTAAAAGATCAAAACAATTTTTATATACCGTAACCTACATTAATTTTTAGAAATTATAGTAGGAAATGGATATACACAAAATAATTCTTATATTGAAAATTGAAGTGATAATATTAACGCACACATAGAAAGTTGCAGTTGCAACTAACAACATAGTGTGAACACGGGCATAAGCCAATTTAAATTTTAAAAAATAATTTAATTAATAATGTCAAAAAATTGACATTGATGTTTGAGATTTTTGTTTAATTTTACTAGTGTCAAAGACCAGTACTATTTTAGATCAGGAGTCAAACACCATATTTTTCTTCGTATATATTTTCTTGTTTAATTCGAGTTCCGAACACCAGATTTTTATAACTTGCTTTAATGAAATTTTTGAATCATTGAAATTCAAAGTCTCTCAAATATCATCGAAAGTCGATTAAATCCAAAAAAAAACATCGGCTAAAATATTCGTTAATTAGCCATATTTTCACTCGATATTTATTGATACATTGTACAACGATAAAAGAAGAATGGTAATTATGTGTCGGGTTCTTCGCGAGCAGAAGGTTGAGTTTTCCAAAACTTAGAACAACGTAATGTAAATTACTCGACTGACGCTAAAGATTTGAGGATCAGGTAAGTTTAAATTAAATTATTTTTTTTCTTTGTTTAAATAAAAACAATAATCTTTAATGTATTTGATAAAATATAAATGATTTTTGATTTTGTTTTATTACTTAATTATTTTGGGTAGAATCGCGTTTAGGTGGGTCAACTTCTAATACCTGTAAAATGCTTTGTGATGGTGTGATTGTTAAAATTTTTTTTTTAAATAATTCTTTCGCATTTTCTTGTTCGATGTGTGTAACTTTCGCGCGATTTTTTTCATAACAAAAATGTCGATGTATGAAAAAAAAAATTTTTCGAGATAAATAATGCAAAAAAGTTAATTTTTTCGGCAAATTTATATTCTAATGGTAAAAGACTATCGGTTTGCAGTCTATTTTGGGGGATCCAGGTCACTTGGCCCACCATTTAATAGTATTAATATTAAAATATTGCATGAAAGTCGAAAATTTTAAACTTAAAAAATGGCAAATATAAAATAAAAAAATTTAAAAAAATTACACACATCGAACAAGATTTTAACATATAACAAGATTATATTGAAAATTGAAGTGATAATATTAACGCACACATAGAAAGTTGCAGTTGCAACTAACAACATAGTGTGAACACGGGCATAAGCCAATTTAAATTTTAAAAAATAATTTAATTAATAATGTCAAAAAATTGACATTGATGTTTGAGATTTTTGTTTAATTTTACTAGTGTCAAAGACCAGTACTATTTTAGATCAGGAGTCAAACACCATATTTTTCTTCGTATATATTTTCTTGTTTAATTCGAGTTCCGAACACCAGATTTTTATAACTTGCTTTAATGAAATTTTTGAATCATTGAAATTCAAAGTCTCTCAAATATCATCGAAAGTCGATTAAATCCAAAAAAAAACATCGGCTAAAATATTCGTTAATTAGCCATATTTTCACTCGATATTTATTGATACATTGTACAACGATAAAAGAAGAATGGTAATTATGTGTCGGGTTCTTCGCGAGCAGAAGGTTGAGTTTTCCAAAACTTAGAACAACGTAATGTAAATTACTCGACTGACGCTAAAGATTTGAGGATCAGGTAAGTTTAAATTAAATTATTTTTTTTCTTTGTTTAAATAAAAACAATAATCTTTAATGTATTTGATAAAATATAAATGATTTTTGATTTTGTTTTATTACTTAATTATTTTGGGTAGAATCGCGTTTAGGTGGGTCAACTTCTAATACCTGTAAAATGCTTTGTGATGGTGTGATTGTTAAAATTTTTTTTTTAAATAATTCTTTCGCATTTTCTTGTTCGATGTGGGTAACTTTCGCGCGATTTTTTTCATAACCAAAATGTCGATGTATGAAAAAAAAAATTTTTCGAGATAAATAATGCAAAAAAGTTAATTTTTTCGGCAAATTTATATTCTAATGGTAAAAGACTATCGGTTTGCAGTCTATTTTGGGGGATCCAGGTCACTTGGCCCACCATTTAATAGTATTAATATTAAAATATTGCATGAAAGTCGAAAATTTTAAACTTAAAAAATGGCAAATATAAAATAAAAAAATTTAAAAAAATTACACACATCGAACAAGATTTTAACAATCACACCATCACAGTGCATTTTACAGGCATTATATATATAACCATTTTTTTTTTATAAATTCTTAATCTTTTTCTTTTTTCAGGATAGAACTATTTCAACATATCCGCACCGAGATTGATAATTTTTACATTGTACATATTTGCTATTTTTTTTTAATTTTAATTTTTATCATTTCATTGTAATAATTCATGTTCATGGTTCCTAAATAATGTTTTAAATAATATTTAATCCTTTAATGTATTTTCTGCAAAGTTAAATATTTTTATTTGTTAAATAAAAAAGATTTTTTAGTTTTAATAAAAATAAAATTTTTAGTTATTTAAAGTCTTTTTATTTTTTTATTATAAAAACATTATTTACCAAATTCGAAATGGTTTACAATAAATTAATAATTATAAATGATGTTATGATATAAACATTATTTATTTTTACTTATTATTATAGAAAAAATTTAGTTAAATTACATTTTTATTTATAAACTTATTTAAATTGCTAAGTATATGCAATTATTTAAATTTTTTTAGGTATAGGTGTGTTCGAGTTTTGTTGACAAAATGGAAATAACCTAAAAAGTACGTAACGTTCTGTATGTAAAAAGCTTCAAAACGAATTTATGCGAAAAAAACGAAGAAAAAGTAGTTGCAACTTTTTCAACCAAAATTTGGCGATTGAACCAATTGCAAGTCACCAATACATATAAAACAGCAATAAAAAATTTATATAAGATCAAAACAATTTTTATATACCGTAACCTACATTAATTTTTAGAAATTATAGTAGGAAATGGATATACACAAAATAATTCTTATATTGAAAATTGAAGTGATAATATTAACGCACACATAGAAAGTTGCAGTTGCAACTAACAACATAGTGTGAACACGGGCATAAGCCAATTTAAATTTTTAAAAATAATTTAATTAATAATGTCAAAAAATTGACATTGATGTTTGAGATTTTTGTTTAATTTTACTAGTGTCAAAGACCAGTACTATTTTAGATCAGGAGTCAAACACCATATTTTTCTTCGTATATATTTTCTTGTTTAATTCGAGTTCCGAACACCAGATTTTTATAACTTGCTTTAATGAAATTTTTGAATCATTGAAATTCAAAGTCTCTCAAATATCATCGAAAGTCGATTAAATACAAAAAAAAACATCGGCTAAAATATTCGTTAATTAGCCATATTTTCACTCGATATTTATTGATACATTGTACAACGATAAAAGAAGAATGGTTATGTGTCGGGTTCTTCGCGAGCAGAAGGTTGAGTTTTCCAAAACTTAGAACAACGTAATGTAAATTACTCGACTGACGCTAAAGATTTGAGAATCAGGTAAGTTTAAATTAAATTATTTTTTTTCTTTGTTTAAATAAAAACAATAATCTTTAATGTATTTGATAAAATATAAATGATTTTTGATTTTGTTTTATTACTTAATTATTTTGGGAAGAGTCGCGTTTAGGTGGGTCAACTTCTAATGCCTGTAAAATGCTTTGTGATGGTATGATTGTTAAAATTTTTTTTTAAATAATTCTTTGGCATTTTCTTGTTCGATGTGTGTAATTTTCGCGCGATTTTTTTCAAAACAAAAATGTCGATGTATGAGCAAAAAAAAATTTTTCGGGATAAATAATAATAGAAGTTAATTTTTTCGGCAAATTTATATTCTAATGGTAAAAGACTATCGATTTGCAGTCTATTTTGGGGGATCCAGGTCACTTGGCCCACCATTTAATAGTATTAATATTAAAATATTGCATGAAGGTCGAAAATTTTAAACTTAAAAAATGGCAAATATAAAATAAAAAAATTTAAAAAAAATTACACACATCGAACAAGATTTTAACAATCACACCATCACAGAGCATTTTACAGGCATTATATATATAACCATTTTTTTTATAAATTCTTAATCTTTTTCTTTTTTCAGGATAGAACTATGTCAACATATCCGCACCGAGATTGATAATTTTTTCATTGTACATATTATTTGCTATTTTTTTTTAAATTTAATTTTTATCATTTCATTGTAATAATTCATGTTCATGGTTCCTAAATAATATTTAATCCTTTAATGTATTTTCTGCAAAATTAAATATTTTTATTTGTCAAATAAAAAAGATTTTTTAGTTTTAATAAAATTAAAATTTTTATTTATTTAAAGTCTTTTTATTTTTTTAAAAGTTACTAAAACGATGAAATGAAATATGTATTTACTTATAATAAAAATATTATAAAAACATTATTTACCAAATTCGAAATGGTTTACAATAAATTAATAATTATAAATGATGTTATGATATAAACATTATTTATTTTTACTTATTATTATAGAAAAAATTTAGTTAAATTACATTATTATTTATAAACTTATTTAAATTGCTAAGTATATGCAATTATTAAAATTTTTATTAGGTATAGGTGTGTTTGAGTTTTGTTGACAAAATGGAAATAACCTAAAAAGTACGTAACGTACTGTATGTAGGTAATTTTTTTTTGTACAAAATACAAATTTTAATTTTTTAATTTTTACTGCATCTCTTCTGTCAAAAATTTTTTTTACCTCTCTCGGTTTATTATGATAAAATATAAATGATTTTTGATTTTGTTTTATTACTTAATTATTTTGGGTAGAGTCGCGTTTAGGTGTGTCAACTTCTAATGCCTGTAAAATGCTTTGTGATGGTGTGATTGTTAAAATTTTTTTTTAAATAATTCTTTGGCATTTTCTTGTTCGATGTGTGTAATTTTCGCGCGATTTTTCTCATAACAAAAATGTCGATGCATGAAAAAAAAAATTTTTCGGGATAAATAATGCAAAAAAGTTAATTTTTTCGGCAAATTTATATTCTAATGATAAAAGACTATCGATTTGCAGTCTATTTTGGGGGATCCAGGTCACTTGGCCCACCATTTAATAGTATTAATATTAAAATATTGCATGAAAGTCGAAAATTTTAAACTTAAAAAATGGCAAATATAAAATAAAAAAATTTAAAAAAAATTACACACATCGAACAAGATTTTAACAATCACACCATCACAGAGCATTTTACAGGCATTATAAGTTGACCCACCTAAAAGCGACTCTACCCAATGATTTTACTAAACAAAAAGTAAACTGCAAAAACAACTAAACCAAAACCGCTCCGTCTTTTCTTTTCAGTTTTTTACAGTAAATTAACATCCATACCCTCTGTTCAAACTTAGTTGTAACTTCTTCATTCTCTTTCCCACTTCCTCCTTTCTCCTAAAAAAAGCTTCAAAACGAATTTATGCGAAAAAAACGAAGAAAAAGTAGTTGCAATTTTTTCAACCAAAATTTGGCGATTGAACCAATTGCAAGTCACCAATACATATAAAACAGCAATAAAAAATTTTATAAGATCAAAACAATTTTTATATACCGTAACCTACATTAATTTTTAGAAATTATAGTAGGAAATGGATATACACAAAATAATTCTTATATTGAAAATTGAAGTGATAATATTAACGCACACATAGAAAGTTGCAGTTGCAACTAACAACATAGTGTGAACACGGGCATAAGCCAATTTAAATTTTAAAAAATAATTTAATTAATAATGTCAAAAAATTGACATTGATGTTTGAGATTTTTGTTTAATTTTACTAGTGTCAAAGACCAATACTATTTTAGATCAGGAGCCAAACACCATATTTTTCTTCGTATATATTTTCTTGTTTAATTCGAGTTCCGAACACCAGATTTTTATAACTTGCTTTAATGAAATTTTTGAATCATTGAAATTCAAAGTCTCTCAAATATCATCGAAAGTCGATTAAATCCAAAAAAAAACATCGGCTAAAATATTCGTTAATTAGCCATATTTTCACTCGATATTTATTGATACATTGTACAACGATAAAAGAAGAATGGTAATTATGTGTCGGATTCTGCGCGAGCAGAATGTAGAACTTTCCAAAACTTAGAACAACGTAATGTAAATTACTCGACTGACGCTAAAGATTTGAGGATCAGGTAAGTTTAAATTAAATTATTTTTTTTCTTTGTTTAAATAAAAACAATAATCTTTAATGTATTTGATAAAATATAAATGATTTTTGATTTTGTTTTATTACTTAATTATTTTGGGAAGAGTCGCGTTTAGGTAGGTCAACTTCTAATGCCTGTAAAATGCTTTGTGATGGTGTGATTGTTAAAATTTTTTTTTAAATAATTCTTTGGCATTTTCTTGTTCGATGTGTGTAATTTTCGCGCGATTTTTTTCAAAACAAAAATGTCGATGTATGAGCAAAAAAAAATTTTTCGGGATAAATAATGATAGAAGTTAATTTTTTCGGCAAATTTATATTCTAATGGTAAAAGACTATCGATTTGCAGTCTATTTTGGGGGATCCAGGTCACTTGGCCCACCATTTAATAGTATTAATATTAAAATATTGCATGAAGGTTGAAAATTTTAAACTTAAAAAATGGTAAATATAAAATAAAAAAATTTAAAAAAAATTACACACTTCGAAGAAGATTTTAACAATCACACCATCACAGAGCATTTTATAGGCATTATATATATAACCATTTTTATTATAAATTCTTAATCTTTTTCTTTTTTCAGGATAGAACTATGTCAACATATCCGCACCGAGATTGATAATTTTTACATTGTACATATTATTTGCTATTTTTTTTAATTTTAATTTTTATGATTTCATTGTAATAATTCATGTTCATGGTTCCTAAATAATGTTTTAAATAATATTTAATCCTTTAATGTATTTTCTGCAAAATTAAATATTTTTATTTGTCAAATAAAAAAGATTTTTTAGTTTTAATAAAATTAAAATTTTTATTTATTTAAAGTCTTTTTATTTTTTTAAAAGTTACTAAAACGATGAAATGAAATATGTATTTACTTATAATAAAAATATTATAAAAACATTATTTACCAAATTCGAAATGGTTTACAATAAATTAATAATTATAAATGATGTTATGATATAAACATTATTTATTTTTACTTATTATTATAGAAAAAATTTAGTTAAATTACATTTTTATTTATAAACTTATTTAAATTGCTAAGTATATGCAATTATTAAAATTTTTATTAGGTATAGGTGTGTTCGAGTTTTGTTGACAAAATGGAAATAACCTAAAAAGTACGTAACGTACTGTATGTAAGTAATTTTTTTTTGTACAAAATACAAATTTTAATTTTTACTGCATCTCTTCTGTCAAAAATTTTTTTTTCCTCTCTCGGTTTATTATGATAAAATATAAATGATTTTTGATTTTGTTTTACTACTTAATTATTTTGGGTAGAATCGCGTTTAGGTGGGTCAACTTCTAATACCTGTAAAATGCTTTGTGATGGTCTGATTGTTAAAATTTTTTTTTTAAATAATTCTTTCGCATTTTCTTGTTCGATGTGTGTAACTTTCGCGCGATTTTTTTCATAACAAAAATGTCGATGTATGAAAAAAAAAATTTTCGAGATAAATAATGCAAAAAAGTTAATTTTTTCGGCAAATTTATATTCTAATGGTAAAAGACTATCGGTTTGAAGTCTATTTTGGGGGATCCAGGTCACTTGGCCCACCATTTAATAGTATTAATATTAAAATATTGCATGAAAGTCGAAAATTTTAAACTTAAAAAATGGCAAATATAAAATAAAAAAATTTAAAAAAAATTACACACATCGAACAAGATTTTAACAATCACACCATCAGAGAGCATTTTACAGGCATTATAAGTTGACCCACCTAAAAGCGACTCTACCCAATGATTTTACTAAACAAAAAGTAAACTGCAAAAACAACTAAACCAAAACCGCTCCGTCTTTTCTTTTCAGTTTTTTACAGTAAATTAACATCCATACCCTCTGTTCAAACTTAGTTGTAACTTCTTCATTCTCTTTTCCACTTCCTCGTTTCTCCTAAAAAAAGCTTCAAAACGAATTTATGCGAAAAAAACGAAGAAAAAGTAGTTGCAACTTTTTCAACCAAAATTTGGCGATTGAACCAATTGCAAGTCACCAATACATATAAAACAGCAATAAAAAATTTTAAAAGATCAAAACAATTTTTATATACCGTAACCTACATTAATTTTTAGAAATTATAGTAGGAAATGGATATACACAAAATAATTCTTATATTGAAAATTGAAGTGATAATATTAACGCACACATAGAAAGTTGCAGTTGCAACTAACAACATAGTGTGAACACGGGCATAAGCCAATTTAAATTTTAAAAAATAATTTAATTAATAATGTCAAAAAATTGACATTGATGTTTGAGATTTTTGTTTAATTTTACTAGTGTCAAAGACCAGTACTATTTTAGATCAGGAGTCAAACACCATATTTTTCTTCGTATATATTTTCTTGTTTAATTCGAGTTCCGAACACCAGATTTTTATAACTTGCTTTAATGAAATTTTTGAATCATTGAAATTCAAAGTCTCTCAAATATCATCGAAAGTCGATTAAATCCAAAAAAAAACATCGGCTAAAATATTCGTTAATTAGCCATATTTTCACTCGATATTTATTGATACATTGTACAACGATAAAAGAAGAATGGTAATTATGTGTCGGGTTCTTCGCGAGCAGAAGGTTGAGTTTTCCAAAACTTAGAACAACGTAATGTAAATTACTCGACTGACGCTAAAGATTTGAGGATCAGGTAAGTTTAAATTAAATTATTTTTTTTCTTTGTTTAAATAAAAACAATAATCTTTAATGTATTTGATAAAATATAAATGATTTTTGATTTTGTTTTATTACTTAATTATTTTGGGTAGAATCGCGTTTAGGTGGGTCAACTTCTAATACCTGTAAAATGCTTTGTGATGGTGTGATTGTTAAAATTTTTTTTTTAAATAATTCTTTCGCATTTTCTTGTTCGATGTGTGTAACTTTCGCGCGATTTTTTTCATAACAAAAATGTCGATGTATGAAAAAAAAAATTTTTCGAGATAAATAATGCAAAAAAGTTAATTTTTTCGGCAAATTTATATTCTAATGGTAAAAGACTATCGGTTTGCAGTCTATTTTGGGGGATCCAGGTCACTTGGCCCACCATTTAATAGTATTAATATTAAAATATTGCATGAAAGTCGAAAATTTTAAACTTAAAAAATGGCAAATATAAAATAAAAAAATTTAAAAAAATTACACACATCGAACAAGATTTTAACATATAACAAGATTATATTGAAAATTGAAGTGATAATATTAACGCACACATAGAAAGTTGCAGTTGCAACTAACAACATAGTGTGAACACGGGCATAAGCCAATTTAAATTTTAAAAAATAATTTAATTAATAATGTCAAAAAATTGACATTGATGTTTGAGATTTTTGTTTAATTTTACTAGTGTCAAAGACCAGTACTATTTTAGATCAGGAGTCAAACACCATATTTTTCTTCGTATATATTTTCTTGTTTAATTCGAGTTCCGAACACCAGATTTTTATAACTTGCTTTAATGAAATTTTTGAATCATTGAAATTCAAAGTCTCTCAAATATCATCGAAAGTCGATTAAATCCAAAAAAAAACATCGGCTAAAATATTCGTTAATTAGCCATATTTTCACTCGATATTTATTGATACATTGTACAACGATAAAAGAAGAATGGTAATTATGTGTCGGGTTCTTCGCGAGCAGAAGGTTGAGTTTTCCAAAACTTAGAACAACGTAATGTAAATTACTCGACTGACGCTAAAGATTTGAGGATCAGGTAAGTTTAAATTAAATTATTTTTTTTCTTTGTTTAAATAAAAACAATAATCTTTAATGTATTTGATAAAATATAAATGATTTTTGATTTTGTTTTATTACTTAATTATTTTGGGTAGAATCGCGTTTAGGTGGGTCAACTTCTAATACCTGTAAAATGCTTTGTGATGGTGTGATTGTTAAAATTTTTTTTTTAAATAATTCTTTCGCATTTTCTTGTTCGATGTGGGTAACTTTCGCGCGATTTTTTTCATAACCAAAATGTCGATGTATGAAAAAAAAAATTTTTCGAGATAAATAATGCAAAAAAGTTAATTTTTTCGACAAATTTATATTCTAATGGTAAAAGACTATCGGTTTGCAGTCTATTTTGGGGGATCCAGGTCACTTGGCCCACCATTTAATAGTATTAATATTAAAATATTGCATGAAAGTCGAAAATTTTAAACTTAAAAAATGGCAAATATAAAATAAAAAAATTTAAAAAAATTACACACATCGAACAAGATTTTAACAATCACACCATCACAGTGCATTTTACAGGCATTATATATATAACCATTTTTTTTTTATAAATTCTTAATCTTTTTCTTTTTTCAGGATAGAACTATTTCAACATATCCGCACCGAGATTGATAATTTTTACATTGTACATATTTGCTATTTTTTTTTAATTTTAATTTTTATCATTTCATTGTAATAATTCATGTTCATGGTTCCTAAATAATGTTTTAAATAATATTTAATCCTTTAATGTATTTTCTGCAAAGTTAAATATTTTTATTTGTTAAATAAAAAAGATTTTTTAGTTTTAATAAAAATAAAATTTTTAGTTATTTAAAGTCTTTTTATTTTTTTATTATAAAAACATTATTTACCAAATTCGAAATGGTTTACAATAAATTAATAATTATAAATGATGTTATGATATAAACATTATTTATTTTTACTTATTATTATAGAAAAAATTTAGTTAAATTACATTTTTATTTATAAACTTATTTAAATTGCTAAGTATATGCAATTATTTAAATTTTTTTAGGTATAGGTGTGTTCGAGTTTTGTTGACAAAATGGAAATAACCTAAAAAGTACGTAACGTTCTGTATGTAAAAAGCTTCAAAACGAATTTATGCGAAAAAAACGAAGAAAAAGTAGTTGCAACTTTTTCAACCAAAATTTGGCGATTGAACCAATTGCAAGTCACCAATACATATAAAACAGCAATAAAAAATTTATATAAGATCAAAACAATTTTTATATACCGTAACCTACATTAATTTTTAGAAATTATAGTAGGAAATGGATATACACAAAATAATTCTTATATTGAAAATTGAAGTGATAATATTAACGCACACATAGAAAATTGCAGTTGAAACTAACAACATAGTGTGAACACGGGCATAAGCCAATTTAAATTTTTAAAAATAATTTAATTAATAATGTCAAAAAATTGACATTGATGTTTGAGATTTTTGTTTAATTTTACTAGTGTCAAAGACCAGTACTATTTTAGATCAGGAGTCAAACACCATATTTTTCTTCGTATATATTTTCTTGTTTAATTCGAGTTCCGAACACCAGATTTTTATAACTTGCTTTAATGAAATTTTTGAATCATTGAAATTCAAAGTCTCTCAAATA
Organism: Poecilobothrus nobilitatus; assembly: GCA_947095535.1. NCBI lineage: Eukaryota > Metazoa > Arthropoda > Insecta > Diptera > Dolichopodidae > Poecilobothrus > Poecilobothrus nobilitatus. The sequence goes on from OX352772.1 coordinate 114,818,404, forward strand.
TCATCGAAAGTCGATTAAATACAAAAAAAAACATCGGCTAAAATATTCGTTAATTAGCCATATTTTCACTCGATATTTATTGATACATTGTACAACGATAAAAGAAGAATGGTTATGTGTCGGGTTCTTCGCGAGCAGAAGGTTGAGTTTTCCAAAACTTAGAACAACGTAATGTAAATTACTCGACTGACGCTAAAGATTTGAGAATCAGGTAAGTTTAAATTAAATTATTTTTTTTCTTTGTTTAAATAAAAACAATAATCTTTAATGTATTTGATAAAATATAAATGATTTTTGATTTTGTTTTATTACTTAATTATTTTGGGAAGAGTCGCGTTTAGGTGGGTCAACTTCTAATGCCTGTAAAATGCTTTGTGATGGTATGATTGTTAAAATTTTTTTTTAAATAATTCTTTGGCATTTTCTTGTTCGATGTGTGTAATTTTCGCGCGATTTTTTTCAAAACAAAAATGTCGATGTATGAGCAAAAAAAAATTTTTCGGGATAAATAATAATAGAAGTTAATTTTTTCGGCAAATTTATATTCTAATGGTAAAAGACTATCGATTTGCAGTCTATTTTGGGGGATCCAGGTCACTTGGCCCACCATTTAATAGTATTAATATTAAAATATTGCATGAAGGTCGAAAATTTTAAACTTAAAAAATGGCAAATATAAAATAAAAAAATTTAAAAAAAATTACACACATCGAACAAGATTTTAACAATCACACCATCACAGAGCATTTTACAGGCATTATATATATAACCATTTTTTTTATAAATTCTTAATCTTTTTCTTTTTTCAGGATAGAACTATGTCAACATATCCGCACCGAGATTGATAATTTTTTCATTGTACATATTATTTGCTATTTTTTTTTAAATTTAATTTTTATCATTTCATTGTAATAATTCATGTTCATGGTTCCTAAATAATATTTAATCCTTTAATGTATTTTCTGCAAAATTAAATATTTTTATTTGTCAAATAAAAAAGATTTTTTAGTTTTAATAAAATTAAAATTTTTATTTATTTAAAGTCTTTTTATTTTTTTAAAAGTTACTAAAACGATGAAATGAAATATGTATTTACTTATAATAAAAATATTATAAAAACATTATTTACCAAATTCGAAATGGTTTACAATAAATTAATAATTATAAATGATGTTATGATATAAACATTATTTATTTTTACTTATTATTATAGAAAAAATTTAGTTAAATTACATTATTATTTATAAACTTATTTAAATTGCTAAGTATATGCAATTATTAAAATTTTTATTAGGTATAGGTGTGTTCGAGTTTTGTTGACAAAATGGAAATAACCTAAAAAGTACGTAACGTACTGAATGTAGGTAATTTTTTTTTTGTACAAAATACAAATTTTAATTTTTACTGCATCTCTTCTGTCAAAAATTTTTTTTTCCTCTCTCGGTTTATTATGATAAAATATAAATGATTTTTGATTTTGTTTTACTACTTAATTATTTTGGGTAGAATCGCGTTTAGGTGGGTCAACTTCTAATACCCGTAAAATGCTTTGTGATGGTGTGATTGTTAAAATTTTTTTTTTAAATAATTCTTTCGCATTTTCTTGTTTGATGTGTGTAACTTTCGCGCGATTTTTTTCATAACAAAAATGTCGATGTATGAAAAAAAAAATTTTTCGAGATAAATAATGCAAAAAAGTTAATTTTTTCGGCAAATTTATATTCTAATGGTAAAAGACTATCGGTTTGCAGTCTATTTTGGGGGACCCAGGTCACTTGGCCCACCATTTAATAGTATTAATATTAAAATATTGCATGAAAGTCGAAAATTTTAAACTTAAAAAATGGCAAATATAAAATAAAAAAATTTAAAAAAATTACACACATCGAACAAGATTTTAACAATCACACCATCACAGTGCATTTTACAGGCATTATATATATAACCATTTTTTTTTTATAAATTCTTAATCTTTTTCTTTTTTCAAGATAGAACTATTTCAACATATCCGCACCGAGATTGATAATTTTTACATTGTACATATTTGCTATTTTTTTTTAATTTTAATTTTTATCATTTCATTGTAATAATTCATGTTCATGGTTCCTAAATAATGTTTTAAATAATATTTAATCCTTTAATGTATTTTCTGCAAAGTTAAATATTTTTATTTGTCAAATAAAAAAGATTTTTTAGTTTTAATAAAAATAAAATTTTTAGTTATTTAAAGTCTTTTTATTTTTTTATTATAAAGACATTATTTACCAAATTCGAAATGGTTTACAATAAATTAATAATTATAAATGATGTTATGATATAAACATTATTTATTTTTACTTATTATTATAGAAAAAATTTAGTTAAATTACATTTTTATTTATAAACTTATTTAAATTGCTAAGTATATGCAATTATTAAAATTTTTATTAGGTATAGGTGTGTTCGAGTTTTGTTGACAAAATGGAAATAACCTAAAAAGTACGTAACGTACTGTATGTAGGTAATTTTTTTTTTGTACAAAATACAAATTTTATTTTTTTAATTTTTACAGTATCTCTTCTGTCAAAAATTTTTTTTACCTCTCTCGGTTTATTATGATAAAATATAAATGATTTTTGATTTTGTTTTATTTCTTAATTATTTTGGGTAGAGTCGCGTTTAGGTGGGTCAACTTCTAATGCCTGTAAAATGCTTTGTGATGGTGTGATTGTTAAAATTTTTTTGAATAATTCTTTGGCATTTTCTTGTTCAATGTGTGTAACTTTCGCGCGATTTTTTTCATAACAAAAATGTCGATGTATGAAAAAAAAAATTTTTCGGGATAAATAATGCAAAAAAGTTAATTTTTTCGGCAAATTTATATTCTAATAGTAAAAGACTATCGATCACTTGGCCGACCATTTAATAGTATTAATATTAAAATATTGCATGAAAGTCGCAAATTTTAAACTTAAAAAATGGCAAATATAAAATAAAAAATTTAAAAAAAATTACACACATCGAACAAGATTTGAACAATCACACCATCACAGAGCATTTTACAGGCATTATATATATAACCATTTTTTTTATAAATTCTTAATCTTTTTTCAGGATAGAACTATTTCAACATATCCGCACCGAGATTGATAATTTTTACATTGTACATATTATTTGCTATTTTTTTTTAATTTTAATTTTTATCATTTCATTGTAATAATTCATGTTCATGGTTGCTAAATAATGTTTTAAATAATATTTAATCCTTTAATGTATTTTCTGCAAAATTAAATATTTTTATTTGTCAAATAAAAAAGATTTTTTAGTTTTAATAAAATTAAAATTTTTATTTATTTAAAGTCTTTTTATTTTTTTAAAAGTTACTAAAACGATGAAATGAAATATGTATTTACTTATAATAAAAATATTATAAAAACATTATTTACCAAATTCGAAATGGCTTACAATAAATTAATAATTATAAATGATGTTATGATATAAACATTATTTATTTTTACTTATTATTATAGAAAAAATTTAGTTAAATTACATTATTATTTATTAACTTATTTAAATTGCTAAGTATATGCAATTATTAAAATTTTTATTAGGTATAGGTGTGTTCGAGTTTTGTTGACAAAATGGAAATAACCTAAAAAGTACGTAACGTACTGAATGTAGGTAATTTTTTTTTTGTACAAAATACAAATTTTAATTTTTTAATTTTTACTGCATCTCTTCTGTCAAAAATTTTTTTTACCTCTCTCGGTTTATTATAATAAAATATAAATGATTTTTGATTTTGTCACAATCACACCATCCCAGAGCATTTTACAGGCATTATAAGTTGACCCACCTAAAAGCGACTCTACCCAATGATTTTACTAAACAAAAAGTAAACTGCAAAAACAACTAAACCAAAACCGCTCCGTCTTTTCTTTTCAGTTTTTAACAGTAAATTAACATCCATACCCTCTGTTCAAACTTAGTTGTAACTTCTTCATTCTCTTTCCCACTTCCTCGTTTCTCCTAAAAAAAGCTTCAAAACGAATTTATGCGAAAAAAACGAAGAAAAAGTAGTTGCAACTTTTTCAACCAAAATTTGGCGATTGAACCAATTGCAAGTCACCAATACATATAAAACAGCAATAAAAAATTTTATAAGATCAAAACAATTTTTATATACCGTAACCTAAATTAATTTTTAGAAATTATAGTAGGAAATGGATATACACAAAATAATTCTTATATTGAAAATTGATGTGATAATATTAAAGCACACATAGAAAGTTGCAATTGCAACTAACAACATAGTGTGAACACGGGCATAAGCCAATTTAAATTTTAAAAAATAATTTAATTAATAATGTCAAAAAATTGACATTGATGTTTGAGATTTTTGTTTAATTTTGCTAGTGACTAAGCCCAGTACTATTTTAGATCAGGAGTCAAACACCATATTTTTCGTCGTATATATTTTCTTGTTTAATTCGAGTTCCGAACACCAGATTTTTATAACTTGCTTTAATGAAATTTTTGAATCATTGAAATTCAAAGTCTCTCAAATATCATCGAAAGTCGATTAAATCAAAAAAAAAATTTTTTTACTTCTCTCGGTTTATTATGATAAAATATAAATGATATGTGTAATTTTCGCGCGATTTTTTTCATAACAAAAATGTCGATGTATGAAAAAAAAAAATAATTGGGAATAAATAATGCAAAAAAGTTATTAATAAAATAAAAAGACGATCGGTTTGCAGTCTATTTTGGGAGATCCAAGTCACTTGGCCCACCATTTAATAGTATTAATATTAAAATATTGCATGAAAGACGAAAATTTTAAACTTCAAAAATGGCAAATATAAAAAAAAAATTTTTTTAAAATTACACACATCGAAGAAGATTTTAACAATCACACCATCACAGAGCATTTTACAGGCATTATATATATAACCATTTTTTTTTATAAATTCTTAATCTTTTTCTTTTTTCAGGATAGAACTATTTCAACATATCCGCCGAGATTGATAATATTTAAATTTTTCATATTATTTGCTGTTTTTTTTTAATTTTAAATCTTATCATTTCATTGTAATAATTCATGTTCATGGTTCCTAAATAATGTTTTAAATAATGTTTAATACTTTAATGTATTTTCTGCAAAATTAAATATGTATTTTCTGCAAAATTAAATATTATTTTTTATTTGTCAAATAAAAAAGATTTTTTAGCTTTAAAAAAAATAAAATTTTTATTTATTTAAAGTCTTTTTATTTTTTTAAAAGTTACTAAAACGATGAAATGAAATATGTATTTACTTATAATAAAAATATTATAAAAACATTATTTACCAAATTCGAAATGGTTTACAATAAATTAATAATTATAAATGATGTTATGATATAAACATTATTTATTTTTACTTATTATTATAGAAAAAATTTAGTTAAATTACATTTTTATTTATAAACTTATTTAAATTGCTAAGTATATGCAATTATTAAAATTTTTATTAGGTATAGGTGTGTTCGAGTTTTGTTGACAAAATGGAAATAACCTAAAAAGTACGTAACGTACTGTATGTAGGTAATTTTTTTTTTGTACAAAATACAAATTTTTTAATTTTTACTGCATCTCTGCTGTCAAAAATTTTTTTTACCTCTCTCGGTTTATTATGATAAAATATAAATGATTTTTGATTTTGTTTTATTTCTTAATTATTTTGGGTAGAGTCGCGTTTAGGTTTAGGTGGGTCAACTTCTAATGCCTGTAAAATGCTTTGTGATGGTCTGATTGTTAAAATTTTTTTTTTGAATAATTCTTTGGCATTTTCTTGTTCGATGTGTGTAATTTTCGCGCGATTTTTTTCATAACAAAAATGTCGATGTATGAAAAAAAAAATTTTTCGGGATAAATAATGCAAAAAAGTTAATTTTTTCGGCAAATTTATATTCTAATGGTAAAAGACTATCGATCACTTGGCCCACCATTTAATAGTATTAATATTAAAATATTGCATGAAAGTCGCAAATTTTAAACTTAAAAAATGGCAAATATAAAATAAAAAAATTTAAAAAAAATTACACACATCGAACAAGATTTTAACAATCACACCATCACAGAGCATTTTACAGGCATTATATATATAACAATTTTTTTTATTAATTCTTAATCTTTTTCTTTTTTCAGGATAGAACTATTTCAACATATCCGCACCGAGATTGATAATTTTTACATTGTACATATTATTTGCTATTTTTTTTTAATTTTAATTTTTATCATTTCATTGTAATAATTCATGTTCATGGTTCCTAAATAATGTTTTAAATAATATTTAATCCTTTAATGTATTTTCTGCAAAATTAAATATTTTTATTTGTCAAATAAAAAAGATTTTTTAGTTTTCAAAAAAATAAAATTTTTATTTATTTAAAGTCTTTTTATTTTTTAAAAGTATTTAAAAATTACTAAAACGATGAAATGAAATATGTATTTACTTATAATAAAAATATTATAAAAACATTATTTACCAAATTCGAAATGGTTTACAATAAATTAATAATTATAAATGATGTTATGATATAAACATTATTTATTTTTACTTATTATTATAGAAAAAATTTAGTTAAATTACATTTTTATTTATAAACTTATGTAAATTGCTAAGTATATTCAATTATTAAAATTTTTATTAGGTATAGGTGTGTTCGAGTTTTGTTGACAAAATGGAAATAACCTAAAAAGTATGTAACGTACTGTATGTAGGTAATTTTTTTTTTGTACAAAATACAAATTTTAATTTTTACTGCATCTCTTCTGTCAAACATTTTTTTTACCTCTCTCGGTTTATTATGATAAAATATAATTAATTTTTGATTTTGTTTTATTTCTTAATTATTTTGGGTAGAGTAGCGTTTAGGTGGGTCAACTTCTAATGCTTGTAAAATGCTTTGTGATAGTGTGATTGTTAAAATTTTTTTGAATAATTCTTTGGCATTTTCTTGTTCAATGTGTGTAATTTTCGCGCGATTTTTTTCATAACAAAAATGTCGATGTATGAAAAAAAAAATTTTTCGGGATAAATAATGCAAAAAAGTTAATTTTTTCGGCAAATTTATATTCTAATGATAAAAGACTATCGGTTTGCAGTCTATTTTGGGGGATCCAGATCACTAGGCCCACCATTTAATAGTATTAATATTAAAATATTGCATGAAAGTCGAAAATTTTAAACTTAAAAAATAGCAAATATAAAATAAAAAAATTTAAAAAAAATTACACAAATCGAACAAGATTTTAACAATTACACCATCACAGAGCATTTTACAGGCATTATATATATAACCATTTTTTTTTTATAAATTCTTAATCTTTTTTCAGGATAGAACTATTTCAACATATCCGCACCGAGATTGATAATTTTTACATTGTACATATTATTTGCTATTTTTTTTTAATTTTAATTTTTATCATTTCATTGTAATAATTCATGTTCATGGTTCCTAAATAATGTTTTAAATAATATTTAATCCTTTAATGTATTTTCTGCAAAATTAAATATTTTTATTTGTCAAATAAAAAAGATTTTTTAGTTTTAATAAAATTAAAATTTTTATTTATTTAAAGTCTTTTTATTTTTTTAAAAGTTACTAAAACGATGAAATGAAATATGTATTTACTTATAATAAAAATATTATAAAAACATTATTTACCAAATTCGAAATGGTTTACAATAAATTAATAATTATAAATGATGTTATGATATAAACATTATTTATTTTTACTTATTATTATAGAAAAAATTTAGTTAAATTACATTATTATTTATAAACTTATTTAAATTGCTAAGTATATGCAATTATTAAAATTTTAATTAGGTATAGGTGTGTTCGAGTTTTGTTGACAAAATGGAAATAACCTAAAAAGTACGTAACGTACTGTATGTAGGTAATTTTCTTTTGTACAAAATACAAATTTTAATTTTTTAATTTTTACTGCATCTCTTCTGTCAAAAATTTTTTTTACCTCTCTCGGTTTATTATAATAAAATATAAATGATTTTTGATTTTGTCACAATCACACCATCACAGAGCATTTTACAGGCATTATAAGTTGACCCACCTAAAAGCGACTCTACCCAATGATTTTACTAAACAAAAAGTAAACTGCAAAAACAACTAAACCAAAACCGCTCCGTCTTTTCTTTTCAATTTTTTACAGTAAATTAACATTCATACCCACTGTTCAAACTTAGTTGTAACTTCTTCATTCTCTTTCCCACTTCCTCGTTTCTCCTAAAAAAAGCTTCAAAACGAATTTATGCGAAAAAAACGAAGAAAAAGTAGTTGCAACTTTTTCAACCAAAATTTGGCGATTGAACCAATTGCAAGTCACCAATCCATATAAAACAGCAATAAAAAATTTTATAAGATCAAAACAATTTTTATATACCGTAACCTACATTAATTTTTAGAAATTATAGTAGGAAATGGATATACACAAAATAATTCTTATATTGAAAATTGAAGTGATAATATTAACGCACACATAGAAAGTTGCAATTGCAACTAACATAGTGTGAACACGGGCATAAGCCAATTTAAATTTTAAAAAATAATTTAATTAATAATGTCAAAAAATTGACATTGATGTTTGAGATTTTTGTTTAATTTTACTAGTGTCAAAGACCAGTACTATTTTAGATCAGGAGTCAAACACCATATTTTTCGTCGTATATATTTTCTTGTTTAATTCGAGTTCCGAACACCAGTTTTTTATAACTTGCTTTAATGAAATTTTTGAATCATTGAAATTGAAAATCTCTCAAATATCATCGAAAGTCGATTAAATCAAAAAAAAAATGTTTTTACCTCTCTCGGTTTATGATAAAATATAAATGATATGTGTAATTTTCGAGCGATTTTTTTCATAACAAAAATGTCGATGTATGAAAAAAAAAATTTTCGGGATAAATAATGCAAAAAAGTTAATTTTTTCGGCAAATTTATATTCTAATGGTAAGACTATCGGTTTGCAGTCTATTTTGGGGGATCCAGGTCTCTTGGCCCACCATTTAATGGTATTAATATTAAAATATTGCATGGAAGTCGAAAATTTTAAACTTAAAAAATGGCAAATATAAAATAAAAAAATTTAAAAAAAATGACACACATCGAACAAGATTTTAACAATCACACCATCACAGAGCATTTTACAGGCATTATATATATAACCATTTTGGGGGTTGTCATTTATACTTCGGGTCGAACGGACGTGTTTTCTTTTTATACATCGGAAAATAAATTATTATAATAAAAATTATTTATTTAAAGGAAAAAGTGTTTATAGATTAACAAAAAAAAAATAAAACCAAATAAACATAAATCTTAGTATAGTAAATATAAAGCACAAAAATTAATAGTATATTTGCCTTCCAAAGGAAATGGCAGTGGAAAATAAAATTTCAAAAAATTAATGGAGTATTATAAAAAGCGAAACTAATAATATAAATCTTTAATTTAAAACCTTATTATCTTTAAATATATTGGAAAATATCTTAAGTGAAATAAATTCGATATATCTTGAAGAAAGCATAAAACAATTAATTAATAATAAAAAAAAAAAAAAAAACTGCACTTGTTGAATTTGTCTTCACATTTTTATAGAAAACAGTAATAAACTTTTGATTCTTTTATTTTTCCCTTTTATTTTTATTATAATTATTTAATACTTATAATTGCTTTTGCTTCGTTTTTATTCAATTTTTGTACACAAAAATTAAAACTATAATAATTAGTAAATGCAAATAACTAAATAATTTCTTTTTAACAATTAAAATAAACTAATAATAACACGATAAAAAGTTATTATAAAGATAAAAAAAAAAATATTAAGAATTGATTAAAATCAACTTTATTAAAAACAATAAAAAAAAAGAAAAAAAAATTTTTTTTGATAAACTGAATTTTAACAAATTTCTCTAACAATTATTAAGAAAGCAAATTAAAATTTTTGTACACAAAAAAAAATTAAAAGTGTAATAATTAGTAACTACATATAACTAAATAATCTTTCTAACAATTAAAATAAACTAATAATAACACTGATAAAAACAAAAATATTAACAACTGATCTTAATAATCAACAACAAAAAATTAGATAAACAAAAAACCAAAGTATTTTGTAAATTTGAATATAACCTCACATGTCACACTGAAAGTGTTATACACAATAATAAAATTTAATATGCAATAAGACAGTGCGACACCTGTTGAGAATTTTTGGAATAAACATAAGAATGATAATAAAAAATTAAAATAAATTAAAATACATATAAAGCTAAATAAAATAATAAAAAACAATAAAAAAAGATAAAAAATAAAAAATAAATAAGAAAACATATAATAAACTTACTCGTAACGATATTTAAAAGAACATGTAAAACATCAAAAAAGCAGACAATAAACAACTATTGAATTTATCAGTTAAAAAAAGAAATCGAACACAACTATCACCAGATTTTCCTCAAAATAAAGAATCCACAAATAGTAAAAGGCCATCCATTCAAGAATTTGTTGGTAAAACGATAAATCACAAAGTAACTCAATTTACAACGTCATTAAACGAAACAATGAATAAAACAGCAGATACTCAATGGGATCATTTTCTAACAAAATTTGAGTCAATATTAGAAACAAAATTAAACAAAAAACTAAAAGATATTGCCACAAAGAATGATATTTACGACCTGCAACAGGAGATAGTTAACCTGAAAACGGAAAATGCAGAATTGCACACAGAAATGGTAAAACTAAAACAAAATGATCACAATTTAAAGAAAAAAGTGCAAGAGATGGACAAATTGAGTAGACGTTCAAATATAGTAGTTACAGGATTGAGTGGAAATGACAACAATACTATTCGTAACAGTTTTTCAGAATTATGTAAAGATGTTTTACAACTTGCTACTCAAGCGGTAAATATCCGGCAGATAAACCCAACAGTGTAAGTGTATCGTAGAGCTCTCTTCACCAAATGAAGTAAGGTCAATTTTAGCAAAGAGTGCAAACCTAAAAGGAAAAGGTGTATACATACATAAAGACTACACTGTCGAAGAATCACACCAAAAGTATGAAATGCGTCAAATTAAAAAAAAATTAAAAAATATGAAAGACATTAAGTGTGATATAAAAGGTATTTATTTAATAGTAAATAATAAAAAATATAAATGGTCCACTGAAGTAAATCAGTTAATTGCTGAAAAACAGGAAGATGCAAATTACCTAAAGACAATTTTACATTCGGCTGATGGCAAACAACATGAAGTGGGTCTCTCAAAAAAGAAAAATCCAGCACGGAATGAATTTATACGCGCAAGCAATGTTTAGCAATCAGAAGTTTGTCAGGTCTTATCTTATAATGTATATGGGTTAAATAATAAATTTATATTTTGTGATTTTTTCGACTTTATTAAAAAATTTGATATATTCTTTTTATTTGAAACTTTTTTAGTTAAGGAAAAACAAAATGATTTTAGTTATATTTTTAGTGAATACGATATATGTACATTGGAAGCTACAAAAGCTCATAATTTCGGGAGGGCGATTGGTGGTTGTTTATATGGTTTTAAAAAAGCCATAAAATCCAAATACTGTTTAACATTTGTAAATTTAGATGGATACTTGTGTTTGAAAGCAAAATTAAACCGCAAAACTGTGATATTTATACCAACATATCTAAATAATAACCAAAATTGGAAAGATGATTTCGAGAAATTCAAAAATACCCTTGAAACCCTTGATAATGTCGAGTTTTGTGCTATAGGTGATTTTAATGCCAGAACTGGAAACAGGCAAACTATTGATGATAAGCAATTAACAATTTCTTCAAATTTATCAGCTCAAAGAAACTCAGAAGATAAGGTGGTTGATAGTAATGGTAAGTTTTTATTAGAGCTAATGAATGATACTGGTGGTGTCATATTGAATGGAAGGTGTAGAGGTGACACTGCTGGCGCTAAAACATTTTGCGGAGCGATGGGCTCATCGGTTATTGACTATGTCTGCTGCTCAATGAATCTTATAGAATCAATTGATGATATGAAAGTAGTTAGTAAACCATACTCAGACCATATGCCTATAGTTCTATCTTTCAAAACTGATGTCGATGCGACAAATAATATACGGCTTTTACCGAAAATTCAGTGGAATCCAAGCAAAAGCATTGCTTATCATACAAAAACGTCAAATAATTTAAATATGTTGAATTGTGAAAATAATGATATTGATGCAAAACTTAAATGTTTAAAGGATATAATATATGACTTTGCAAATAGGAATATAATAAAAACAAACAAATTCAAGCCAAAAAATAAATGGTTTGATAATCACTGCCATAATGCAAGGATTCATATGTTTAAGGCTCTTGATTTATGTAGAAAATATCATCATGTTTCAGAGTTCAAATTGAGATACATGGAAAAATTAAAAATATATAAGAAACTATGTCGAGAAAAGAAAAGATCATATTATGAGAACCAGGCATTTAAACTAAGCATAGTTAAAGATTCCAAAGAGTGGTGGGCAGTGGCAAACGATTACAAAAATAGCAGATTTCTGGTAGGCCGACATATTCAAGCGCAAGATTTCTTTGCATACTTTAAAGAATTATTCAAACCATTGAACGAGCAAAATTACTTTCACCATGCCGAACCATATGTATCTTTAGAAATTCTAGACCGTGAAATCACCATTGACGAAATGAAAGCAGTATTGAGAAAGGCTAAAGATTCAAAAGCAACAGGGTTAGATAGGACACCATACGAGTACTATAAAAATGCAAATGTTGAATTCTTAAAACAACTATGCCAAATTATAAACATAATATTTGACACAGCTGCAACACCGCAATCTTACCACAGCTCAATAATATTCCCCATTTTCAAAAAAGGTGATTTAAACTCAGTTGAAAACTATAGAGGACTATCTTTTGCAAATACCGATTACAAGCTATTTACCGGAATACTATTAAACAGAATTATGGAATGGGTAAACGAAAATAATATTCTTAATGAATGTCAAGCTGGATTTCGGAAAGGGTATAGCACTACAGATAATATTTTCAGTTTAACAAGCATAATTAACTTTCAATTACAAAAGAAAAGAAAACTATACGTTTTCTTTGTAGACTTTAAAAGTGCATTTGACACAATAAACAGGCAAGCACTTTTTTATAAACTGTCAAACACAGGACTCTCAACTAAAATGTTAAGAATATTAAAAAAACTTTATGAGAAAACCACCTCAACAGTGTGGAACGGAGAATTTATATCTGAATATCTTGAAGTTGAACTAGGGTTGAAGCAAGGCTGCTTATCGAGTCCGATTTTATTCTCACTTTTCGTAAACGATTTGTACGAAGAATTATCTGGTGGAGTAAACATTGTTGATTGTTTGGTTAAATTATTAATGTATGCCGACGATTTGGCTCTGCTAGCAGAAAATCCACAATCACTGCAAAAAATGGATAATGGATAACCTGAATATTTATTGCAAAATGTGGGGCCTGTTTTTAAATCTTCAAAAATCAAAAGTGGTCATTTTTAGAAATGGTGGTAGAAGGTCAATAATTGAGTCATGGAAGTATGATGGAAATGAGCTTCATCAAACATTTAGAAAATAAGTTAAAAACATCAAAAAATGCTATAAACCAAACATGGAATAAGTTAATACGGAATAATCACATTCAAAGTAGTATCAAGTATAAAATATTCCAAGCTTGTGTAAAAACGATGTATGGGGTGTAAAAGAAGCCAAGTATGGGGTGTAAAAGAATACGAAGAAGTCGAGAAGTTACAAAGGTTCTTTTTGAAAAAAATGTTTTACTTGCCAAATAATACCCCAAATTATATGATCCATATAGAAACAGGTATAAACAAGCTATTTGTATATACACTTTGAGTATGTAGAAAAAGTACTCGCATTGCCAGATCACCGATTGCCGAAAATACTAGCAAAAAAAACTCTAGAAGCAGATATATATTGGGCAAACGAATGGAAGAATATTTACGCAAGTGTGGAATATGAATTTTCTAACAATGCAGAGAATTGGAATGCTGATCACAAAAAAATTTTAGAAAAGTTGGCATTTAAACATCAGAATGATCACATCCAAACAGCCAGAGCATCGGTCTACTATGATGCATATGGTAGTCTAAAACTTTGGGACATACCAAGTTATTTCTCTGACGAAAACGCAGTTAAAAAGATATCACTAATATTTAAAGCTCGTGGTGGTATGCTAGAAATCAATGCCAAAGCATTTAAAAAAGACACAACGGGAATTTGCGATTTATACAATCTTGATGAATCTGAAAACACGTTTCATTTTATCGCACGATGTGCAATTTTTAAATATGCAAGAAAACAGTGCTTTGGCAAAGAATTTTTAAATTTTGATGAATTTTTAGATTACTTAAATGGTGCAAATTATGAGCTCTTGTATCGCTATCTAACAGCTTCTTTAAAATATAGATTTTTGCTTATTTCTGAATTTTATTAATGTATTGTCAATCTCAAAATATAAACTAAACTTTAATCGTAGATTTAATCTCTTTTATAATTATTTACTATTTAATGTTTAAAATATAGGTTTTTGCTTATTGCTGAATTCTATTAACGTATTGTTAATTTCAAAATATAAATTAAACTTTAAACGTAGATTTAAATTTTATTGAAATCATTTACTATATAAACTTTAAAATAGATTTATGTTTATCTCTGAATTAATGTATAATTGTTATTTTGAAAATACAAACTGAACTTAATAACTACAAGGAAAACATATAATAATAAGTATCTTCACATAACACGTTCTTTTATGTAATATTATAAAGTCAAAATACAACCTGACAAACGATTTTAAAAAATATCATGTCTTTTTGTAAGTTTAGCCATTTAAGAAAATGTATAATGAAAAAAATGAATTTAAATAAACTTTGATTATTATTATTATTATTATATAACCATTTTTTTTTATAAATTCTTAATCTTTTTCTTTTTTCAGGATAGAACTATTTCAACATATCCGCACCGAGATTGATAATTTTTACATTGTACATATTATTTGCTATTTTTTTTTAATTTTAATTTTTATCATTTCATTGTGATAATTCATGTTCATGGTTCCTAAATAATGTTTTAAATAATGTTTAATCCTTTAATGTATTTTCTGCAAAATTAAATATTTTTATTTGTCAAAAAAGATTTTTTAAGTTTCAAAAAAAATAAAATTTTTATTTATTTAAAGTCCTTTTATATTTTTAAAAGTCACTAAAACGATGAAATGAAATATGTATTTACTTATAATAAAAATATTATAAAAACATTATTTACCAAATTCGATGGGTTATTTAATGGTTTACAATAAATTTAATTTTATTTAAATTTACGTTTATTTAAATTGCTAAGTATATGCAATTATTAAAATTTTTATTAGGTATAGGTGTGTTCGAGTTTTGTTGACAAAATGGAAATAACCTAAAAAGTACGTAACGTACGGTATGTAGGTAATTTTTTTTTTTATAAAATACAAATTTTAATTTTTTAATTTTTACTGCATCTCTTCTGTCAAAAATTTTTTTTACCTCTCTCGGTTTACTATGATAAAATATAAATGATTTTTGATTTTGTTTTATTACTTATTACGATCGGTTTGCAGTTTATTTTGGGGGATCCAGGTCACTTGGCCAACTATTTAATAGTATTAATATTAAAATATTGCATGAAAGTCGAAAATTTTAAACTTAAAAAATGGCAAATATAAAATAAAAAAATTTTAAAAAAAATTACACACATCGAAGAAGATTATAACGATCACACCATCACAGAGCATTTTACAGGCATTATATATATAACCATTTTTTTTATAAATTCTTAATCTTTTTCTTTTTATAGGATAGAACTATTTCAATATATCTGCACCGAGATTGATAATTTTTACATTGTACATATTATTTGCTATTTTTTTTAATTTTAATTTTTATGATTTCATTGTAATAATTCATGTTCATGGTTCCTAAAAAATGTTTTAAATAATGTTTAATACTTTAATGTATTTTCTGCAAAATTAAATATCTATTTTCTGCAAAATTAAATATTTTTTTTATTAAGATTTTTAAGATTAAGATTAAGATTATTTAAGATTTTTTAGTTTTCAAAAAAATAAAATTTTTATTTATTTAAAGTCTTTTTATTTTTTTAAAAGTTACTAAAACGATGAAATGAAATATGTATTTACTTATAACAAAAATATTATAAAAACATTATTTACCAAATTCGAAATGGTTTACAATAAATTAATAATTATAAATGATGTTATGATATAAACATTATTTATTTTTACTTATTATTATAGAAAAAATTTAGTTAAATTACATTATTATTTATAAACTTATTTAAATTACTAAGTCTATGCATTTATTAAAATTTTTATTAGGTATAGGTGTGTTCGAGTTTTTTTGACAAAATGGAAATAACCTAAAAAGTACGTAACGTACTGTATGTAGGTAATTTTTTTTTTGTACAAAATACAAATTTTAATGTTTTAATTTTTACTGCATCTCTTCTGTCAAAAATTTTTTTTACCTCTCTCGGTTTATTATGATAAAATATAAATGATTTTTGATTTTGTTTTATTACTTAATTATTTTGGATAGAGTCGCGTTTAGGTGTGTCAACTTCTAATGCCTGTAAAATGCTTTGTGATGGTGTGATTATTAAAATTTTTTTTTAAATAATTCTTTGGCATTTTCTTGTTCGATGTGTGTAATTTTCGCGCGATTTTTTTCATAACAAAAATGTCGATGTATGAAAAAAAAATTTTTTCGGGATAAATAATGCAAAAAAGTTAATTTTTTCGGCAAATTTATATTCTAATGGTAAAAGACTATCGATTTGCAGTCTATTTTAGGGAATCAAGGTCACTTGGCCCTCCATTTAATAGTATTAATATTAAAATATTGCATGAAAATCGAAAATTTTAAACTTGAAAAATGGCAAATATAAAATAAAAAAATTACACACATCGAACAAGATTTTAACAATCACACCATCAGAGAGCATTTTACAGGCATTATAAGTTGACCCACCTAAAAGCGACTCTACCCAATGATTTTACTAAACAAAAAGTAAACTGCAAAAACAACTAAACCAAAACCGCTCCGTCTTTTCTTTTCAGTTTTTTACAGTAAATTAACATCCATACCCTCTGTTCAAACTTAGTTGTACCTTCTTCATTCTCTTTCCCACTTTCTCGTTTCTCCTAAAAAAAGCTTTAAAACGAAGAAAAAGTAGTTGCAACTTTTTCAACCAAAATTTGGCGATTGAACCAATTGCAATTCACCAATCCATATAAAACAGCAATAAAAAATTTTATCAGGTCAAAACAATTTTTATATAGCTACCGAAACCTACATTAATTTTTAGAAATTTTAGTAGGTAATGGATATACACAAAATAATTCTTATATTGAAAATTGTATGATAATATTAACGCACACATATGTTAGTGATAATATTAACGCACACATATAAAGTTGCAATTGCAACTAACAACATAGTGTGTTGCCAATTTAAATTTTAAAAAATAATTTAATTAATAATGTCAAAAAATTGACATTGATGTTTGAGATTTTTGTTTAATTTTACTATTGTCAAAGACCAGTACTATTTTAGATCAGGAGTCAAACACCATTTTTTTCGTCGTATATATTTTCTTATTTAATTCGAGTTCCGGACACCAGATTTTTATAACTTGTTTTAATGAAATTTTTGAATTATTGAAATTCAATGTCTCTCAAATATCATCGAAACTCGATTAATTCAAAAAAAAAACATCGGCTAAAATATTCGTTAATTGGCCATATTTTCACTCGATATTTATTGATACATTGTACATCGATAAAAGAAGAATGGTAATTATGTGTCGGGTTCTTCGCGAGCAGATGGTAGAATTTTCCAAAACTTAGAACCACGTAATGCAAATTACTCGACTGACGCTAAAGATTTGAGGATCAGGTAAGTTTAAATTAAATTATTTTTTTTTTAATATAGATTTTTGCTTATTTCTGAATTTTATTAATGTATTGTCAATCTCAAAATATAAACTAAACTTTAATCGTAGATTTAATCTCTTTTATAATTATTTACTATTTAATGTTTAAAATATAGGTTTTTGCTTATTGCTGAATTCTATTAACGTATTGTTAATTTCAAAATATAAATTAAACTTTAAACGTAGATTTAAATTTTATTGAAATCATTTACTATATAAACTTTAAAATAGATTTATGTTTATCTCTGAATTAATGTATAATTGTTATTTTGAAAATACAAACTGAACTTAATAACTACAAGGAAAACATATAATAATAAGTATCTTCACATAACACGTTCTTTTATGTAATATTATAAAGTCAAAATACAACCTGACAAACGATTTTAAAAAATATCATGTCTTTTTGTAAGTTTAGCCATTTAAGAAAATGTATAATGAAAAAAATGAATTTAAATAAACTTTGATTATTATTATTATTATTATATAACCATTTTTTTTTATAAATTCTTAATCTTTTTCTTTTTTCAGGATAGAACTATTTCAACATATCCGCACCGAGATTGATAATTTTTACATTGTACATATTATTTGCTATTTTTTTTTAATTTTAATTTTTATCATTTCATTGTGATAATTCATGTTCATGGTTCCTAAATAATGTTTTAAATAATGTTTAATCCTTTAATGTATTTTCTGCAAAATTAAATATTTTTATTTGTCAAATAAAAAAGATTTTTTAGTTTTAAAAAAAATAAAATTTTTATTTATTTAAAGTCCTTTTATATTTTTAAAAGTCACTAAAACGATGAAATGAAATATGTATTTACTTATAATAAAAATATTATAAAAACATTATTTACCAAATTCGATGGGTTATTTAATGGTTTACAATAAATTTAATTTTATTTAAATTTACGTTTATTTAAATTGCTAAGTATATGCAATTATTAAAATTTTTATTAGGTATAGGTGTGTTCGAGTTTTGTTGACAAAATGGAAATAACCTAAAAAGTACGTAACGTACGGTATGTAGGTAATTTTTTTTTTTATAAAATACAAATTTTAATTTTTTAATTTTTACTGCATCTCTTCTGTCAAAAATTTTTTTTACCTCTCTCGGTTTACTATGATAAAATATAAATGATTTTTGATTTTGTTTTATTACTTATTACGATCGGTTTGCAGTTTATTTTGGGGGATCCAGGTCACTTGGCCAACTATTTAATAGTATTAATATTAAAATATTGCATGAAAGTCGAAAATTTTAAACTTAAAAAATGGCAAATATAAAATAAAAAAATTTTAAAAAAAATTACACACATCGAAGAAGATTATAACGATCACAGAGCATTTTACAGGCATTATATATATAACCATTTTTTTTATAAATTCTTAATCTTTTTCTTTTTATAGGATAGAACTATTTCAACATATCTGCACCGAGATTGATAATTTTTACATTGTACATATTATTTGCTATTTTTTTTAATTTTAATTTTTATGATTTCATTGTAATAATTCATGTTCATGGTTCCTAAAAAATGTTTTAAATAATGTTTAATACTTTAATGTATTTTCTGCAAAATTAAATATCTATTTTCTGCAAAATTAAATATTTTTTTTTATTAAGATTTTTAAGATTAAGATTAAGATTATTTAAGATTTTTTAGTTTTCAAAAAAATAAAATTTTTATTTTTCTAAAGTGTTTTTATTTTTTTAAAAGTTACTAAAACGATGAAATGAAATATGTATTTACTTATAACAAAAATATTATAAAAACATTATTTACCAAATTCGAAATGGTTTACAATAAATTAATAATTATAAATGATGTTATGATATAAACATTATTTATTTTTACTTATTATTATAGAAAAAATTTAGTTAAATTACATTATTATTTATAAACTTATTTAAATTACTAAGTCTATGCATTTATTAAAATTTTTATTAGGTATAGGTGTGTTCGAGTTTTTTTGACAAAATGGAAATAACCTAAAAAGTACGTAACGTACTGTATGTAGGTAATTTTTTTTTGTACAAAATACAAATTTTAATGTTTTAATTTTTACTGCATCTCTTCTGTCAAAAATTTTTTTTACCTCTCTCGGTTTATTATGATAAAATATAAATGATTTTTGATTTTGTTTTATTACTTAATTATTTTGGATAGAGTCGCGTTTAGGTGTGTCAACTTCTAATGCCTGTAAAATGCTTTGTGATGGTGTGATTATTAAAATTTTTTTTTAAATAATTCTTTGGCATTTTCTTGTTCGATGTGTGTAATTTTCGCGCGATTTTTTTCATAACAAAAATGTCGATGTATGAAAAAAAAATTTTTTCGGGATAAATAATGCAAAAAAGTTAATTTTTTCGGCAAATTTATATTCTAATGGTAAAAGACTATCGATTTGCAGTCTATTTTAGGGAATCCAGGTCACTTGGCCCTCCATTTAATAGTATTAATATTAAAATATTGCATGAAAATCGAAAATTTTAAACTTGAAAAATGGCAAATATAAAATAAAAAAATTACACACATCGAACAAGATTTTAACAATCACAGAGCATTTTACACGCATTATAAGTTGACCCACCTAAAAGCGACTCTACCCAATGATTTTACTAAACAAAAAGTAAACTGCAAAAACAACTAAACCAAAACCGCTCCGTCTTTTCTTTTCAGTTTTTTACAGTAAATTAACATCCATACCCTCTGTTCAAACTTAGTTGTACCTTCTTCATTCTCTTTCCCACTTTCTCGTTTCCCCTAAAAAAAGCTTTAAAACGAAGAAAAAGTAGTTGCAACTTTTTCAACCAAAATTTGGCGATTGAACCAATTGCAATTCACCAATCCATATAAAACAGCAATAAAAAATTTTATCAGGTCAAAACAATTTTTATATAGCTACCGAAACCTACATTAATTTTTAGAAATTTTAGTAGGTAATGGATATACACAAAATAATTCTTATATTGAAAATTGTATGATAATATTAACGCACACATATGTTAGTGATAATATTAACGCACACATATAAAGTTGCAATTGCAACTAACAACATAGTGTGTTGCCAATTTAAATTTTAAAAAATAATTTAATTAATAATGTCAAAAAATTGACATTGATGTTTGAGATTTTTGTTTAATTTTACTATTGTCAAAGACCAGTACTATTTTAGATCAGGAGTCAAATACCATTTTTTTCGTCGTATATATTTTCTTGTTTAATTCGAGTTCCGGACACCAGATTTTTATAACTTGTTTTAATGAAATTTTTGAATCATTGAAATTCAATGTCTCTCAAATATCATCGAAACTCGATTAAATCAAAAAAAAACATCGGCTAAAATATATTCGTTAATTGGCCATATTTTCACTCGATATTTATTGATACATTGTACATCGATAAAAGAAGAATGGTAATTATGTGTCGGGTTCTTCACGAGCAGATGGTAGAATTTTCCAAAACTTAGAACCACGTAATGCAAATTACTCGACTGACGCTAAAGATTTGAGGATCAGGTAAGTTTAAATTAAATTATTTTTTTTTTATTTCAATAAAAACAATAATCTTTTTTAGATTCAAAAAATATTTTAACAGTAAGGTAGCTATTCTGTGGCAACTGGACAGGATTTAAAATTCATATGAATAAAAAATATATATATAACCATTTTTTTTTATAAATTCTTAATCTTTTTCTTTTTTTAGGATAGAACTATTTCAACATATCCGCACCGAGATTGATAATTTTTACATTGTACATATTATTTGCTATTTTTTTTTAATTTTAATTTTTATCATTTCATTGTAATAATTCATGTTCATGGCTCCTAAAAAATGTTTTAAATAATGTTTAATACTTTAATGTATTTTCTGCAAAATTAAATATTTTTTTTTATTAAGATTTTTAAGATTAAGATTAAGATTATTTAAGATTTTTTAGTTTTCAAAAAAATAAAATTTTTATTTATTTAAAATCTTTTTATTTTTTTAAAAGTTACTAAAACGATGAAATGAAATATGTATTTACTTATAACAAAAATATTATAAAAACATTATTTACCAAATTTGAAATGGTTTACAATAAATTTATAATTATAAATGATGTTATGATATAAACATTATTTATTTTTACTTATTATTATAGAAAAAATTTAGTTAAATTACATTATTATTTATAAACTTATTTAAATTACTAAGTCTATGCATTTATTAAAATTTTTATTAGGTATAGGTGTGTTCGAGTTTTGTTGACAAAATGGAAATAACCTAAAAAGTACGTAACGTACTGTATGTAGGTAATTTTTTTTTGTACAAAATACAAATTTTAATTTTTTAATTTTTACTGCATCTCTTCTGTCAAAAATTTTTTTTACCTCTCTCGGTTTATTATGATAAAATATAAATGATTTTTGATTTTGTTTTATTACTTAATTATTTTGGGTAGAGTCGCGTTTAGGTGTGTCAACTTCTAATGCCTGTAAAATGCTTTGTGATGGTGTGATTGTTAAAATTTTTTTTTAAATAATTCTTTGGCATTTTCTTGTTCGATGTGTGTAATTTTCGCGCGATTTTTCTCATAACAAAAATGTCGATGCATGAAAAAAAAAATTTTTCGGGATAAATAATGCAAAAAAGTTAATTTTTTCGGCAAATTTATATTCTAATGATAAAAGACTATCGATTTGCAGTCTATTTTGGGGGATCCAGGTCACTTGGCCCACCATTTAATAGTATTAATATTAAAATATTGCATGAAAGTCGAAAATTTTAAACTTAAAAAATGGCAAATATAAAATAAAAAAATTTAAAAAAAATTACACACATCGAACAAGATTTTAACAATCACACCATCACAGAGCATTTTACAGGCATTATAAGTTGACCCACCTAAAAGCGACTCTACCCAATGATTTTACTAAACAAAAAGTAAACTGCAAAAACAACTAAACCAAAACCGCTCCGTCTTTTCTTTTCAGTTTTTTACAGTAAATTAACATCCATACCCTCTGTTCAAACTTAGTTGTAACTTCTTCATTCTCTTTCCCACTTCCTCCTTTCTCCTAAAAAAAGCTTCAAAACGAATTTATGCGAAAAAAACGAAGAAAAAGTAGTTGCAATTTTTTCAACCAAAATTTGGCGATTGAACCAATTGCAAGTCACCAATACATATAAAACAGCAATAAAAAATTTTATAAGATCAAAACAATTTTTATATACCGTAACCTACATTAATTTTTAGAAATTATAGTAGGAAATGGATATACACAAAATAATTCTTATATTGAAAATTGAAGTGATAATATTAACGCACACATAGAAAGTTGCAGTTGCAACTAACAACATAGTGTGAACACGGGCATAAGCCAATTTAAATTTTAAAAAATAATTTAATTAATAATGTCAAAAAATTGACATTGATGTTTGAGATTTTTGTTTAATTTTACTAGTGTCAAAGACCAATACTATTTTAGATCAGGAGCCAAACACCATATTTTTCTTCGTATATATTTTCTTGTTTAATTCGAGTTCCGAACACCAGATTTTTATAACTTGCTTTAATGAAATTTTTGAATCATTGAAATTCAAAGTCTCTCAAATATCATCGAAAGTCGATTAAATCCAAAAAAAAACATCGGCTAAAATATTCGTTAATTAGCCATATTTTCACTCGATATTTATTGATACATTGTACAACGATAAAAGAAGAATGGTAATTATGTGTCGGATTCTGCGCGAGCAGAATGTAGAACTTTCCAAAACTTAGAACAACGTAATGTAAATTACTCGACTGACGCTAAAGATTTGAGGATCAGGTAAGTTTAAATTAAATTATTTTTTTTCTTTGTTTAAATAAAAACAATAATCTTTAATGTATTTGATAAAATATAAATGATTTTTGATTTTGTTTTATTACTTAATTATTTTGGGAAGAGTCGCGTTTAGGTAGGTCAACTTCTAATGCCTGTAAAATGCTTTGTGATGGTGTGATTGTTAAAATTTTTTTTTAAATAATTCTTTGGCATTTTCTTGTTCGATGTGTGTAATTTTCGCGCGATTTTTTTCAAAACAAAAATGTCGATGTATGAGCAAAAAAAAATTTTTCGGGATAAATAATGATAGAAGTTAATTTTTTCGGCAAATTTATATTCTAATGGTAAAAGACTATCGATTTGCAGTCTATTTTGGGGGATCCAGGTCACTTGGCCCACCATTTAATAGTATTAATATTAAAATATTGCATGAAGGTTGAAAATTTTAAACTTAAAAAATGGTAAATATAAAATAAAAAAATTTAAAAAAAATTACACACTTCGAAGAAGATTTTAACAATCACACCATCACAGAGCATTTTATAGGCATTATATATATAACCATTTTTATTATAAATTCTTAATCTTTTTCTTTTTTCAGGATAGAACTATGTCAACATATCCGCACCGAGATTGATAATTTTTTCATTGTACATATTATTTGCTATTTTTTTTTAAATTTAATTTTTATCATTTCATTGTAATAATTCATGTTCATGGTTCCTAAATAATGTTTTAAATAATATTTAATCCTTTAATGTATTTTCTGCAAAATTAAATATTTTTATTTGTCAAATAAAAAAGATTTTTTAGTTTTAATAAAATTAAAATTTTTATTTATTTAAAGTCTTTTTATTTTTTTAAAAGTTACTAAAACGATGAAATGAAATATGTATTTACTTATAATAAAAATATTATAAAAACATTATTTACCAAATTCGAAATGGTTTACAATAAATTAATAATTATAAATGATGTTATGATATAAACATTATTTATTTTTACTTATTATTATAGAAAAAATTTAGTTAAATTACATTTTTATTTATAAACTTATTTAAATTGCTAAGTATATGCAATTATTAAAATTTTTATTAGGTATAGGTGTGTTCGAGTTTTGTTGACAAAATGGAAATAACCTAAAAAGTACGTAACGTACTGTATGTAAGTAATTTTTTTTTGTACAAAATACAAATTTTAATTTTTACTGCATCTCTTCTGTCAAAAATTTTTTTTTCCTCTCTCGGTTTATTATGATAAAATATAAATGATTTTTGATTTTGTTTTACTACTTAATTATTTTGGGTAGAATCGCGTTTAGGTGGGTCAACTTCTAATACCTGTAAAATGCTTTGTGATGGTCTGATTGTTAAAATTTTTTTTTTAAATAATTCTTTCGCATTTTCTTGTTCGATGTGTGTAACTTTCGCGCGATTTTTTTCATAACAAAAATGTCGATGTATGAAAAAAAAAATTTTCGAGATAAATAATGCAAAAAAGTTAATTTTTTCGGCAAATTTATATTCTAATGGTAAAAGACTATCGGTTTGAAGTCTATTTTGGGGGATCCAGGTCACTTGGCCCACCATTTAATAGTATTAATATTAAAATATTGCATGAAAGTCGAAAATTTTAAACTTAAAAAATGGCAAATATAAAATAAAAAAATTTAAAAAAAATTACACACATCGAACAAGATTTTAACAATCACACCATCAGAGAGCATTTTACAGGCATTATAAGTTGACCCACCTAAAAGCGACTCTACCCAATGATTTTACTAAACAAAAAGTAAACTGCAAAAACAACTAAACCAAAACCGCTCCGTCTTTTCTTTTCAGTTTTTTACAGTAAATTAACATCCATACCCTCTGTTCAAACTTAGTTGTAACTTCTTCATTCTCTTTTCCACTTCCTCGTTTCTCCTAAAAAAAGCTTCAAAACGAATTTATGCGAAAAAAACGAAGAAAAAGTAGTTGCAACTTTTTCAACCAAAATTTGGCGATTGAACCAATTGCAAGTCACCAATACATATAAAACAGCAATAAAAAATTTTAAAAGATCAAAACAATTTTTATATACCGTAACCTACATTAATTTTTAGAAATTATAGTAGGAAATGGATATACACAAAATAATTCTTATATTGAAAATTGAAGTGATAATATTAACGCACACATAGAAAGTTGCAGTTGCAACTAACAACATAGTGTGAACACGGGCATAAGCCAATTTAAATTTTAAAAAATAATTTAATTAATAATGTCAAAAAATTGACATTGATGTTTGAGATTTTTGTTTAATTTTACTAGTGTCAAAGACCAGTACTATTTTAGATCAGGAGTCAAACACCATATTTTTCTTCGTATATATTTTCTTGTTTAATTCGAGTTCCGAACACCAGATTTTTATAACTTGCTTTAATGAAATTTTTGAATCATTGAAATTCAAAGTCTCTCAAATATCATCGAAAGTCGATTAAATCCAAAAAAAAACATCGGCTAAAATATTCGTTAATTAGCCATATTTTCACTCGATATTTATTGATACATTGTACAACGATAAAAGAAGAATGGTAATTATGTGTCGGGTTCTTCGCGAGCAGAAGGTTGAGTTTTCCAAAACTTAGAACAACGTAATGTAAATTACTCGACTGACGCTAAAGATTTGAGGATCAGGTAAGTTTAAATTAAATTATTTTTTTTCTTTGTTTAAATAAAAACAATAATCTTTAATGTATTTGATAAAATATAAATGATTTTTGATTTTGTTTTATTACTTAATTATTTTGGGTAGAATCGCGTTTAGGTGGGTCAACTTCTAATACCTGTAAAATGCTTTGTGATGGTGTGATTGTTAAAATTTTTTTTTTAAATAATTCTTTCGCATTTTCTTGTTCGATGTGTGTAACTTTCGCGCGATTTTTTTCATAACAAAAATGTCGATGTATGAAAAAAAAAATTTTTCGAGATAAATAATGCAAAAAAGTTAATTTTTTCGGCAAATTTATATTCTAATGGTAAAAGACTATCGGTTTGCAGTCTATTTTGGGGGATCCAGGTCACTTGGCCCACCATTTAATAGTATTAATATTAAAATATTGCATGAAAGTCGAAAATTTTAAACTTAAAAAATGGCAAATATAAAATAAAAAAATTTAAAAAAATTACACACATCGAACAAGATTTTAACATATAACAAGATTATATTGAAAATTGAAGTGATAATATTAACGCACACATAGAAAGTTGCAGTTGCAACTAACAACATAGTGTGAACACGGGCATAAGCCAATTTAAATTTTAAAAAATAATTTAATTAATAATGTCAAAAAATTGACATTGATGTTTGAGATTTTTGTTTAATTTTACTAGTGTCAAAGACCAGTACTATTTTAGATCAGGAGTCAAACACCATATTTTTCTTCGTATATATTTTCTTGTTTAATTCGAGTTCCGAACACCAGATTTTTATAACTTGCTTTAATGAAATTTTTGAATCATTGAAATTCAAAGTCTCTCAAATATCATCGAAAGTCGATTAAATCCAAAAAAAAACATCGGCTAAAATATTCGTTAATTAGCCATATTTTCACTCGATATTTATTGATACATTGTACAACGATAAAAGAAGAATGGTAATTATGTGTCGGGTTCTTCGCGAGCAGAAGGTTGAGTTTTCCAAAACTTAGAACAACGTAATGTAAATTACTCGACTGACGCTAAAGATTTGAGGATCAGGTAAGTTTAAATTAAATTATTTTTTTTCTTTGTTTAAATAAAAACAATAATCTTTAATGTATTTGATAAAATATAAATGATTTTTGATTTTGTTTTATTACTTAATTATTTTGGGTAGAATCGCGTTTAGGTGGGTCAACTTCTAATACCTGTAAAATGCTTTGTGATGGTGTGATTGTTAAAATTTTTTTTTTAAATAATTCTTTCGCATTTTCTTGTTCGATGTGGGTAACTTTCGCGCGATTTTTTTCATAACCAAAATGTCGATGTATGAAAAAAAAAATTTTTCGAGATAAATAATGCAAAAAAGTTAATTTTTTCGGCAAATTTATATTCTAATGGTAAAAGACTATCGGTTTGCAGTCTATTTTGGGGGATCCAGGTCACTTGGCCCACCATTTAATAGTATTAATATTAAAATATTGCATGAAAGTCGAAAATTTTAAACTTAAAAAATGGCAAATATAAAATAAAAAAATTTAAAAAAATTACACACATCGAACAAGATTTTAACAATCACACCATCACAGTGCATTTTACAGGCATTATATATATAACCATTTTTTTTTTATAAATTCTTAATCTTTTTCTTTTTTCAGGATAGAACTATTTCAACATATCCGCACCGAGATTGATAATTTTTACATTGTACATATTTGCTATTTTTTTTTAATTTTAATTTTTATCATTTCATTGTAATAATTCATGTTCATGGTTCCTAAATAATGTTTTAAATAATATTTAATCCTTTAATGTATTTTCTGCAAAGTTAAATATTTTTATTTGTTAAATAAAAAAGATTTTTTAGTTTTAATAAAAATAAAATTTTTAGTTATTTAAAGTCTTTTTATTTTTTTATTATAAAAACATTATTTACCAAATTCGAAATGGTTTACAATAAATTAATAATTATAAATGATGTTATGATATAAACATTATTTATTTTTACTTATTATTATAGAAAAAATTTAGTTAAATTACATTTTTATTTATAAACTTATTTAAATTGCTAAGTATATGCAATTATTTAAATTTTTTTAGGTATAGGTGTGTTCGGGTTTTGTTGACAAAATGGAAATAACCTAAAAAGTACGTAACGTTCTGTATGTAAAAAGCTTCAAAACGAATTTATGCGAAAAAAACGAAGAAAAAGTAGTTGCAACTTTTTCAACCAAAATTTGGCGATTGAACCAATTGCAAGTCACCAATACATATAAAACAGCAATAAAAAATTTATATAAGATCAAAACAATTTTTATATACCGTAACCTACATTAATTTTTAGAAATTATAGTAGGAAATGGATATACACAAAATAATTCTTATATTGAAAATTGAAGTGATAATATTAACGCACACATAGAAAGTTGCAGTTGCAACTAACAACATAGTGTGAACACGGGCATAAGCCAATTTAAATTTTTAAAAATAATTTAATTAATAATGTCAAAAAATTGACATTGATGTTTGAGATTTTTGTTTAATTTTACTAGTGTCAAAGACCAGTACTATTTTAGATCAGGAGTCAAACACCATATTTTTCTTCGTATATATTTTCTTGTTTAATTCGAGTTCCGAACACCAGATTTTTATAACTTGCTTTAATGAAATTTTTGAATCATTGAAATTCAAAGTCTCTCAAATATCATCGAAAGTCGATTAAATACAAAAAAAAACATCGGCTAAAATATTCGTTAATTAGCCATATTTTCACTCGATATTTATTGATACATTGTACAACGATAAAAGAAGAATGGTTATGTGTCGGGTTCTTCGCGAGCAGAAGGTTGAGTTTTCCAAAACTTAGAACAACGTAATGTAAATTACTCGACTGACGCTAAAGATTTGAGAATCAGGTAAGTTTAAATTAAATTATTTTTTTTCTTTGTTTAAATAAAAACAATAATCTTTAATGTATTTGATAAAATATAAATGATTTTTGATTTTGTTTTATTACTTAATTATTTTGGGAAGAGTCGCGTTTAGGTGGGTCAACTTCTAATGCCTGTAAAATGCTTTGTGATGGTATGATTGTTAAAATTTTATTTTAAATAATTCTTTGGCATTTTCTTGTTCGATGTGTGTAATTTTCGCGCGATTTTTTTCAAAACAAAAATGTCGATGTATGAGCAAAAAAAAATTTTTCGGGATAAATAATAATAGAAGTTAATTTTTTCGGCAAATTTATATTCTAATGGTAAAAGACTATCGATTTGCAGTCTATTTTGGGGGATCCAGGTCACTTGGCCCACCATTTAATAGTATTAATATTAAAATATTGCATGAAGGTCGAAAATTTTAAACTTAAAAAATGGCAAATATAAAATAAAAAAATTTAAAAAAAATTACACACATCGAACAAGATTTTAACAATCACACCATCACAGAGCATTTTACAGGCATTATATATATAACCATTTTTTTTATAAATTCTTAATCTTTTTCTTTTTTCAGGATAGAACTATGTCAACATATCCGCACCGAGATTGATAATTTTTTCATTGTACATATTATTTGCTATTTTTTTTTAAATTTAATTTTTATCATTTCATTGTAATAATTCATGTTCATGGTTCCTAAATAATATTTAATCCTTTAATGTATTTTCTGCAAAATTAAATATTTTTATTTGTCAAATAAAAAAGATTTTTTAGTTTTAATAAAATTAAAATTTTTATTTATTTAAAGTCTTTTTATTTTTTTAAA
This sequence comes from Poecilobothrus nobilitatus, assembly GCA_947095535.1. NCBI lineage: Eukaryota > Metazoa > Arthropoda > Insecta > Diptera > Dolichopodidae > Poecilobothrus > Poecilobothrus nobilitatus. Next base: position 114,848,763 of record OX352772.1, read on the forward strand.
AGTTACTAAAACGATGAAATGAAATATGTATTTACTTATAATAAAAATATTATAAAAACATTATTTACCAAATTCGAAATGGTTTACAATAAATTAATAATTATAAATGATGTTATGATATAAACATTATTTATTTTTACTTATTATTATAGAAAAAATTTAGTTAAATTACATTATTATTTATAAACTTATTTAAATTGCTAAGTATATGCAATTATTAAAATTTTTATTAGGTATAGGTGTGTTTGAGTTTTGTTGACAAAATGGAAATAACCTAAAAAGTACGTAACGTACTGTATGTAGGTAATTTTTTTTTGTACAAAATACAAATTTTAATTTTTTAATTTTTACTGCATCTCTTCTGTCAAAAATTTTTTTTACCTCTCTCGGTTTATTATGATAAAATATAAATGATTTTTGATTTTGTTTTATTACTTAATTATTTTGGGTAGAGTCGCGTTTAGGTGTGTCAACTTCTAATGCCTGTAAAATGCTTTGTGATGGTGTGATTGTTAAAATTTTTTTTTAAATAATTCTTTGGCATTTTCTTGTTCGATGTGTGTAATTTTCGCGCGATTTTTCTCATAACAAAAATGTCGATGCATGAAAAAAAAAATTTTTCGGGATAAATAATGCAAAAAAGTTAATTTTTTCGGCAAATTTATATTCTAATGATAAAAGACTATCGATTTGCAGTCTATTTTGGGGGATCCAGGTCACTTGGCCCACCATTTAATAGTATTAATATTAAAATATTGCATGAAAGTCGAAAATTTTAAACTTAAAAAATGGCAAATATAAAATAAAAAAATTTAAAAAAAATTACACACATCGAACAAGATTTTAACAATCACACCATCACAGAGCATTTTACAGGCATTATAAGTTGACCCACCTAAAAGCGACTCTACCCAATGATTTTACTAAACAAAAAGTAAACTGCAAAAACAACTAAACCAAAACCGCTCCGTCTTTTCTTTTCAGTTTTTTACAGTAAATTAACATCCATACCCTCTGTTCAAACTTAGTTGTAACTTCTTCATTCTCTTTCCCACTTCCTCCTTTCTCCTAAAAAAAGCTTCAAAACGAATTTATGCGAAAAAAACGAAGAAAAAGTAGTTGCAATTTTTTCAACCAAAATTTGGCGATTGAACCAATTGCAAGTCACCAATACATATAAAACAGCAATAAAAAATTTTATAAGATCAAAACAATTTTTATATACCGTAACCTACATTAATTTTTAGAAATTATAGTAGGAAATGGATATACACAAAATAATTCTTATATTGAAAATTGAAGTGATAATATTAACGCACACATAGAAAGTTGCAGTTGCAACTAACAACATAGTGTGAACACGGGCATAAGCCAATTTAAATTTTAAAAAATAATTTAATTAATAATGTCAAAAAATTGACATTGATGTTTGAGATTTTTGTTTAATTTTACTAGTGTCAAAGACCAATACTATTTTAGATCAGGAGCCAAACACCATATTTTTCTTCGTATATATTTTCTTGTTTAATTCGAGTTCCGAACACCAGATTTTTATAACTTGCTTTAATGAAATTTTTGAATCATTGAAATTCAAAGTCTCTCAAATATCATCGAAAGTCGATTAAATCCAAAAAAAAACATCGGCTAAAATATTCGTTAATTAGCCATATTTTCACTCGATATTTATTGATACATTGTACAACGATAAAAGAAGAATGGTAATTATGTGTCGGATTCTGCGCGAGCAGAATGTAGAACTTTCCAAAACTTAGAACAACGTAATGTAAATTACTCGACTGACGCTAAAGATTTGAGGATCAGGTAAGTTTAAATTAAATTATTTTTTTTCTTTGTTTAAATAAAAACAATAATCTTTAATGTATTTGATAAAATATAAATGATTTTTGATTTTGTTTTATTACTTAATTATTTTGGGAAGAGTCGCGTTTAGGTAGGTCAACTTCTAATGCCTGTAAAATGCTTTGTGATGGTGTGATTGTTAAAATTTTTTTTTAAATAATTCTTTGGCATTTTCTTGTTCGATGTGTGTAATTTTCGCGCGATTTTTTTCAAAACAAAAATGTCGATGTATGAGCAAAAAAAAATTTTTCGGGATAAATAATGATAGAAGTTAATTTTTTCGGCAAATTTATATTCTAATGGTAAAAGACTATCGATTTGCAGTCTATTTTGGGGGATCCAGGTCACTTGGCCCACCATTTAATAGTATTAATATTAAAATATTGCATGAAGGTTGAAAATTTTAAACTTAAAAAATGGTAAATATAAAATAAAAAAATTTAAAAAAAATTACACACTTCGAAGAAGATTTTAACAATCACACCATCACAGAGCATTTTATAGGCATTATATATATAACCATTTTTATTATAAATTCTTAATCTTTTTCTTTTTTCAGGATAGAACTATGTCAACATATCCGCACCGAGATTGATAATTTTTACATTGTACATATTATTTGCTATTTTTTTTAATTTTAATTTTTATGATTTCATTGTAATAATTCATGTTCATGGTTCCTAAATAATGTTTTAAATAATATTTAATCCTTTAATGTATTTTCTGCAAAATTAAATATTTTTATTTGTCAAATAAAAAAGATTTTTTAGTTTTAATAAAATTAAAATTTTTATTTATTTAAAGTCTTTTTATTTTTTTAAAAGTTACTAAAACGATGAAATGAAATATGTATTTACTTATAATAAAAATATTATAAAAACATTATTTACCAAATTCGAAATGGTTTACAATAAATTAATAATTATAAATGATGTTATGATATAAACATTATTTATTTTTACTTATTATTATAGAAAAAATTTAGTTAAATTACATTTTTATTTATAAACTTATTTAAATTGCTAAGTATATGCAATTATTAAAATTTTTATTAGGTATAGGTGTGTTCGAGTTTTGTTGACAAAATGGAAATAACCTAAAAAGTACGTAACGTACTGTATGTAAGTAATTTTTTTTTGTACAAAATACAAATTTTAATTTTTACTGCATCTCTTCTGTCAAAAATTTTTTTTTCCTCTCTCGGTTTATTATGATAAAATATAAATGATTTTTGATTTTGTTTTACTACTTAATTATTTTGGGTAGAATCGCGTTTAGGTGGGTCAACTTCTAATACCTGTAAAATGCTTTGTGATGGTCTGATTGTTAAAATTTTTTTTTTAAATAATTCTTTCGCATTTTCTTGTTCGATGTGTGTAACTTTCGCGCGATTTTTTTCATAACAAAAATGTCGATGTATGAAAAAAAAAATTTTCGAGATAAATAATGCAAAAAAGTTAATTTTTTCGGCAAATTTATATTCTAATGGTAAAAGACTATCGGTTTGAAGTCTATTTTGGGGGATCCAGGTCACTTGGCCCACCATTTAATAGTATTAATATTAAAATATTGCATGAAAGTCGAAAATTTTAAACTTAAAAAATGGCAAATATAAAATAAAAAAATTTAAAAAAAATTACACACATCGAACAAGATTTTAACAATCACACCATCAGAGAGCATTTTACAGGCATTATAAGTTGACCCACCTAAAAGCGACTCTACCCAATGATTTTACTAAACAAAAAGTAAACTGCAAAAACAACTAAACCAAAACCGCTCCGTCTTTTCTTTTCAGTTTTTTACAGTAAATTAACATCCATACCCTCTGTTCAAACTTAGTTGTAACTTCTTCATTCTCTTTTCCACTTCCTCGTTTCTCCTAAAAAAAGCTTCAAAACGAATTTATGCGAAAAAAACGAAGAAAAAGTAGTTGCAACTTTTTCAACCAAAATTTGGCGATTGAACCAATTGCAAGTCACCAATACATATAAAACAGCAATAAAAAATTTTAAAAGATCAAAACAATTTTTATATACCGTAACCTACATTAATTTTTAGAAATTATAGTAGGAAATGGATATACACAAAATAATTCTTATATTGAAAATTGAAGTGATAATATTAACGCACACATAGAAAGTTGCAGTTGCAACTAACAACATAGTGTGAACACGGGCATAAGCCAATTTAAATTTTAAAAAATAATTTAATTAATAATGTCAAAAAATTGACATTGATGTTTGAGATTTTTGTTTAATTTTACTAGTGTCAAAGACCAGTACTATTTTAGATCAGGAGTCAAACACCATATTTTTCTTCGTATATATTTTCTTGTTTAATTCGAGTTCCGAACACCAGATTTTTATAACTTGCTTTAATGAAATTTTTGAATCATTGAAATTCAAAGTCTCTCAAATATCATCGAAAGTCGATTAAATCCAAAAAAAAACATCGGCTAAAATATTCGTTAATTAGCCATATTTTCACTCGATATTTATTGATACATTGTACAACGATAAAAGAAGAATGGTAATTATGTGTCGGGTTCTTCGCGAGCAGAAGGTTGAGTTTTCCAAAACTTAGAACAACGTAATGTAAATTACTCGACTGACGCTAAAGATTTGAGGATCAGGTAAGTTTAAATTAAATTATTTTTTTTCTTTGTTTAAATAAAAACAATAATCTTTAATGTATTTGATAAAATATAAATGATTTTTGATTTTGTTTTATTACTTAATTATTTTGGGTAGAATCGCGTTTAGGTGGGTCAACTTCTAATACCTGTAAAATGCTTTGTGATGGTGTGATTGTTAAAATTTTTTTTTTAAATAATTCTTTCGCATTTTCTTGTTCGATGTGTGTAACTTTCGCGCGATTTTTTTCATAACAAAAATGTCGATGTATGAAAAAAAAAATTTTTCGAGATAAATAATGCAAAAAAGTTAATTTTTTCGGCAAATTTATATTCTAATGGTAAAAGACTATCGGTTTGCAGTCTATTTTGGGGGATCCAGGTCACTTGGCCCACCATTTAATAGTATTAATATTAAAATATTGCATGAAAGTCGAAAATTTTAAACTTAAAAAATGGCAAATATAAAATAAAAAAATTTAAAAAAATTACACACATCGAACAAGATTTTAACATATAACAAGATTATATTGAAAATTGAAGTGATAATATTAACGCACACATAGAAAGTTGCAGTTGCAACTAACAACATAGTGTGAACACGGGCATAAGCCAATTTAAATTTTAAAAAATAATTTAATTAATAATGTCAAAAAATTGACATTGATGTTTGAGATTTTTGTTTAATTTTACTAGTGTCAAAGACCAGTACTATTTTAGATCAGGAGTCAAACACCATATTTTTCTTCGTATATATTTTCTTGTTTAATTCGAGTTCCGAACACCAGATTTTTATAACTTGCTTTAATGAAATTTTTGAATCATTGAAATTCAAAGTCTCTCAAATATCATCGAAAGTCGATTAAATCCAAAAAAAAACATCGGCTAAAATATTCGTTAATTAGCCATATTTTCACTCGATATTTATTGATACATTGTACAACGATAAAAGAAGAATGGTAATTATGTGTCGGGTTCTTCGCGAGCAGAAGGTTGAGTTTTCCAAAACTTAGAACAACGTAATGTAAATTACTCGACTGACGCTAAAGATTTGAGGATCAGGTAAGTTTAAATTAAATTATTTTTTTTCTTTGTTTAAATAAAAACAATAATCTTTAATGTATTTGATAAAATATAAATGATTTTTGATTTTGTTTTATTACTTAATTATTTTGGGTAGAATCGCGTTTAGGTGGGTCAACTTCTAATACCTGTAAAATGCTTTGTGATGGTGTGATTGTTAAAATTTTTTTTTTAAATAATTCTTTCGCATTTTCTTGTTCGATGTGGGTAACTTTCGCGCGATTTTTTTCATAACCAAAATGTCGATGTATGAAAAAAAAAATTTTTCGAGATAAATAATGCAAAAAAGTTAATTTTTTCGGCAAATTTATATTCTAATGGTAAAAGACTATCGGTTTGCAGTCTATTTTGGGGGATCCAGGTCACTTGGCCCACCATTTAATAGTATTAATATTAAAATATTGCATGAAAGTCGAAAATTTTAAACTTAAAAAATGGCAAATATAAAATAAAAAAATTTAAAAAAATTACACACATCGAACAAGATTTTAACAATCACACCATCACAGTGCATTTTACAGGCATTATATATATAACCATTTTTTTTTTATAAATTCTTAATCTTTTTCTTTTTTCAGGATAGAACTATTTCAACATATCCGCACCGAGATTGATAATTTTTACATTGTACATATTTGCTATTTTTTTTTAATTTTAATTTTTATCATTTCATTGTAATAATTCATGTTCATGGTTCCTAAATAATGTTTTAAATAATATTTAATCCTTTAATGTATTTTCTGCAAAGTTAAATATTTTTATTTGTTAAATAAAAAAGATTTTTTAGTTTTAATAAAAATAAAATTTTTAGTTATTTAAAGTCTTTTTATTTTTTTATTATAAAAACATTATTTACCAAATTCGAAATGGTTTACAATAAATTAATAATTATAAATGATGTTATGATATAAACATTATTTATTTTTACTTATTATTATAGAAAAAATTTAGTTAAATTACATTTTTATTTATAAACTTATTTAAATTGCTAAGTATATGCAATTATTTAAATTTTTTTAGGTATAGGTGTGTTCGAGTTTTGTTGACAAAATGGAAATAACCTAAAAAGTACGTAACGTTCTGTATGTAAAAAGCTTCAAAACGAATTTATGCGAAAAAAACGAAGAAAAAGTAGTTGCAACTTTTTCAACCAAAATTTGGCGATTGAACCAATTGCAAGTCACCAATACATATAAAACAGCAATAAAAAATTTATATAAGATCAAAACAATTTTTATATACCGTAACCTACATTAATTTTTAGAAATTATAGTAGGAAATGGATATACACAAAATAATTCTTATATTGAAAATTGAAGTGATAATATTAACGCACACATAGAAAGTTGCAGTTGCAACTAACAACATAGTGTGAACACGGGCATAAGCCAATTTAAATTTTTAAAAATAATTTAATTAATAATGTCAAAAAATTGACATTGATGTTTGAGATTTTTGTTTAATTTTACTAGTGTCAAAGACCAGTACTATTTTAGATCAGGAGTCAAACACCATATTTTTCTTCGTATATATTTTCTTGTTTAATTCGAGTTCCGAACACCAGATTTTTATAACTTGCTTTAATGAAATTTTTGAATCATTGAAATTCAAAGTCTCTCAAATATCATCGAAAGTCGATTAAATACAAAAAAAAACATCGGCTAAAATATTCGTTAATTAGCCATATTTTCACTCGATATTTATTGATACATTGTACAACGATAAAAGAAGAATGGTTATGTGTCGGGTTCTTCGCGAGCAGAAGGTTGAGTTTTCCAAAACTTAGAACAACGTAATGTAAATTACTCGACTGACGCTAAAGATTTGAGAATCAGGTAAGTTTAAATTAAATTATTTTTTTTCTTTGTTTAAATAAAAACAATAATCTTTAATGTATTTGATAAAATATAAATGATTTTTGATTTTGTTTTATTACTTAATTATTTTGGGAAGAGTCGCGTTTAGGTGGGTCAACTTCTAATGCCTGTAAAATGCTTTGTGATGGTATGATTGTTAAAATTTTTTTTTAAATAATTCTTTGGCATTTTCTTGTTCGATGTGTGTAATTTTCGCGCGATTTTTTTCAAAACAAAAATGTCGATGTATGAGCAAAAAAAAATTTTTCGGGATAAATAATAATAGAAGTTAATTTTTTCGGCAAATTTATATTCTAATGGTAAAAGACTATCGATTTGCAGTCTATTTTGGGGGATCCAGGTCACTTGGCCCACCATTTAATAGTATTAATATTAAAATATTGCATGAAGGTCGAAAATTTTAAACTTAAAAAATGGCAAATATAAAATAAAAAAATTTAAAAAAAATTACACACATCGAACAAGATTTTAACAATCACACCATCACAGAGCATTTTACAGGCATTATATATATAACCATTTTTTTTATAAATTCTTAATCTTTTTCTTTTTTCAGGATAGAACTATGTCAACATATCCGCACCGAGATTGATAATTTTTTCATTGTACATATTATTTGCTATTTTTTTTTAAATTTAATTTTTATCATTTCATTGTAATAATTCATGTTCATGGTTCCTAAATAATATTTAATCCTTTAATGTATTTTCTGCAAAATTAAATATTTTTATTTGTCAAATAAAAAAGATTTTTTAGTTTTAATAAAATTAAAATTTTTATTTATTTAAAGTCTTTTTATTTTTTTAAAAGTTACTAAAACGATGAAATGAAATATGTATTTACTTATAATAAAAATATTATAAAAACATTATTTACCAAATTCGAAATGGTTTACAATAAATTAATAATTATAAATGATGTTATGATATAAACATTATTTATTTTTACTTATTATTATAGAAAAAATTTAGTTAAATTACATTATTATTTATAAACTTATTTAAATTGCTAAGTATATGCAATTATTAAAATTTTTATTAGGTATAGGTGTGTTCGAGTTTTGTTGACAAAATGGAAATAACCTAAAAAGTACGTAACGTACTGAATGTAGGTAATTTTTTTTTTGTACAAAATACAAATTTTAATTTTTACTGCATCTCTTCTGTCAAAAATTTTTTTTTCCTCTCTCGGTTTATTATGATAAAATATAAATGATTTTTGATTTTGTTTTACTACTTAATTATTTTGGGTAGAATCGCGTTTAGGTGGGTCAACTTCTAATACCCGTAAAATGCTTTGTGATGGTGTGATTGTTAAAATTTTTTTTTTAAATAATTCTTTCGCATTTTCTTGTTTGATGTGTGTAACTTTCGCGCGATTTTTTTCATAACAAAAATGTCGATGTATGAAAAAAAAAATTTTTCGAGATAAATAATGCAAAAAAGTTAATTTTTTCGGCAAATTTATATTCTAATGGTAAAAGACTATCGGTTTGCAGTCTATTTTGGGGGACCCAGGTCACTTGGCCCACCATTTAATAGTATTAATATTAAAATATTGCATGAAAGTCGAAAATTTTAAACTTAAAAAATGGCAAATATAAAATAAAAAAATTTAAAAAAATTACACACATCGAACAAGATTTTAACAATCACACCATCACAGTGCATTTTACAGGCATTATATATATAACCATTTTTTTTTTATAAATTCTTAATCTTTTTCTTTTTTCAAGATAGAACTATTTCAACATATCCGCACCGAGATTGATAATTTTTACATTGTACATATTTGCTATTTTTTTTTAATTTTAATTTTTATCATTTCATTGTAATAATTCATGTTCATGGTTCCTAAATAATGTTTTAAATAATATTTAATCCTTTAATGTATTTTCTGCAAAGTTAAATATTTTTATTTGTCAAATAAAAAAGATTTTTTAGTTTTAATAAAAATAAAATTTTTAGTTATTTAAAGTCTTTTTATTTTTTTATTATAAAGACATTATTTACCAAATTCGAAATGGTTTACAATAAATTAATAATTATAAATGATGTTATGATATAAACATTATTTATTTTTACTTATTATTATAGAAAAAATTTAGTTAAATTACATTTTTATTTATAAACTTATTTAAATTGCTAAGTATATGCAATTATTAAAATTTTTATTAGGTATAGGTGTGTTCGAGTTTTGTTGACAAAATGGAAATAACCTAAAAAGTACGTAACGTACTGTATGTAGGTAATTTTTTTTTTGTACAAAATACAAATTTTATTTTTTTAATTTTTACAGTATCTCTTCTGTCAAAAATTTTTTTTACCTCTCTCGGTTTATTATGATAAAATATAAATGATTTTTGATTTTGTTTTATTTCTTAATTATTTTGGGTAGAGTCGCGTTTAGGTGGGTCAACTTCTAATGCCTGTAAAATGCTTTGTGATGGTGTGATTGTTAAAATTTTTTTGAATAATTCTTTGGCATTTTCTTGTTCAATGTGTGTAACTTTCGCGCGATTTTTTTCATAACAAAAATGTCGATGTATGAAAAAAAAAATTTTTCGGGATAAATAATGCAAAAAAGTTAATTTTTTCGGCAAATTTATATTCTAATAGTAAAAGACTATCGATCACTTGGCCGACCATTTAATAGTATTAATATTAAAATATTGCATGAAAGTCGCAAATTTTAAACTTAAAAAATGGCAAATATAAAATAAAAAATTTAAAAAAAATTACACACATCGAACAAGATTTGAACAATCACACCATCACAGAGCATTTTACAGGCATTATATATATAACCATTTTTTTTATAAATTCTTAATCTTTTTTCAGGATAGAACTATTTCAACATATCCGCACCGAGATTGATAATTTTTACATTGTACATATTATTTGCTATTTTTTTTTAATTTTAATTTTTATCATTTCATTGTAATAATTCATGTTCATGGTTGCTAAATAATGTTTTAAATAATATTTAATCCTTTAATGTATTTTCTGCAAAATTAAATATTTTTATTTGTCAAATAAAAAAGATTTTTTAGTTTTAATAAAATTGAAATTTTTATTTATTTAAAGTCTTTTTATTTTTTTAAAAGTTACTAAAACGATGAAATGAAATATGTATTTACTTATAATAAAAATATTATAAAAACATTATTTACCAAATTCGAAATGGCTTACAATAAATTAATAATTATAAATGATGTTATGATATAAACATTATTTATTTTTACTTATTATTATAGAAAAAATTTAGTTAAATTACATTATTATTTATTAACTTATTTAAATTGCTAAGTATATGCAATTATTAAAATTTTTATTAGGTATAGGTGTGTTCGAGTTTTGTTGACAAAATGGAAATAACCTAAAAAGTACGTAACGTACTGAATGTAGGTAATTTTTTTTTTGTACAAAATACAAATTTTAATTTTTTAATTTTTACTGCATCTCTTCTGTCAAAAATTTTTTTTACCTCTCTCGGTTTATTATAATAAAATATAAATGATTTTTGATTTTGTCACAATCACACCATCCCAGAGCATTTTACAGGCATTATAAGTTGACCCACCTAAAAGCGACTCTACCCAATGATTTTACTAAACAAAAAGTAAACTGCAAAAACAACTAAACCAAAACCGCTCCGTCTTTTCTTTTCAGTTTTTAACAGTAAATTAACATCCATACCCTCTGTTCAAACTTAGTTGTAACTTCTTCATTCTCTTTCCCACTTCCTCGTTTCTCCTAAAAAAAGCTTCAAAACGAATTTATGCGAAAAAAACGAAGAAAAAGTAGTTGCAACTTTTTCAACCAAAATTTGGCGATTGAACCAATTGCAAGTCACCAATACATATAAAACAGCAATAAAAAATTTTATAAGATCAAAACAATTTTTATATACCGTAACCTAAATTAATTTTTAGAAATTATAGTAGGAAATGGATATACACAAAATAATTCTTATATTGAAAATTGATGTGATAATATTAAAGCACACATAGAAAGTTGCAATTGCAACTAACAACATAGTGTGAACACGGGCATAAGCCAATTTAAATTTTAAAAAATAATTTAATTAATAATGTCAAAAAATTGACATTGATGTTTGAGATTTTTGTTTAATTTTGCTAGTGACTAAGCCCAGTACTATTTTAGATCAGGAGTCAAACACCATATTTTTCGTCGTATATATTTTCTTGTTTAATTCGAGTTCCGAACACCAGATTTTTATAACTTGCTTTAATGAAATTTTTGAATCATTGAAATTCAAAGTCTCTCAAATATCATCGAAAGTCGATTAAATCAAAAAAAAAATTTTTTTACTTCTCTCGGTTTATTATGATAAAATATAAATGATATGTGTAATTTTCGCGCGATTTTTTTCATAACAAAAATGTCGATGTATGAAAAAAAAAAATAATTGGGAATAAATAATGCAAAAAAGTTATTAATAAAATAAAAAGACGATCGGTTTGCAGTCTATTTTGGGAGATCCAAGTCACTTGGCCCACCATTTAATAGTATTAATATTAAAATATTGCATGAAAGACGAAAATTTTAAACTTCAAAAATGGCAAATATAAAAAAAAATTTTTTTTAAAATTACACACATCGAAGAAGATTTTAACAATCACACCATCACAGAGCATTTTACAGGCATTATATATATAACCATTTTTTTTTATAAATTCTTAATCTTTTTCTTTTTTCAGGATAGAACTATTTCAACATATCCGCCGAGATTGATAATATTTAAATTTTTCATATTATTTGCTGTTTTTTTTTAATTTTAAATCTTATCATTTCATTGTAATAATTCATGTTCATGGTTCCTAAATAATGTTTTAAATAATGTTTAATACTTTAATGTATTTTCTGCAAAATTAAATATGTATTTTCTGCAAAATTAAATATTATTTTTTATTTGTCAAATAAAAAAGATTTTTTAGCTTTAAAAAAAATAAAATTTTTATTTATTTAAAGTCTTTTTATTTTTTTAAAAGTTACTAAAACGATGAAATGAAATATGTATTTACTTATAATAAAAATATTATAAAAACATTATTTACCAAATTCGAAATGGTTTACAATAAATTAATAATTATAAATGATGTTATGATATAAACATTATTTATTTTTACTTATTATTATAGAAAAAATTTAGTTAAATTACATTTTTATTTATAAACTTATTTAAATTGCTAAGTATATGCAATTATTAAAATTTTTATTAGGTATAGGTGTGTTCGAGTTTTGTTGACAAAATGGAAATAACCTAAAAAGTACGTAACGTACTGTATGTAGGTAATTTTTTTTTTGTACAAAATACAAATTTTTTAATTTTTACTGCATCTCTGCTGTCAAAAATTTTTTTTACCTCTCTCGGTTTATTATGATAAAATATAAATGATTTTTGATTTTGTTTTATTTCTTAATTATTTTGGGTAGAGTCGCGTTTAGGTGGGTCAACTTCTAATGCCTGTAAAATGCTTTGTGATGGTGTGATTGTTAAAATTTTTTTTTTAAATAATTCTTTGGCATTTTCTTGTTCGATGTGTGTAACTTTCGCGCGATTTTTTCCATAACAAAAATGTCGACGTATGAAAAAAAAAATTTTTCGAGATAAATAATGCAAAAAAGTTAATTTTTTCGGCAAATTTATATTCTAATGGTAAAAGACTATCGGTTTGCAGTCTATTTTGGGGGATCCAGGTCACTTGGCCCACCATTTCATAGTATTAATATTAAAATATTGCATGAAAGTCGCAAATTTTAAACTTAAAAAATGGCAAATATAAAATAAAAAAATTTAAAAACATTACACACATCGAACAAGATTTTAACAATCACACCATCACAGAGCATTTTACAGGCATTATATATATAACCATTTTTTTTATAAATTCTTAATCTTTTTCTTTTTTCAGGAAAGAACTATGTCAACATATCCGCACCGAGATTGATAATTTTTTCATTGTACATATTATTTGCTATTTTTTTTTAAATTTAATTTTTATCATTTCATTGTAATAATTCATGTTCATGGTTCCTAAATAATGTTTTAAATAATATTTAATCCTTTAATGTATTGTCTGCAAAAATAAAAAATTTTTATTTGTCAAATAAAAAAGATTTTTTAGTTTTAATAAAATTAAAATTTTTATTTATTTAAAGTCTTTTTATTTTTTTAAAAGTTACTAAAACGATGAAATGAAATATGTATTTACTTATAATAAAAATATTATAAAAACATTATTTACCAAATTCGAAATGGGTTACAATAAATTAATAATTATAAATGATGTTATGATATAAACATTATTTATTTTTACTTACTATTATAGAAAAAATTTAGTTAAATTACATTATTATTTATAAACTTATTTAAATTGCTAAGTATATGCAATTATTAAAATTTTTATTAGGTATAGGTGTGTTCGAGTTTTGTTGACAAAATGGAAATAACCTAAAAAGTACGTAACGTACTGTATGTAAGTAATTTTTTTTTTGTACAAAATACAAATTTTAATTTTTACTGCATCTCTTCTGTCAAAAATTTTTTTTACCTCTCTCGGTTTATTATGATAAAATATAAATGATTTTTGATTTTGTTTTACTACTTAATTATTTTGGGTAGAATCGCGTTTAGGTGGGTCAACTTCTAATACCTGTAAAATGCTTTGTGATGGTGTGATTGTTAAAATTTTTTTTTAAATAATTCTTTGGCATTTTCTTGTTCGATGTGTGTAACTTTCGCGCGATTTTTTCCATAACAAAAATGTCGATGTATGAAAAAAAAAATTTTTCGAGATAAATAATGCAAAAAAGTTAATTTTTTCGGCAAATTTATATTCTAATGGTAAAAGACTATCGGTTTGCAGTCTATTTTGGGGGATACAGGTCACTTGGCCCACCATTTCATAGTATTAATATTAAAATATTGCATGAAAGTCGCAAATTTTAAACTTAAAAAATGGCAAATATAAAATAAAAAAATTTAAAAAAATTACACACATCGAACAAGATTTTAACAATCACACCATCACAGTGCATTTTACAGGCATTATATATATAACCATTTTTTTTTTATAAATTCTTAATCTTTTTCTTTTTTCAGGATAGAATTATTTCAACATATCCGCACCGAGATTGATAATTTTTACATTGTACATATTTGCTATTTTTTTTTAATTTTAATTTTTATCATTTCATTGTAATAATTCATGTTCATGGTTCCTAAATAATGTTTTAAATAATATTTAATCCTTTAATGTATTTTCTGCAAAGTTAAATATTTTTATTTGTGAAATAAAAAAGATTTTTTAGTTTTAATAAAAATAAAATTTTTAGTTATTTAAAGTCTTTTTTTTTTTTTAAAAGTTACTAAAACGATGAAATGAAATATGTATTTACTTATAATAAAAATATTATAAAAACATTATTTACCAAATTCGAAATGGTTTACAATAAATTAATAATTATAAATGATGTTATGATATAAACATTATTTATTTTCACTTATTATTATAAAAAAAATTTAGTTAAATTACATTATTATTTATAAACTTATTTAAATTGCTAAGTATATGCAATTATTAAAATTTTTATTAGGTATAGGTGTGTTCGAGTTTTGTTGACAAAATGGAAATAACCTAAAAAGTACGTAACGTACTGTATGTAGGTAATTTTTTTTTTGTACAAAATACAAATTTTAATTTTTTAATTTTTACTGCATCTCTTCTGTCAAAAATTTTTTTTACCTCGCTCGGTTTATTATAATAAAATATAAATGATTTTGTTTTATTACTTATTATTTTATTACTTAATTATTTTGGGTAGAGCCGCGTTTAGGTGGGTCAATTTTTAATGCCTGTAAAATGCTTTGTGATGGTGTGATTGTTAAAATTTTTTTTTAAATATTTCCTTGGCATTTTCTTGTTCGATGTGTGTAATTTTCGCGCGATTTTTTTCATAACAAAAATGTCGATGTATGAAAAAAGAATTTTTCGGGATAAATAATGTAAAAAAGTTAATATTCTAATGGTAAAAGAATATCGGTTTGCAGTCTATTTTGGGGGATCCAGGTCACTTGGCCCACCATTTAATAGTATTAATATTAAAATATTGCATGAAAGTCGAAAATTTTAAACTTAAAAAATGGCAAATATAAAATAAAAAAATTTTAAAAAAATTACGCACATCGAACAAGACTTTAACAATCAAACCATCACAGAGCATTTGACAGGCATTATATATATATATATATTATGTATTTGTACAAAATACAAATTTAAATTTTTTAATTTTTACTGCATCTCTTCTGCCAAAACTTTTTCTTACCTCTCTCGGTTTATTATGATAAAATATAAATGATTTTTGATTTTGTTTTATTACTTATTATTTTATTACTTAATTATTTTGGGTAGAGTTGCGTTTAGGTGGGTCAACTTCTAATGCCTGTAAAATGCTTTGTGATGGTGTGATTGTTAAAATTTTTCTTTGGCATTTTCTTGTTCGATGTGTAATTTTCGCGCGATTTTTTTCAAAACAAAAATCCAGGTCACTTGGCCCACCATTTAATAGTATTAGCATTAAAATATTGCATGAAAGTCGAAAATTTTAAACTTAAAAAATGGCAAATATAAAATAAAAAAATTTAAAAAAAATTACACACATCGAACAAGATTTTAACAGAGCATTTTACAGGCATTATATATATAACCATTTTATTTTATAAATTCTTAATCTTTTTCTTTTTTCAGGATAGAACTATGTCAACATATCCGCACCGAGATTGATAATTTTTTCATTGTACATATTATTTGCTATTTTTTTTTAAATTTAATTTTTATCATTTCATTGTAATAATTCATGTTCATGGTTCCTAAATAATGTTTTAAATAATGTTTAATACTTTAATGTATTTTCTGCAAAATTAAATATTTTTTTTTATTTGTCAAATAAAAAAGATTTTTTAGTTTTAAAAAAAATAAAATTTTTATTTATTTAAAGTCTTTTTATTTTTTTAAAAGTTACTAAAACGATGAAATGAAATATGTATTTACTTATAATAAAAACATTATAAAAACATTATTTACCAAATTCGAAATGGTTTACAATAAATTAATAATTATAAATGATGTTATGATATAAACATTATTTATTTTTACTTATTATTATAGAAAAAATTTAGTTAAATTACATTATTATTTATAAACTTATTTAAATTGCTAAGTAAATGCAATTATTAAAATTTTTATTAGGTATAGGTGTGTTCGAGTTTTGTTGACAAAATGGAAATAACCTAAAAAGTACGTAACGTACTGTATGTAGGTAATTTTTTTTTTTGTACAAAATACAAATTTTAATTTTTTAATTTTTACTGCATCTCTTCTGTCAAAAATTTTTTTTACCTCTCTCGGTTTATTATGAACTATTTCAACATATCCGCACCGAGATTGATAATTTGTACATTGTACATATTATTTGCTATTTTTTTTAATTTTTATCATTTCATTGTAATAATTAGGGCATCCAATACCGATATACCGAAAACCGGTATGCCGGTATACCGGTCGTTTTTCCAATACCGATACCGAGCAATCAATACTGGTATATACCGGTATTTCAGTTTTTTTTCTCATCGAACAGAAATATTTTTTTTTTCTCAGGAGGCTTTGACTTATTTAAAAGTCAAACGAAATGCACCATGATTTATTTTTAAAAATTTGAAAGTTTATTTATAATCTAGATGGCGAGGAAAATTATTTATACTCGTTTCTGGTATCGCTGTTAAATTTTTTTTAAATATTATTCTAATCTAGTTGAAGTTCTTTAATAACACTTCTTTATTATTATTGTTTTGTTTGTCTAATATTTATATTAACTTACGGTAACTTATTTTTAAAACATTCTTGAAAAATAACAAAATAGTGTGAATTAAATATATACTTGATAAATAATATTGAATAAAATTAAAACTATTAAAAGTAATTAAAACTTTTAAAGTGAATAAAAATTGTCATTAAAAAAAGATAAAAAAATCTTTATTTTTATTGTCGCGTTTTTCTAGCAGGTGAACATAATATAATTGTTGCGTTTTTCTAGCAGGTAAATATAATATCTTCGTATTTATACATTTTTACTATTTAAAAATTATTTTGCTGCCCCAGCAATGATTTTATTAGCAAAGATTTTAAAAGAGGACTTCAGTGTGGCATTACTTTTTGCGCGAGATGTCTGGTACTGTAGCGAAATGTAAAAAATGTGCTAGAGAAATTAAGACATGTGGTGGGTCAACTAGTGGACTCCATACACATTTAAGGACTTCTCACCAAATAAATTTATTGAAACGTAATTCAGTTGAAGTTTCAGTTTCGTCTTTTACTGATGGTGTTTTCACTACATCTGAATTGCAACTCGCTAGACCCAGAAATAAATTTTCAACATATTTTACAAAAAGCGAAGACGAAAATACCTTGCCGAATGTTTTAGCTAAAATGACAGCCAGCGATGGCTTGCCATTCAGAGTTTTTATAACTTCCATTGAGCTAAGGAAATCGCTGATAGCACGAGGTTTCGACGTTCCAAAATCATCCGAATCCATTCGTCAAATAGTCATGAAATATGCTATTAAAATTCGAAACTCGATAATAAAAGAATTATCAGAACTTCAACGGCAAGGAAACCGATTTAGTCTTACGTTTGATGAGTGGACATCTGTAAAAAATAGACGTTATTTGAACATTAATGTTCATTTTCGAAACAGAATTTGGAATTTGGGTTTAGCACGAGTTAATGGACATTTCCCAGCAGAAATGTGTGTTAAGTTAATTGACAACATACTAAAAGAACACAACTTAAAAATTGATCGCGATATCGTATGTATACCACGGATGGTGCTTCGGTTATGAAGAAAGTGGGACGATTAATGTCCATCGACCAACAACTTTGTCTAACCCATGGAATCCAATTGGCTGTGGTTGACGTCTTGTATAAAACAACAGTCGTGGACTCGACAGATGATTATTTTGAATCTGATGAAGATAGTGCTGATGAGATTTCCGATGAATATATTGAAGACCATTTAGACGGATTAAGGATTTTTCAGAGCTCACCGAATTCAAATGAACTTGCAAATAATTTGGCTCCATTGATAAGCAAAGTTAGAAAAGTTGTGAAGCTGTTCAGACGATCACCAACAAAAAATGAAATTCTTCAAGTGTATGTTAAAACTGAACATGGAAAAGAATTCTCATTAATCTTAGATAATAAAACCAGATGGAACAGCTTACTTTTTATGTTAGAGCGTTTTTATAAATTAAAAAATTCTATTCAAAAATCCCTGATTGACTTAAATTCAGCTATTACTTTTACAGAACCTGAATTAGAATTGATATTATCAACAGTTTCTATGTTGTTACCAGTGAGTCTAAAGTCTTTTTATTTTTATAAAAGTTACTAAAACGATGAAATGAAGTATGTATTTACTTATAATAAAAATATTATAAAAACATTATTACCAAATTCGAAATGGTTTACAATAAATTAATAATTATAAATGATGTTATGATATAAACATTATTTATTTTTACTTATTATTATAGAAAAAATTTAGTTAAATTACATTATTATTTATAAACCTATTTAAATTGCTAAGTATATGCAATTATTAAAATTTTTATTAGGTATAGGTGTGTTCGAGTTTTGTTGACAAAATGGAAATAACCTAAAAAGTACGTAACGTACTGTATGTAGGTAATTTTTTTTTTTGTACAAAATACAAATTTTAATTTTTTAATTTTTACTGCATCTCTTCTGTCAAAAATTTTTTTTACCTCTCTCGGTTTATTATGAACTATTTCAACATATCCGCACCGAGATTGATAATTTGTACATTGTACATATTATTTGCTATTTTTTTTAATTTTTATCATTTCATTGTAATAATTAGGGCATCCAATACCGATATACCGAAAACCGGTATGCCGGTATACCGGTCGTTTTTCCAATACCGATACCGAGCAATCAATACTGGTATATACCGGTATTTCAGTTTTTTTTCTCATCGAACAGAAATATTTTTTTTTTCTCAGGAGGCTTTGACTTATTTAAAAGTCAAACGAAATGCACCATGATTTATTTTTAAAAATTTGAAAGTTTATTTATAATCTAGATGGCGAGGAAAATTATTTATACTCGTTTCTGGTATCGCTGTTAAATTTTTTTTAAATATTATTCTAATCTAGTTGAAGTTCTTTAATAACACTTCTTTATTATTATTGTTTTGTTTGTCTAATATTTATATTAACTTACGGTAACTTATTTTTAAAACATTCTTGAAAAATAACAAAATAGTGTGAATTAAATATATACTTGATAAATAATATTGAATAAAATTAAAACTATTAAAAGTAATTAAAACTTTTAAAGTGAATAAAAATTGTCATTAAAAAAAGATAAAAAAATCTTTATTTTTATTGTCGCGTTTTTCTAGCAGGTGAACATAATATAATTGTTGCGTTTTTCTAGCAGGTAAATATAATATCTTCGTATTTATACATTTTTACTATTTAAAAATTATTTTGCTGCCCCAGCAATGATTTTATTAGCAAAGATTTTAAAAGAGGACTTCAGTGTGGCATTACTTTTTGCGCGAGATGTCTGGTACTGTAGCGAAATGTAAAAAATGTGCTAGAGAAATTAAGACATGTGGTGGGTCAACTAGTGGACTCCATACACATTTAAGGACTTCTCACCAAATAAATTTATTGAAACGTAATTCAGTTGAAGTTTCAGTTTCGTCTTTTACTGATGGTGTTTTCACTACATCTGAATTGCAACTCGCTAGACCCAGAAATAAATTTTCAACATATTTTACAAAAAGCGAAGACGAAAATACCTTGCCGAATGTTTTAGCTAAAATGACAGCCAGCGATGGCTTGCCATTCAGAGTTTTTATAACTTCCATTGAGCTAAGGAAATCGCTGATAGCACGAGGTTTCGACGTTCCAAAATCATCCGAATCCATTCGTCAAATAGTCATGAAATATGCTATTAAAATTCGAAACTCGATAATAAAAGAATTATCAGAACTTCAACGGCAAGGAAACCGATTTAGTCTTACGTTTGATGAGTGGACATCTGTAAAAAATAGACGTTATTTGAACATTAATGTTCATTCTCGAAACAGAATTTGGAATTTGGGTTTAGCA
The DNA here is from genome assembly GCA_947095535.1 of Poecilobothrus nobilitatus. Classification (NCBI taxonomy): domain Eukaryota; kingdom Metazoa; phylum Arthropoda; class Insecta; order Diptera; family Dolichopodidae; genus Poecilobothrus; species Poecilobothrus nobilitatus. The sequence continues at coordinate 114,869,443 of OX352772.1, forward strand.
CGAGTTAATGGACATTTCCCAGCAGAAATGTGTGTTAAGTTAATTGACAACATACTAAAAGAACACAACTTAAAAATTGATCGCGATATCGTATGTATACCACGGATGGTGCTTCGGTTATGAAGAAAGTGGGACGATTAATGTCCATCGACCAACAACTTTGTCTAACCCATGGAATCCAATTGGCTGTGGTTGACGTCTTGTATAAAACAACAGTCGTGGACTCGACAGATGATTATTTTGAATCTGATGAAGATAGTGCTGATGAGATTTCCGATGAATATATTGAAGACCATTTAGACGGATTAAGGATTTTTCAGAGCTCACCGAATTCAAATGAACTTGCAAATAATTTGGCTCCATTGATAAGCAAAGTTAGAAAAGTTGTGAAGCTGTTCAGACGATCACCAACAAAAAATGAAATTCTTCAAGTGTATGTTAAAACTGAACATGGAAAAGAATTCTCATTAATCTTAGATAATAAAACCAGATGGAACAGCTTACTTTTTATGTTAGAGCGTTTTTATAAATTAAAAAATTCTATTCAAAAATCCCTGATTGACTTAAATTCAGCTATTACTTTTACAGAACCTGAATTAGAATTGATATTATCAACAGTTTCTATGTTGTTACCAGTGAGTCTAAAGTCTTTTTATTTTTATAAAAGTTACTAAAACGATGAAATGAAGTATGTATTTACTTATAATAAAAATATTATAAAAACATTATTACCAAATTCGAAATGGTTTACAATAAATTAATAATTATAAATGATGTTATGATATAAACATTATTTATTTTTACTTATTATTATAGAAAAAATTTAGTTAAATTACATTATTATTTATAAACCTATTTAAATTGCTAAGTATATGCAATTATTAAAATTTTTATTAGGTATAGGTGTGTTCGAGTTTTGTTGACAAAATGGAAATAACCTAAAAAGTACGTAACGTACTGTATGTAGGTAATTTTTTTTTGTACAAAACACAAATTTTAATTTTTTAATTTTTACTGCATCTATTCTGTCAAAAATTTTTTTTACCTCTCTCGGTTTATTATGATAAAATATAAATGATTTTTGATTTTGTTTTATTACTTATTATTTTATTACTTAATTATTTTGGGTAGAGTCGCGTTTAGGTGGGTCAACTTCTAATGCCTGTAAAATGCTTTGTGATGGTGTGATTGTTAAAATTTTTTTTTAAATAGTTCTTTGGCATTTTCTTGTTCGATGTGTGTAATTTTCGCGCGATTTTTTTCATAACAAAAATGTCGATGTATGAAAAAAGAATTTTTCGGGAAAAATAATGGAAAAAAGATAATTTTTTCGGCAAATTAATATTCTAATGGTAAAAGAATATCGGTTTGCAGTCTATTTTGGGGGATCCAGGTCACTTGGCCCACCATTTAATAGTATTAATATTAAAATATTGCATGAAAGTCGAAAATTTTAAACTTAAAAAATGGCAAATATAAAATAAAACAATTTTTAAAAAATTACGCACATCGAACAAGACTTTAACAATCACACCCTCACAGAGCATTTTACTGGCATTATATATATATATATTATGTATTTGTACAAAATACAAATTTAAATTTTTTAATTTTTACTGCATCTCTTCTGCCAAAACTTTTTCTTACCTCTCTCGGTTTATTATGACAAAATATAAATGATTTTTGATTTTGTTTTATTACTTATTATTTTATTACTTAATTATTTTGGGTAGAGTCGCGTTTAGGTGGGTCAACTTCTAATGCCTGTAAAATGCTTTGTGATGGTGTGATTGTTAAAATTTTTTTTTTAAATAGTTCTTTGGCATTTTCTTGTTCGATGTGTGTAATTTTCGCGCGATTTTTTTCATAACAAAAATGTCGATGTATGAAAAAAGAATTTTTCGGGATAAATAATGGAAAAAAGTTAATTTTTTCGGCAAATTAATATTCTAATGGTAAAAGACTATCGGTTTTGCAGTCTATTTTGGATCCAGGTCACTTGGCCCACCGTTTAATAGTATTAATATTAAAATATTGCATGAAAGTCGAAAATTTTAAACTTAAAAAATGGCAAACATAAAATAAAAAAATTTAAAAAAAATTACACACATCGAACAAGATTTTAACAATCACACCATCACAGAGCATTTTACAGGCATTATAAGTTGACCCACCTAAAAGCGACTCTACCCAACGATTTTACTAAACAAAAAGTAAACTGCAAAAACAACTAAACCAAAACCACTCCGTCTTTTCTTTTCAGTTTTTTACAGTAAATTAACATCCATACCCTCTGTTCAAACTTAGTTGTAACTTCTTCATTCTCTTTCCCACTTCCTCGTTTCTCCTAAAAAAAGCTTCAAAACGAATTTATGCGAAAAATCTTTTTCTTTTTTCAGGATAGAACTATGTCAACATATCCGCACCGAGATTGATAATTTTTTCATTGTACATATTATTTGCTATTTTTTTTTAAATTTAATTTTTATCATTTCATTGTAATAATTCATGTTCATGGTTCCTAAATAATGTTTTAAATAATGTTTAATACTTTAATGTATTTTCTGCAAAATTAAATATTTTTTTTTATTTGTCAAATAAAAAAGATTTTTTAGTTTAAAAAAAAATAAAATTTTTATTTATTTAAAGTCTTTTTATTTTTTTAAAAGTTACTAAAACGATGAAATGAAATATGTATTTACTTATAATAAAAACATTATAAAAACATTATTTACCAAATTCGAAATGGTTTACAATAAATTAATAATTATAAATGATGTTATGATATAAACATTATTTATTTTTACTTATTATTATAGAAAAAATTTAGTTAAATTACATTTTTATTTATAAACTTATTTAAATTGCTAAGTATATGCAATTATTAAAATTTTTATTAGGTATAGGTGTGTTCGAGTTTTGTTGACAAAATGGAAATAACCTAAAAAGTACGTAACGTACTGTATCTGTATGTAGGTAATTTTTTTTTTTGTACAAAATACAAATTTTAATTTTTTAATTTTTACTGCATCTCTTCTGTCAAAAATTTTTTTTACCTCTCTCGGTTTATTATGAACTATTTCAACATATCCGCACCGAGATTGATAATTTTTACATTGTACATATTATTTGCTATTTTTTTTAATTTTAATTTTTATCATTTCATTGTAATAATTAGGGCATCCAATACCGGTATACCGAAAACCGGTATGCCGGTATACCAGTCGTTTTTCCAATACCGATACCGAGCAATCAATACTGGTATATACCGGTATTTCAGTTTTTTTCTCATCGAACAGAAATATTTTTTTTTTCTCAGGAGGCTTTGACTTATTTAAAAGTCAAACGAAATGCACCATGATTTATTTTTAAAAATTTGAAAGTTTATTTATAATCTAGATGGCGAGGAAAATTATTTATACTCGTTTCTGGTATCGCTGTTAAATTTTTTTTAAATATTATTCTAATCTAGTTGAAGTTCTTTAATAACATTTCTTTATTATTATTGTTTTGTTTGTCTAATATTTATATTAACTTACGGTAACTTATTTTTAAAACATTCTTGAAAAATAACAAAATAGTGTGAATTAAATATATACTTGATAAATAATATTGAATAAAATTAAAACTATTAAAAGTAATTAAAACTTTTAAAGTGAATAAAAATTGTCATTAAAAAAAGATAAAAAAATCTTTATTTTTATTGTCGCATTTTTCTAGCAGGTGAACATAATATAATTGTTGCGTTTTTCTAGCAGGTAAATATAATATCTTCGTATTTATACATTTTTACTATTTATTTTTTTTCTATTTAAAAATTATTTTGCTGCCCCAGCAATGATTTTATTAGCAAAGATTTTAAAAGAGGACTTCAGTGTGGCATTACTCAGTGTGGCATTACTTTTTGCGCGAGAAGTCTGGTACATTAGCGAAATGTAAAAAATGTTCTAGAGAAATTAAGACATGTGGTGGGTCAACTAGTGGACTCCAACACATTTAAGGACTTCTCACCAAATAAATTTATTGAAACGTAATTCAGTTGAAGTTTCAGTTTCGTCTTTTACTGATGGTGTTTCCACTACATCTGAATTGCAACTCGCTAGACCCAGAAATAAATTTTCAACATATTTTACAAAAAGCGAAGACGAAAATACCTTGCCGAATGTTTTAGCTAAAATGACAGCCAGCGATGGCTTGCCATTCAGAGTTTTTATAACTTCCATTGAGCTAAGGAAATCGCTGATAGCACGAGGTTTCGACGTTCCAAAATCATCCGAATCCATTCGTCAAATAGTCATGAAATATGCTATTAAAATTCGAAACTCGATAATAAAAGAATTATCAGAACTTCAACGGCAAGGAAACCGATTTAGTCTTACGTTTGATGAGTGGACATCTGTAAAAAATAGACGTTATTTGAATATTAATGTTCATTCTCGAAACAGATTTTGGAATTTGGGTTTAGCACGAGTTAATGGACATTTCCCAGCAGAAATGTGTGTTAAGTTAATTGACAACATACTAAAAGAACACAACTTAAAAATTGATCGCGATATCGTATGTATACCACGGATGGTGCTTCGGTTATGAAGAAAGTGGGACGATTAATGTCCATCGACCAACAACTTTGTCTAACCCATGGAATCCAATTGGCTGTGGTTGACGTCTTGTATAAAACAACAGTCGTGGACTCGACAGATGATTATTTTGAATCTGATGAAGATAGTGCTGATGAGATTTCCGATGAATATATTGAAAACCATTTAGACGGATTAAGGATTTTTCAGAGCTCACCGAATTCAAATGAACTTGCAAATAATTTGGCTCCATTGATAAGCAAAGTTAGAAAAGTTGTGAAGCTGTTCAGACGATCACCAACAAAAAATGAAATTCTTCAAGTGTATGTTAAAACTGAACATGGAAAAGAATTCTCATTAATCTTAGATAATAAAACCAGATGGAACAGCTTACTTTTTATGTTAGAGCGTTTTTATAAATTAAAAAATTCTATTCAAAAAGCCCTGATTGACTTAAATTCAGCTATTACTTTTACAGAACCTGAATTAGAATTGATATTATCAACAGTTTCTATGTTGTTACCAGTGAAATTGGCTGTAGAGGCTTTGTGTCGCAGAGATGCTAATCTTCTCTCAGCCGATACTACCCATTACCATCCGAAACAGATGATGACGAAGATACCATAATGTGCGAAGACGAAATTTTGGACTTGACATTACAGGAGCAGCTAGACATGGCCATTAATAATGAGATGAAAATTCAAACAGTACCAAAAACAAATCGAAATATTAACGATTTGACTAAAATGATCCGAAAAGAAATTTCTATATTCGAGGAAGACGGCACACGTGGTACCAACTTGAAGTTGGTATACGATTATATTCTAACAATTCCCCCAACGAGCGTAGAAGCTGAACGGGCTTTCTCTTCTTCAGGAATGTTATGTACCAAAATTCGGTCATCTTTAAATGATGAAACTTTAAATAATTTATGTTTTTTGCGGGCTTATTTTAATAACAACAAATAATTATTCACATTTTGGTCCGGTATTGGATGCTCTAATAATAATTCATGTTCATGGTTCCTAAATAATGTTTTAAATAATATTTAATCCTTTAATGTATTTTCTGCAAAATTAAATATTTTTATTTGTCAAATAAAAAAGATTTTTTAGTTTTAAAAAAAATAAAATTTTTATTTATTTAAAGTCTTTTTATTTTTATAAAAGTTACTAAAACGATGAAATGAAATATGTATTTACTTATAATAAAAATATTATAAAAACATTATTACCAAATTCGAAATGGTTTACAATAAATTAATAATTATAAATGATGTTATGATATAAACATTATTTATTTTTACTTATTATTATAGAAAAAATTTAGTTAAATTACATTATTATTTATAAACCTATTTAAATTGCTAAGTATATGCAATTATTAAAATTTTTATTAGGTATAGGTGTGTTCGAGTTTTGTTGACAAAATGAAAATAATCTAAAAAGTACGTAACGTACTGTATGTAGGTAATTTTTTTTTTGTACAAAATACAAATTTTAATTTTTTAATTTTTACTGCATCTCTTCTGTCAAAAAATTTTTTTACCTCTCTCGGTTTATTATGATAAAATATAAATGATTTTTGATTTTGTTTTATTACTTATTATTTTATTACTTAATTATTTAGGGTAGAGTCGCGTTTAGGTGGGTCAACTTCTAATGCCTGTAAAATGCTTTGTGATGGTGTGATTGTCAAAATTTTTCTTTAAATAATTCTTTTGCATTTTCTTGTTCGATGTGTGTAATTTTCGCGCGATTTTTTTCATAACAAAAATGTCGATGTGTGAAAAAAAAAATTTTTCGGGATAAATAATACAAAAAAGTTAATTTTTTCGCAAATTTATATTCTAATGGTAAAAGACTATCGGTTTGCAGTCTATTTTGGGGGATCCAGGTCACTTGGCCCACCATTTAATAGTATTAATATTAAAATATTGCATGAAAGTCGAAAATTTTAAACTTAAAAAATGGCAAATATAAAATAAAAAAATTTAAAAAAAATTAGACACATCGAACAAGATTTTAACAATCACACCATCACAGAGCATTTTACAGGCATTATATATATATATATTATATATTTGTACAAAATACAAATTTAAATTTTTTAATTTTTACTGCATCTCTTCTGCCAAAACTTTTTCTTACCTCTCTCGGTTTATTATGATAAAATATATATGATTTTTGATTTTGTTTTATTACTTATTATTTCATTAGTTAATTATTTTGGGTAGAGTCGCGTTTAGGTAGGTCAACTTCTAATGCCTGTAAAATGCTTTGTGATGGTGTGATTGTTAAAATTTTTTTTTTAAATAATTCTTTGGCATTTTCCTGTTCGATGTGTGTAATTTTCGCGCGATATTTTTCATAACAAAAATGTCGATGGATGAAAAAAAAATTTAGAGCATTTTACAGGCATTATAAGTTGACCCACCTAAAAGCGACTCTACCCAATGATTTTACTAAATAAAAAGTAAACTGCAAAAACAACTAAACCAAAACCGTCAGTCTTTTCTTTTCAGTTTTTTACAGTAAATTAACATCCATACCCTCTGTTCAAACTTAGTTGTAACTTCTTCATTCTATTTCCCACTTCCTCGTTTCTCCTAAAAAAAGCTTCAAAACGAATTTATGCGAAAAAAAACGAAGAAAAAGTAGTTGCAACTTTTTCAACCAAAATTTGGCGACACAACAATTTTTATATACCGTAACCTACATTAATTTTTAGAAATTATAGTAGGAAATGGATGTACACAAAATAATTCTTATATTGAAAATTAAAGTGATAATATTAACTCATACATAGAAAGTTGCAATTGCAACTAACAACATAGTGTGAACACGGGCATAAGCCAATTTAAATTTTAATTATTAATGTCAATAAATGTCAAAAAAATAAAATATAAATGATTTTTGATTTTGTTTTATTACTTAATTATTTTGGGTAGAGTCGCGTTTAGGTGGGTCAACTTCTAATGCCTGTAAAATGCTTTGTGATGGTGTGATTGTTAAATTTTTTTTTAAATAATTCTTTGGCATTTTCTTGTTCGATGTGTGTAATTTTCGCGCGATTTTTTTCAAAACAAAAATTTCGATGTATGAAAAAAAAATTTTTCGGGATAAATAATGCAAAAAAGTTAATTTTTTCGGCAAATTTATATTCTAATGGTAAAAGACTATCGATTTGCAGTCTATTTTGGGGGATCCAGGTCACTTGGCCCACCATTTAATAGTATTAATATTAAAATATTGCATGAAAGTCGCAAATTTTAAACTTAAAAAATGGCAAATATAAAATAAAAAAATTAAAAAAAAATTACACACATTGAACAAGATTTTAACAATCACACCATCACAGAGCATTTTACAGGCATTATAAGTTGACCCACCTATAGCGACTCTACCCAAAGATTTTACTAAACAAAAAGTAAACTGCAAAAACAACTAAACCAAAACCTCTCCGTCTTTTCAGTTTTTTACAGTAAATTAACATCCAAACCCTCTGTTCAAACTTAGTTGTAACTTCTTCATTCTCTTTCCCACTTCCTCGTTTCTCCTAAAAAAAGCTTCAAAACGAATTTATGCGAAAAAAAACGAAGAAAAAGTAGTTACAACTTTTTCAACCAAAATTTGGCGATTGAACCAATTGCAAGTCACCAATCCATATAAAACAGCAATAAAAAATTTTATAAGATCAAAACAATTTTTATATACCGTAACCTACATTAATTTTTAGAAATTATAGTAGGAAATGGATATACACAAAATAATTCTTATATTGAAAATTGAAGTGATAATATTAACGAACACATAGAAAGTTCCAATTGCAACTAACAACATAGTGTGAGCACGGGCATAAGCCAATTTAAATTTTAAAAAATAATTTAATTAATAATGTCAAAAAATTGACATTGATGTTTGAGATTTTTGTTTAATTTTACTAGTGTCAAAGACCAGTACTATTTTAGATCAGGAGTCAAACACCATATTTTTCGTCGTATATATTTTCTTGTTTAATTCGATTTCCGATCACCAGTTTTTTATAACTTGCTTTAATGAAATTTTTGAATCATTGAAATTCAATGGCTCTCAAATATCATCGAAACTCGATTAAATCAAAAAAAAAACATCGGCTAAAATATTCGTTAATTAGCCATATTTTCACTCGATATTTCTTGATACATTGTACAAAAGAAGAGTGGTAATTATGTGTCGGGTTCTTCGCGAGCAGAAGGTAGAATTTTCCAAAACTTAGAACCACGTAATGTAAATTACTCGACTGACGCTAAAGATTTGAGGATCAGGTAAGTTTAAATTAAATGTGATTGTTATTGTTAAAATTTTTTTTTAAATAATTCTTTGGCATTTTCTTGTTCGATGTGTGTAATTTTCGCGCGATTTTTTTCAAAACAAAAATTTCGATGTATGAAAAAAAAAAAATTTTTCGGGATAAATAATGCAAAAAAGTTAATTTTTTCGGCAAATTTATATTCTAATGGTAAAAGACTATCGATTTGCAGTCTATTTTGGGGGATCCAGGTCACTTGGCCCACCATTTAATAGTATTAATATTAAAATATTGCATGAAAGTCGAAAATTTTAAACTTAAAAAATGGCAAATATAAAATAAAAAAATTAAAAAAAAATTACACACATTGAACAAGATTTTAACAATCACACCATCACAGAGCATTTTACAGGCATTATAAGTTGACCCACCTATAGCGACTCTACCCAAAGATTTTACTAAACAAAAAGTAAACTGCAAAAACAACTAAACCAAAACCTCTCCGTCTTTTCAGTTTTTTACAGTAAATTAACATCCAAACCCTCTGTTCAAACTTAGTTGTAACTTCTTCATTCTCTTTCCCACTTCCTCGTTTCTCCTAAAAAAAGCTTCAAAACGAATTTATGCGAAAAAAAACGAAGAAAAAGTAGTTACAACTTTTTCAACCAAAATTTGGCGATTGAACCAATTGCAAGTCACCAATCCATATAAAACAGCAATAAAAAATTTTATAAGATCAAAACAATTTTTATATACCGTAACCTACATTAATTTTTAGAAATTATAGTAGGAAATGGATATACACAAAATAATTCTTATATTGAAAATTGAAGTGATAATATTAACGAACACATAGAAAGTTCCAATTGCAACTAACAACATAGTGTGAGCACGGGCATAAGCCAATTTAAATTTTAAAAAATAATTTAATTAATAATGTCAAAAAATTGACATTGATGTTTGAGATTTTTGTTTAATTTTACTAGTGTCAAAGACCAGTACTATTTTAGATCAGGAGTCAAACACCATATTTTTCGTCGTATATATTTTCTTGTTTAATTCGATTTCCGAACACCAGTTTTTTATAACTTGCTTTAATGAAATTTTTGAATCATTGAAATTCAATGGCTCTCAAATATCATCGAAACTCGATTAAATCAAAAAAAAAACATCGGCTAAAATATTCGTTAATTAGCCATATTTTCACTCGATATTTCTTGATACATTGTACAAAAGAAGAGTGGTAATTATGTGTCGGGTTCTTCGCGAGCAGAAGGTAAATTTTCCAAAACTTAGAACCACGTAATGTAAATTACTCGACTGACGCTAAAGATTTGAGGATCAGGTAAGTTTAAATTAAATTATTTTTTTTCTTTATTTAAATAAAAACAATAATCTTTTTTAGATTCAAAAAATATTTTAACAACAAGGGAGCTGTTCCGTGGCAACTGGACAGGATTTAAAATTCATATGAATAACAAATATATATATAACCATTTTTATTTATAAATTCTTAATCTTTTTCTTTTTTCAGGATAGAACTATTTCAACATATCCGCACCGAGATTGATAATATTTACATTGTACATATTATTTGCTATTTTTTTTAATTTTAATTTTTATCATTTCATTCTAATAATTCATGTTCATGGTTCCTAAATAATGTTTAATCCTTTAATGTATTTTCTACAAAATCAAATATTTTTATTTGTCAAATAAAAAAGATTTTTTAGTTTTAAAAAAAATAAAATTTTTATTTATTTAAAGTCTTTTTATTTTTTTAAAAGTTACTAAAACGATGAAATGAAATATGTATTTACTTATAATAAAAATATTATAAAAACATTATTTACCAAATTCGAAATGGTTTACAATAAATTAATAATTATAAATGATGTTATGATATAAACATTATTTATTTTTACTTATTATTATAGAAAAAATTTAGTTAAATTACATTATTATTTATAAACTTATTTAAATTGCTAAGTATATGCAATTATTAAAATTTTTATTAGGTATAGGTGTGTTCGAGTTTTGTTGACAAAATGGAAATAACCTAAAAAGTACGTAACGTACTGTATGTAGGTTATTTTTTTTTTGTACAAATACAAATTTTAATTTTTTAATTTTTACTGCATCTCTTCTGTCAAAAATTTTTTTTACCTTTCTCGGTTTATTATGATAAAATATAAATAATTTTTGATTTTGCTTTATTACTTAATTATTTAGGGTAGAGTGGCTTTTAGGTGGGTCAACTTCTAATGCCTGTAAAATGCTTTGTGATGGTGTGATTGTTAAAATTTTTTTTTAAAATAATTCTTTGGCATTTTCTTGTTCGATGTGTGTAATTTTCGCGCGATTTTTTTCATAACAAAAATGTCGATGTAGGAAAAAAAAATTTTTCGGGATAAATAATGCAAAAAAGTTAATTTTTTCAGCAAATTTATATTCTAATGGTAAAAGACTATCGGTTTCCAGTCTATTTTGGGGGATCCAGGTCACTTGGCCCACCATTTAATAGTATTAATATTAAAATATTGCATGAAAGTCGAAAATTTTAAACTTAAAAAATAGCAAATATAAAATAAAAAAATTTAAAAAAAATTACACACATCGAACAAGATTTTAACAATCACACCATCACAGTGCATTTTACAGGCATTATATATATAACCATTTTTTTTTTATAAATTCTTAATCTTTTTCTTTTTTCAGGATAGAACTATTTCAACATATCCGCACCGAGATTGATAATTTCTACATTGTACATATTATTTGCTATTTTTTTTTAATTTTAATTTTTATCATTTCATTGTAATAATACATGTTCATGGTTCCTAAATAATGTTTTAAATAATATTTAATCCTTTAATGTATTTTCTGCAAAATTACTGCATCTCTTCATTCAAAAATTTTTTCTACCTTTCTCGGTTTATTATGATAAAATATAAATAATTTTTGATTTTGCTTTATTACTTAATTATTTAGGGTAGAGTCGCGTTTAGGTGGGTCAACTTCTAATGCCTGTAAAATGCTTTGTGATGGTGTGAATGTTATATTTTTTTTAAAAATAATTCTTTGGCATTTTCTTGTTCGATGTGTGTAATTTTCGCGCGATTTTTTTCATAACAAAAATGTCGATGTATGAAAAAAAAAAATTTTCGGGATAAATAACGCAAAGTTATTTTTTTTCGACAAATTTATATTATAATGGTAAAAGACTATCGGTTTGCAGTCTATTTTGGCTCCAGGTCACTTCGCCCACCATTTAATAGTATTAATATTAAAATATTGTATGAAAGTCGAAAATTTTAAACTTAAAAAATGGCAAATATAAAATAAAAAAATTTAAAAAAAATTACACACATCGAACAAGATTTTAACAATCACACCATCATAGAGCATTTTACAGGCATTATAAGTTGACCCACCTAAAAGCGACTCTACCCAATGATTTTACTAAACAAAAAGTAAACTGCAAAAACAAAAAAACCAAAACCGCTCCGTCTTTTCTTTTCAGTTTTTTACAGTAAGTTAACATCCATACCCTCTGTTCAAACTTAGTTGTAACTTCTTCATTCCCTTTCCCACTTGCTTGTTTCTCTTAAAAAAAGCTTCAAAACGAATTTATGCGAAAAAAAACGAAGAAAAAGTAGTTGCAACTTTTTCAACCAAAATTTGGCGATTGAACCAATCACCAATCCATATAAAACAGCAATAAAAAATTTTATCAGGTCAAAACAATTTTTATATACCGTACAAATATACACAAAATAATTCTTATATTGAAAATTGAAGTGATAATATTAACGAACACATATAACGTTGCAATTGCAACTAACAACATAGTGTGAACACGGGCATAAGCCAATTTAAATTTTAAAAAATAATTTAATTGATAATGTCAAAAAATTGACATTGATGTTTGAGATTTTTGTTTAATTTTACTATTGTCAAAGACCAGTACTATTTTAGATCAGGAGTCAAACACCATATTTTTCGTCGTATATATTTTCTTGTTTAATTCGAGTTCCGAACACCAGATTTTTATAACTTGTTTTAATGAAATTTTTGAATCATTGAAATTCAATGTCTCTCAAATATCATCGAAACTCGATTAAATCAAAAAAGAACATCGGCTAAAATATTCGTTAATTAGCCATATTTTCACTCTATATTTATTGATACATTGTACATCGATAAAAGAAGAATGGTAATTATGTGTCGGGTTCTTCGCGAGCAGAAGGTAGAACTTTCCAAAACTTAGAACAACGTAATGTAAATTACTCGACTGACGCTAAAGATTTGAGGATCAGGTAAGTTTAAATTAAATTATTTTTTTCTTTATTTTAATAAAAACAATAATCTTTTTTAGATTCAAAAAATATTTTAACAACAAGGGAGCTGTTCCGTGGCAACTGGACAGGATTTAAAATTCATATGAATAAAAAATATATATATAACCAGTTTTTTTATAAATTCTTAATCTTTTTCTTTTTCAGGATAGAACTATTTCAACATATCCGCACCGAGATTGATAATTTTTATATTGTACATATTATTTGCTATTTTTTTTTAATTTTAATTTTTATCATTTCATTGTAATAATTCATGTTCATGGTTCCTAAATAATGTTTTAAATAATGTTTAATCCTTTAATGTATTTTCTGCAAAATTAAATATTTTTATTTGTCAAATAAAAAAGATTTTTTAGTTTTAAAAAAAATAAAATTTTTATTTATTTAAAGTCTTTTTATTTTTTTAAAAGTTACTAAAACGATGAAATGAAATATGTATTTAATTATAATAAAAATATTATAAAAACATTATTTACCAAATTCGAAATGGTTTACAATAAATTAATAATTATAAATGATGTTATGATATAAACATTATTTATTTTTACTTATTATTATAGAAAAAATTTAGTTAAATTACATTTTAATTTATAAACTTATTTAAATTGCTAAGTATATGCAATTATTAAAATTTTTATTAGGTATAGGTGTGCGAGTTTTGTTGACAAAATGGAAATAACCTAAAAAGTACGTAACGTACTGTATTAAGGCATTTTTTTGTACAAATACAAATTTTTATTTTTTAATTTTTACTGCATCTCTTCTGTCAAAAATTTTTTTTACCTCTCTCGGTTTATTATGATAAAATATAAATGATTTTTGATTTTGTTTTATTTCTTAATTATTTTGGGTAGAGTCGCGTTTAGGTGGGTCAACTTCTAATGCCTGTAAAATGCTTTGTGATGGTGTGATTGTTAAAATTTTTTTGAATAATTCTTTGGCATTTTCTTGTTTGATGTGTGTAATGTTCGCGCGATTTTTTTCGTAACAAAAATGTCGATGTATGTAAAAAAAATTTTTCGGGATAAATAATGCAAAAGTTAATTTTTTCGTCAAATTTATATTCTAATGGTAAAATACTATCGGTTTGCAGTCTATTTTGGGGGATCCAGGTCACTTGGCCCACCATTTAATAGTATTAATATTAAAATATTGCATGAAAGTCGCAAATTTTAAACTTAAAAAATGGCAAATATAAAATAAAAAAATTTAAAAAAAATTACACACATCGAACAAGATTTTAACAATCACACCATCACATAGCATTTTACAGGCATTATAAGTTGATCCACCTAAAAGCGACTCTACCCAATGATTTTACTAAACAAAAAGTAAACTGCAAAAACAACTAAACCAAAACCGCTCCGTCTTTTCTTTTCAGTTTTTTACAGTAAATTAACATCCATACCCTCTGTTCAAACTTAGTTGTAACTTCATCATTCTCTTTCCCACTTTCTAGTTTCTCCTAAAAAAAGCTTCAAAACGAATTTATGCGACAAAAAACGAAGAAAAAGTAGTTGCAACTTTATCAACCAAAGTTGGTGATTGAACCAATTACATGTCACCAATCCGTATAAAACAGCAATAAAAAATTTTATCAGGTCAAAACAATTTTTATACGCCGTAACCTACATTAATATTAACGCATACATATAAAGTTGCAATTGCAACTAACAACATAGTGTGAACGCGGAGAGCTTTTGCAATTACATCTTCCAATTGCAATTGTACTATAGTGTGAACACGGGCATAAGCCAATTTAAATTTTAAAAAATAATTTAATTAATAATGTCAAAAAATTGACATTGATGTTTGAGATTTTTGTTTAATTTTACTAGTGTCAAAGACCAGTACTATTTTAGATCAGGAGTCAAACACCATTTTTTTCGTCTTATATATTTTCTTGTTTAATTCGAGTTCCGAACACCAGATTTTTATAACTTGTTTTAATGAAATTTTTGAATCATTGAAATTCAATGTCTCTCAAATATCATCGAAACTCGATTAAATCAAAAAAAAACATCGGCTAAAATATTCTTTAATTAGCCATATTTTCACTCGATATTTATTGATACATTGTATATATTATATATATAGGGTGTTCAAAATTGAGGTATCATTTTAATTTTAATAAAAAAAGATTTTTTTTTTTGAAATATTAAATATATTTTTATTTTAATTTATTACAAATAGGTTCTGGTTAATAATGAAAAATTATGTCGGCCAAGTGGGCCCCTCTACTACTTCGGCAGGCTTCCAATCTTTTACCAAAATTCTGAATCACGTTGTTCAATAAACTGTTCGCAATGGTTGAAATCTGCTCGATAATGTTATTTTTAAGCTGTTGAATTGTTGTGGGATATTGCTGTACACTTTCGATTTCACGAAACCCCACAAAATAAAAACCAACGGTGTCAAATCGCACGATCTTGGTGGCCACATCACTCCTCCTCTACGGGAAATAATGCGATCTTCGAACTTTTCCTTCAAAAGATCCATTGTTTCTCTTGCTGTGTGGCAAGTGGCACCGTCCTGTTGAAACCACATATTCTCTACGTCCAAATCATCAATTTCCCGCCACAAAAAGCTTCGGATCATCTCCCTGTAGCAATTTCCATTGACCGTAATCGCATTTTAATAAAAACAATAATTTTTTTTAGATTCAAAAAATATTTTAACAACAAGGGAGCTGTTCCGTGGCAACTGGACAGGATTTAAAATTCATATGAATAAAAAATATATATATAACCATTTTTTTTTATAAATTCTTAATCTTTTTCTTTTTTCAGGATAAAACTATTTCAACATATCCGCACCGAGATTGATAATTTTTATATTGTACATATTATTTGCTATTTTTTTTTAATTTTAATTTTTATCATTTCATTGTAATAATTCATGTTCATGGTTCCTAAATAATGTTTTAAATAATGTTTAATCCTTTAATGTATTTTCTGCAAAATTAAATATTTTTATTTGTCAAATAAAAAAGATTTTTTAGTTTTAAAAAAAATAAAATTTTTATTTATTTAAAGTCTTTTTATATTTTAAAAGTTACTAAAACGATGAAATGAAATATGTATTTACTTATAATAAAAATATTATAAAAACATTATTTACCAAATTCGAAATGGTTTACAATAAATTAATAATTATAAATGATGTTATGATATAAACATTATTTATTTTTACTTATTATTATAGAAAAAATTTGGTTAAATTACATTATTTTTTATAAACTTATTTAAATTGCTAAGTATATGCATTTATTAAAATTTTTATTAGGTATAGGTGTGCGAGTTTTGTTGAAAAAAAAATTACACACACCGAAAAAGATTTTAACAATCACACCACCACAGAGCATTTTACAGGCATTATAAGTTGACCCACCTAAAAGCGACTCTACCCAATGATTTTACTAAACAAAGAGTAAACTGCAAAAACAACTAAACCAAAACCGCTCCGTCTTCATATTTTTTTTGTACAAATACAAATACAAATTTTTATTTTTTAATTTTTACTGCATCTCTTCTGTCAAAAATTTTTTTTACCTCTCTCGGTTTATTATGATAAATTATAAATGATTTTTGATTTTGTTTTATTACTTATTATTTTGGGTAGAGTCGCGTTTAGGTGGGTCAACTTTTAATGCCTGTAAAATGCTTTGTGATGGTGTGATTGTTAAAAATTTTTTTTTTAAATAATTCTTTGGCCTTTTCTTGTTTGATGTGTGTAATGTTCGCGCGATTTTTTTCATAACAAAAATGTCAATGTATGTAAAAAAAAATTTTCGGGATAAATAATGCAAAAGTTAATTTTTTCGTCAAATTTAAATTCTAATGGTAAAAGACTATCGGTTTGCAGTCTATTTTGGAGGATCCAGGTCAGTTGGCCCACCATTTAATAGTATTAATATTAAAATATTGCATGAAAGTCGAAAATTTTAAACTTAAAAAATGGCAAATATAAAATAAAAAAATTTAAAAAAAAATACACACATCGAACAAGATTTTAACAATCACACCATCACATAGCATTTTACAGGCATTATAAGTTGACCCACCTAAAAGCGACTCTACCCAATGATTTTACTAAACAAAAGGTAAACTGCAAAAACAACTAAACCAAAACCGCTCCGGCTTTTTTTTTCAGTGTTTTACAGTAAATTAACATCCATACCCTCTGTTCAAACTTAATTGTAACTTCTTCATTCTCTTTCCCACTTCCTCGTTTCTCCTAAAAAAAGCTTCAAAACGAATTTATGCGAAAAAAACGAAGAAAAAGTAGTTGCAACTTTTTCAACCAAAATTTGGCGATTGAACCAATTGCAAGTCACCAATCCATATAAAACAGCAATAAAAAATTTTATCAGATCAAAACAAGTTTTATATACAGTAACCTACATTAATTTTTAGAAATTATAATAGGTAATGGAGACACACAAAATAATTCTTATATTGAAAATTGAAGTGATAATATTAACGCACACATATAAAGTTGCAATTGCAACTAACAACATAGTGTGAACACGGGCATAAGCCAATTTAAATTTTAAAAAATAATTTAATTAATAATGTCAAAAAATTGACATTGATGTTTGAGATTTTTGTTTAATTTTACTATTGTCAAAGACCAGTACTATTTTAGATCAGGAGTCAAACACCATATTTTTCGTCGTATATATTTTCTTGTTTAATTCGAGTTCCGAACACCAGATTTTTATAACTTGCTTTAATGAAATTTTTGAATCATTGAAATTCAATGTCTCTCAAATATCATCGAAACTCGATTAAATCAAAAAAAAAACATCGGCTAAAATATTCGTTAATCAGCCATATTTTCACTCTATATTTATTGATACATTGTACATCGATAAGAGAAGAATGGTAATTATGTGTCGGGTTCTTCGCGAGCAGAAGGTAGAACTTTCCAAAACTTAGAACAACGTAATGTAAATTACTCGACTGGCGCTAAAGATTTGAGGATCAGGTAAGTTTAAATTAAATTATTTTTTTTCTTTATTTAAATAAAAACAATAATCTTTTTTAGATTCAAAAAATATTTTAACAACAAGGGAGCTGTTCCGTGGCAACTGGACAGGATTTAAAATTCATATGAATAACAAATATATATATAACCATTTTTATTTATAAATTCTTAATCTTTTTCTTTTTTCAGGATAGAACTATTTCAACATATCCGCACCGAGATTGATAATATTTACATTGTACATATTATTTGCTATTTTTTTTAATTTTAATTTTTATCATTTCATTCTAATAATTCATGTTCATGGTTCCTAAATAATGTTTAATCCTTTAATGTATTTTCTACAAAATCAAATATTTTTATTTGTCAAATAAAAAAGATTTTTTAGTTTTAAAAAAAATAAAATTTTTATTTATTTAAAGTCTTTTTATTTTTTTAAAAGTTACTAAAACGATGAAATGAAATATGTATTTACTTATAATAAAAATATTATAAAAACATTATTTACCAAATTCGAAATGGTTTACAATAAATTAATAATTATAAATGATGTTATGATATAAACATTATTTATTTTTACTTATTATTATAGAAAAAATTTAGTTAAATTACATTATTATTTATAAACTTATTTAAATTGCTAAGTATATGCAATTATTAAAATTTTTATTAGGTATAGGTGTGTTCGAGTTTTGTTGACAAAATGGAAATAACCTAAAAAGTACGTAACGTACTGTATGTAGGTTATTTTTTTTTTGTACAAATACAAATTTTAATTTTTTAATTTTTACTGCATCTCTTCTGTCAAAAATTTTTTTTACCTTTCTCGGTTTATTATGATAAAATATAAATGATTTTTGATTTTGCTTTATTACTTAATTATTTAGGGTAGAGTGGCTTTTAGGTGGGTCAACTTCTAATGCCTGTAAAATGCTTTGTGATGGTGTGATTGTTAAAATTTTTTTTTAAAATAATTCTTTGGCATTTTCTTGTTCGATGTGTGTAATTTTCGCGCGATTTTTTTCATAACAAAAATGTCGATGTAGGAAAAAAAAATTTTTCGGGATAAATAATGCAAAAAAGTTAATTTTTTCAGCAAATTTATATTCTAATGGTAAAAGACTATCGGTTTCCAGTCTATTTTGGGGGATCCAGGTCACTTGGCCCACCATTTAATAGTATTAATATTAAAATATTGCATGAAAGTCGAAAATTTTAAACTTAAAAAATAGCAAATATAAAATAAAAAAATTTAAAAAAAATTACACACATCGAACAAGATTTTAACAATCACACCATCACAGTGCATTTTACAGGCATTATATATATAACCATTTTTTTTTTATAAATTCTTAATCTTTTTCTTTTTTCAGGATAGAACTATTTCAACATATCCGCACCGAGATTGATAATTTCTACATTGTACATATTATTTGCTATTTTTTTTTAATTTTAATTTTTATCATTTCATTGTAATAATACATGTTCATGGTTCCTAAATAATGTTTTAAATAATATTTAATCCTTTAATGTATTTTCTGCAAAATTACTGCATCTCTTCATTCAAAAATTTTTTCTACCTTTCTCGGTTTATTATGATAAAATATAAATAATTTTTGATTTTGCTTTATTACTTAATTATTTAGGGTAGAGTCGCGTTTAGGTGGGTCAACTTCTAATGCCTGTAAAATGCTTTGTGATGGTGTGAATGTTATATTTTTTTTAAAAATAATTCTTTGGCATTTTCTTGTTCGATGTGTGTAATTTTCGCGCGATTTTTTTCATAACAAAAATGTCGATGTATGAAAAAAAAAAATTTTCGGGATAAATAACGCAAAGTTATTTTTTTTCGACAAATTTATATTATAATGGTAAAAGACTATCGGTTTGCAGTCTATTTTGGCTCCAGGTCACTTGGCCCACCATTTAATAGTATTAATATTAAAATATTGTATGAAAGTCGAAAATTTTAAACTTAAAAAATGGCAAATATAAAATAAAAAAATTTAAAAAAAATTACACACATCGAACAAGATTTTAACAATCACACCATCATAGAGCATTTTACAGGCATTATAAGTTGACCCACCTAAAAGCGACTCTACCCAATGATTTTACTAAACAAACAGTAAACTGCAAAAACAAAAAAACCAAAACCGCTCCGTCTTTTCTTTTCAGTTTTTTACAGTAAGTTAACATCCATACCCTCTGTTCAAACTTAGTTGTAACTTCTTCATTCCCTTTCCCACTTGCTTGTTTCTCTTAAAAAAAGCTTCAAAACGAATTTATGCGAAAAAAAACGAAGAAAAAGTAGTTGCAACTTTTTCAACCAAAATTTGGCGATTGAACCAATCACCAATCCATATAAAACAGCAATAAAAAATTTTATCAGGTCAAAACAATTTTTATATACCGTACAAATATACACAAAATAATTCTTATATTGAAAATTGAAGTGATAATATTAACGAACACATATAACGTTGCAATTGCAACTAACAACATAGTGTGAACACGGGCATAAGCCAATTTAAATTTTAAAAAATAATTTAATTGATAATGTCAAAAAATTGACATTGATGTTTGAGATTTTTGTTTAATTTTACTATTCTCAAAGACCAGTACTATTTTAGATCAGGAGTCAAACACCATATTTTTCGTCGTATATATTTTCTTGTTTAATTCGAGTTCCGAACACCAGATTTTTATAACTTGTTTTAATGAAATTTTTGAATCATTGAAATTCAATGTCTCTCAAATATCATCGAAACTCGATTAAATCAAAAAAGAACATCGGCTAAAATATTCGTTAATTAGCCATATTTTCACTCTATATTTATTGATACATTGTACATCGATAAAAGAAGAATGGTAATTATGTGTCGGGTTCTTCGCGAGCAGAAGGTAGAACTTTCCAAAACTTAGAACAACGTAATGTAAATTACTCGACTGACGCTAAAGATTTGAGGATCAGGTAAGTTTAAATTAAATTATTTTTTTCTTTATTTTAATAAAAACAATAATCTTTTTTAGATTCAAAAAATATTTTAACAACAAGGGAGCTGTTCCGTGGCAACTGGACAGGATTTAAAATTCATATGAATAAAAAATATATATATAACCAGTTTTTTTATAAATTCTTAATCTTTTTCTTTTTTCAGGATAGAACTATTTCAACATATCCGCACCGAGATTGATAATTTTTATATTGTACATATTATTTGCTATTTTTTTTTAATTTTAATTTTTATCATTTCATTGTAATAATTCATGTTCATGGTTCCTAAATAATGTTTTAAATAATGTTTAATCCTTTAATGTATTTTCTGCAAAATTAAATATTTTTATTTGTCAAATAAAAAAGATTTTTTAGTTTTAAAAAAAATAAAATTTTTATTTATTTAAAGTCTTTTTATTTTTTTAAAAGTTACTAAAACGATGAAATGAAATATGTATTTAATTATAATAAAAATATTATAAAAACATTATTTACCAAATTCGAAATGGTTTACAATAAATTAATAATTATAAATGATGTTATGATATAAACATTATTTATTTTTACTTATTATTATAGAAAAAATTTAGTTAAATTACATTTTAATTTATAAACTTATTTAAATTGCTAAGTATATGCAATTATTAAAATTTTTATTAGGTATAGGTGTGCGAGTTTTGTTGACAAAATGGAAATAACCTAAAAAGTACGTAACGTACTGTATTAAGGTATTTTTTTGTACAAATACAAATTTTTATTTTTTAATTTTTACTGCATCTCTTCTGTCAAAAATTTTTTTTACCTCTCTCGGTTTATTATGATAAAATATAAATGATTTTTGATTTTGTTTTATTTCTTAATTATTTTGGGTAGAGTCGCGTTTAGGTGGGTCAACTTCTAATGCCTGTAAAATGCTTTGTGATGGTGTGATTGTTAAAATTTTTTTGAATAATTCTTTGGCATTTTCTTGTTTGATGTGTGTAATGTTCGCGCGATTTTTTTCGTAACAAAAATGTCGATGTATGTAAAAAAAATTTTTCGGGATAAATAATGCAAAAGTTAAATTTTTTCGTCAAATTTATATTCTAATGGTAAAATACTATCGGTTTGCAGTCTATTTTGGGGGATCCAGGTCACTTGGCCCACCATTTAATAGTATTAATATTAAAATATTGCATGAAAGTCGCAAATTTTAAACTTAAAAAATGGCAAATATAAAATAAAAAAATTTAAAAAAAATTACACACATCGAACAAGATTTTAACAATCACACCATCACATAGCATTTTACAGGCATTATAAGTTGACCCACCTAAAAGCGACTCTACCCAATGATTTTACTAAACAAAAAGTAAACTGCAAAAACAACTAAACCAAAACCGCTCCGTCTTTTCTTTTCAGTTTTTTACAGTAAATTAACATCCATACCCTCTGTTCAAACTTAGTTGTAACTTCATCATTCTCTTTCCCACTTTCTAGTTTCTCCTAAAAAAAGCTTCAAAACGAATTTATGCGACAAAAAACGAAGAAAAAGTAGTTGCAACTTTATCAACCAAAGTTGGTGATTGAACCAATTACATGTCACCAATCCGTATAAAACAGCAATAAAAAATTTTATCAGGTCAAAACAATTTTTATACGCCGTAACCTACATTAATATTAACGCATACATATAAAGTTGCAATTGCAACTAACAACATAGTGTGAACGCGGAGAGCTTTTGCAATTACATCTTCCAATTGCAATTGTACTATAGTGTGAACACGGGCATAAGCCAATTTAAATTTTAAAAAATAATTTAATTAATAATGTCAAAAAATTGACATTGATGTTTGAGATTTTTGTTTAATTTTACTAGTGTCAAAGACCAGTACTATTTTAGATCAGGAGTCAAACACCATTTTTTTCGTCTTATATATTTTCTTGTTTAATTCGAGTTCCGAACACCAGATTTTTATAACTTGTTTTAATGAAATTTTTGAATCATTGAAATTCAATGTCTCTCAAATATCATCGAAACTCGATTAAATCAAAAAAAAACATCGGCTAAAATATTCTTTAATTAGCCATATTTTCACTCGATATTTATTGATACATTGTATATATTATATATATAGGGTGTTCAAAATTGAGGTATCATTTTAATTTTAATAAAAAAAGATTTTTTTTTTTGAAATATTAAATATATTTTTATTTTAATTTATTACAAATAGGTTCTGGTTAATAATGAAAAATTATGTCGGCCAAGTGGGCCCCTCTACTACTTCGGCAGGCTTCCAATCTTTTACCAAAATTCTGAATCACGTTGTTCAATAAACTGTTCGCAATGGTTGAAATCTGCTCGATAATGTTATTTTTAAGCTGTTGAATTGTTGTGGGATATTGCTGTACACTTTCGATTTCACGAAACCCCACAAAATAAAAACCAACGGTGTCAAATCGCACGATCTTGGTGGCCACATCACTCCTCCTCTACGGGAAATAATGCGATCTTCGAACTTTTCCTTCAAAAGATCCATTGTTTCTCTTGCTGTGTGGCAAGTGGCACCGTCCTGTTGAAACCACATATTCTCTACGTCCAAATCATCAATTTCCCGCCACAAAAAGCTTCGGATCATCTCCCTGTAGCAATTTCCATTGACCGTAATCGCATTTTAATAAAAACAATAATTTTTTTTTAGATTCAAAAAATATTTTAACAACAAGGGAGCTGTTCCGTGGCAACTGGACAGGATTTAAAATTCATATGAATAAAAAATATATATATAACCATTTTTTTTTATAAATTCTTAATCTTTTTCTTTTTTCAGGATAAAACTATTTCAACATATCCGCACCGAGATTGATAATTTTTATATTGTACATATTATTTGCTATTTTTTTTTAATTTTAATTTTTATCATTTCATTGTAATAATTCATGTTCATGGTTCCTAAATAATGTTTTAAATAATGTTTAATCCTTTAATGTATTTTCTGCAAAATTAAATATTTTTATTTGTCAAATAAAAAAGATTTTTTAGTTTTAAAAAAAATAAAATTTTTATTTATTTAAAGTCTTTTTATATTTTAAAAGTTACTAAAACGATGAAATGAAATATGTATTTACTTATAATAAAAATATTATAAAAACATTATTTACCAAATTCGAAATGGTTTACAATAAATTAATAATTATAAATGATGTTATGATATAAACATTATTTATTTTTACTTATTATTATAGAAAAAATTTGGTTAAATTACATTATTTTTTATAAACTTATTTAAATTGCTAAGTATATGCATTTATTAAAATTTTTATTAGGTATAGGTGTGCGAGTTTTGTTGAAAAAAAAATTACACACACCGAAAAAGATTTTAACAATCACACCACCACAGAGCATTTTACAGGCATTATAAGTTGACCCACCTAAAAGCGACTCTACCCAATGATTTTACTAAACAAAGAGTAAACTGCAAAAACAACTAAACCAAAACCGCTCCGTCTTCAATATTTTTTTTGTACAAATACAAATACAAATTTTTATTTTTTAATTTTTACTGCATCTCTTCTGTCAAAAATTTTTTTTACCTCTCTCGGTTTATTATGATAAATTATAAATGATTTTTGATTTTGTTTTATTACTTATTATTTTGGGTAGAGTCGCGTTTAGGTGGGTCAACTTTTAATGCCTGTAAAATGCTTTGTGATGGTGTGTTTGTTAAAAATTTTTTTTTTACATAATTCTTTGGCCTTTTCTTGTTTGATGTGTGTAATGTTCGCGCGATTTTTTTCATAACAAAAATGTCAATGTATGTAAAAAAAAATTTTCGGGATAAATAATGCAAAAGTTAATTTTTTCGTCAAATTTAAATTCTAATGGTAAAAGACTATCGGTTTGCAGTCTATTTTGGAGGATCCAGGTCAGTTGGCCCACCATTTAATAGTATTAATATTAAAATATTGCATGAAAGTCGAAAATTTTAAACTTAAAAAATGGCAAATATAAAATAAAAAAATTTAAAAAAAAATACACACATCGAACAAGATTTTAACAATCACACCATCCCAGAGCATTTTACAGGCATTATAAGTTGACCCACCTAAAAGCGACTCTACCCAATGATTTTACTAAACAAAAAGTAAACTGCAAAAACAACTAAACCAAAACCGCTCCGGCTTTTTTTTTCAGTGTTTTACAGTAAATTAACATCCATACCCTCTGTTCAAACTTAATTGTAACTTCTTCATTCTCTTTCCCACTTCCTCGTTTCTCCTAAAAAAAGCTTCAAAACGAATTTATGCGAAAAAAACGAAGAAAAAGTAGTTGCAACTTTTTCAACCAAAATTTGGCGATTGAACCAATTGCAAGTCACCAATCCATATAAAACAGCAATAAAAAATTTTATCAGATCAAAACAAGTTTTATATACAGTAACCTACATTAATTTTTAGAAATTATAATAGGTAATGGAGACACACAAAATAATTCTTATATTGAAAATTGAAGTGATAATATTAACGCACACATATAAAGTTGCAATTGCAACTAACAACATAGTGTGAACACGGGCATAAGCCAATTTAAATTTTAAAAAATAATTTAATTAATAATGTCAAAAAATTGACATTGATGTTTGAGATTTTTGTTTAATTTTACTATTGTCAAAGACCAGTACTATTTTAGATCAGGAGTCAAACACCATATTTTTCGTCGTATATATTTTCTTGTTTAATTCGAGTTCCGAACACCAGATTTTTATAACTTGCTTTAATGAAATTTTTGAATCATTGAAATTCAATGTCTCTCAAATATCATCGAAACTCGATTAAATCAAAAAAAAAACATCGGCTAAAATATTCGTTAATCAGCCATATTTTCACTCTATATTTATTGATACATTGTACATCGATAAAAGAAGAATGGTAATTATGTGTCGGGTTCTTCGCGAGCAGAAGGTAGAACTTTCCAAAACTTAGAACAACGTAATGTAAATTACTCGACTGGCGCTAAAGATTTGAGGATCAGGTAAGTTTAAATTAAATTATTTTTTTCTTTATTTTAATAAAAACAATAATCTTTTTTAGATTCAAAAAATATTTTAACAACAAGGGAGCTGTTCCGTGGCAACTGGACAGGATTTAAAATTCATATGAATAAAAAATATATATATAACCATTTTTTTTTATAAATTCTTAATCTTTTTCTTTTTTCAGGATAGAACTATTTCAACATATCCGCACCGAGATTGATAATTTTTATATTGTACATATTATTTGCTATTTTTTTTTAATTTTAATTTTTATCATTTCATTGTAATAATTCATGTTCATGGTTCCTAAATAATGTTTTAAATAATGTTTAATCCTTTAATGTATTTTCTGAAAAATTAAATATTTTTATTTGTCAAATAAAAAAGATTTTTTAGTTTTAAAAAAAATAAAATTTTTATTTATTTAAAGTCTTTTTATTTTTTTAAAAGTTACTAAAACGATGAAATGAAATATGTATTTACTTATAATAAAAATATTATAAAAACATTATTTACCAAATTCGAAATGGTTTACAATAAATTAATAATTATAAATGATGTTATAATATAAACATTATTTATTTTTACTTATTATTATAGAAAAAATTTGGTTAAATTACATTATTTTTTATAAACTTATTTAAATTGCTAAGTATATGCAATTATTAAAATTTTTATTAGGTATAGGTGTGCGAGTTTTGTTGAAAAAAAAATTAAACACATCGAAAAAGATTTTAACAATCACACAATCAAAGAGCATTTTACAGGCATTATAAGTTGACCCACCTAAAAGCGACTCTACCCAATGATTTTACTAAACAAAAAGTAAACTGCAAAAACAACTAAACCAAAACCGCTCCGTCTTTTCTTTTCAGTTTTTTACAGTAAATTAACATCCATACCCTCTGTTCAAACTTAGTTGTAACTTCATCATTCTCTTTCCCACTTTCTAGTTTCTCCTAAAAAAAGCTTCAAAACGAATTTATGCGACAAAAAACGAAGAAAAAGTAGTTGCAAGTTTATCAACCAAAGTTGGTGATTGAACCAATTACATGTCACCAATCCGTATAAAACAGCAATAAAAAATTTTATCAGGTCAAAACAATTTTTATACGCCGTAACCTACATTAATATTAACGCATACATATAAAGTTGCAATTGCAACTAACAACATAGTGTGAACGCGGAGAGCTTTTGCAATTACATCTTCCAATTGCAATTGCACTATAGTGTGAACACGGGCATAAGCCAATTTAAATTTTAAAAAATAATTTAATTAATAATGTCAAAAAATTGACATTGATGTTTGAGATTTTTGTTTAATTTTACTATTATCAAAGACCAGTACTATTTTAGATCAGGAGTCAAACACCATTTTTTGCGTCGTATATATTTTCTTGTTTAATTCGAGCTCCGAACACCAGATTTTTATAACTTGTTTTAATGAAATTTTTGAATCATTGAAATTCAATGTCTCTCAAATATCATCGAAACTCGATTAAATCAAAAAAAAAACATCGTCTAAAATATTCGTTAATTAGCCATATTTTCACTCTATATTTATTGATACATTGTACATCGATAAAAGAAGAATGGTAAGTATGTGTCGGGTTCTTCGCGAGCAGAAGGTAGAATTTTCCAAAACTTAGAACCACGTAATGTAAATTACTCGACTGGCGCTAAAGATTTGAGGATCAGGTGAGTTTAAATTAAATTATTTTTTTTCTTTATTTAAATAAAAACAATAATCTTTTTTAGAATCAAAAAATATTTTAACAACAAGGGAGCTGTTCCGTGGCAACTGGACAGGATTTAAAATTCATATGAATAAAAAATATATATATAACCATTTTTTTTTATAAATTCTTAATCTTTTTTTTTCAGGATAGAACTATTTCAACATATCCGCACCGAGATTGATAATTTTTATATTTTACATATTATTTGCTATTTTTTTTCAATTTTAATTTTTATCATTTCATTGTAATAATTCATGTTCATGGTTCCTAAATAATGTTTAATCCTTTAATGTATTTTCTGCAAAATTAAATATTTTTATTTGTCAAATAAAAAAGATTTTTTAGTTTCAAAAAAAATAAAATTTTTATTTATTTAAAGTCTTTTTATTTTTTTAAAAGTTACTAAAACGATGAAATGAAATATGTATTTACTTATAATAAAAATATTATAAAAACATTATTTACCAAATTCGAAATAGTTTACAATAAATTAATAATTATAAATGATGTTATGATATAAACATTATTTATTTTTACTTATTATTATAGAAAAAATTTAGTTAAATTACATTATTATTTATAAACTTATTTAAATTGCTAAGTATATGCAATTATTAAAATTTTTATTAGGTATAGGTGTGCGAGTTTTGTTGACAAAATGGAAATAACCTAAAAAGTACGTAACGTACTGTATTAAGGTATTTTTTTGTACAAATACAAATTTTTATTTTTTAATTTTTACTGCATCTCTTCTGTCAAAAATTTTTTTTACCTCTCTCGGTTTATTATGATAAATTATAAATGATTTTTGATTTTGTTTTATTACTTATTATTTTATTACTTAATTATTTTGGGTAGAGTCGCGTTTAGGTGGGTCAACTTCTAATGCCTGTAAAATGCTTTGTGATGGTGTGATTGTTAAAAATTTTTTTTTAAATAATTCTTTGGCCTTTTCTTGTTTGATGTGTGTAATGTTCGCGCGATTTTTTTCATAACAAAAATGTCGAAGTATGTAAAAAAAAATTTTCGGGATAAATAATGCAAAAGTTAATTTTTTCGTCAAATTTAAATTCAAATGGTAAAAGACTATCGGTTTGCAGTCTATTTTGGAGGATCCAGGTCAGTTGGCCCACCATTTAATAGTATTAATATTAAAATATTGCATGAAAGTCGAAAATTTTAAACTTAAAAAATGGCAAATATAAAATAAAGAAATTTAAAAAAAATTACACACATCGAACAAAATTTTAACAATCACACCATCACATAGCATTTTACAGGCATTATAAGTTGACCCACCTAAAAGCGACTCTACCCAATGATTTTACTAAACAAAAAGTAAACTGTAAAAACAACTAAACCAAAACCGCTCCGGCTTTTGGTTTTTCAGTGTTTTACAGTAAATTAACATTCATACCCTCTGTTCAAACTTAGTTGTAACTTCATCATTCTCTTTCCCACTTCCTCGTTTCTCCTAAAAAAAGCTTCAAAACGAATTTATGCGAAAAAAAACGAAGAAAAAGTAGTTGCAACTTTATCAACCAAAGTTGGTGATTGATCCAATTACAAGTCACCAATCCGTATAAAACAGCAATAAAAAATTTTATCAGGTCAAAACAATTTTTATACGCCGTAACCTACATTAATATTAACGCATACATATAAAGTTGCAATTGCAACTAACAACATAGTGTGAACGCGGAGCGCTTTTGCAATTACATCTTCCATTTGCAATTGCACTATAGTGTGAACACGGGCATAAGCCAATTTAAATTTTAAAAAATAATTTAATTAATAATGTCAAAAAATTGACATTGATGTTTGAGATTTTTGTTTAATTTTACTAGTGTCAAAGACCAGTACTATTTTAGATCAGGAGTCAAACACCATTTTTTTCGTCTTATATATTTTCTTGTTTAATTCGAGTTCCGAACACCAGATTTTTATAACTTGTTTTAATGAAATTTTTGAATCATTGAAATTCAATGTCTCTCAAATATCATCGAAACTCGATTAAATCAAAAAAAACATCGGCTAAAATATTCTTTAATTAGCCATATTTTCACTCGATATTTATTGATACATTGTATATATTATATATAGGGTGTTCAAAATTGAGGTATCATTTTAATTTTAATAAAAAAAGATTTTTTTTTTGAAATATTAAATATATTTTTATTTTAATTTATTACAAATAGGTTCTGGTTAATAATGAAAAATTATGTCGGCCAAGTGGCCCCCTCTACTACTTCGGCAGGCTTCCAATCTTTTACCAAAATTCTGAATCACGTTGTTCAATAAACTGTTCTCAATGGTTGAAATCTGCTCGATAATGTTATTTTTAAGCTGTTGAATTGTTGTGGGATATTGCTGTACACTTTCGATTTCACGAAACCCCACAAAAGAAAATCCAACGGTGTCAAATCGCACGATCTTGGTGGCCACATCACTCCTCCTCTACGGGAAATAATGCGATCTTCGAACTTTTCCTTCAAAAGATCCATTGTTTCTCTTGCTGTGTGGCAAGTGGCACCGTCCTGTTGAAACCACATATTCTCTACGTCCAAATCATCAGTTTCCCGCCACAAAAAGCTTCGGATCATCTCCCTGTAGCAATTTCCATTGACCGTAATCGCATTTCCATTTGCGTCTTCAAAAAAATATGGTCCGATGATTCCTCCTGACCACAAACCACACCAAACCGTAACTTTTTGTGGATGTACTGGTTGCTCTAAGATAACCCTTGTATTCTCTCCTCCCCAAATGCGGCAGTTCTGTTTATTGACGTAGCCATTGAGCTGGAAATGAGCTTCGTCGGTGAAGATTATTTTGTTAAAAAAATTCTCATTTTCTTCTTGTTTTTCGATTGCCCAAGAAACGAATTGCCGACTTTCATGCAGTTGGTTTTAATTCTTGCGTCAACTGGATCTTATAAGCCTTTAAATGGAGATCACGATGCAAAATGTTGAATAATGTGGATGGTTTGATGTTTAATTGCTGCGAACGATGACGAATGGAAGTTTTTGGATCTTTTTCAACACTTCTGCTCACAGCTGCTACATTCTCGGTTGAACGGCCACTACATTGATAAATGTTGCCTCTGTTATCAAGAACAGATCCAGTTTCTAGAAATTTATCAACCATCAGCTTGATGGCACGGTTTGTTGGAGCATTTTCTCTACCAAATTTTGTTCGAAATTTCCTAATTACATCTTGAAAACTTTTACCATTTTCAAAAAATGTTGTAATAACAAAAACACGTTGTTCCTTCGTGTAACGTTCCATATTAACTAACCGGAATGTATTTAGAATATACCTAAAGAAACCTCGTATAAAAATTCCAGGTAGAAAAAAAATGGCGGCAAAATCAAAATGATACCTCAATTTTGAAAACCCTTTATATTACTAGCAGAGTACCCGGCGTTGCCCGGAGTATTTTATTGGTTTTATGAAATAAAAATTATTAACTTTTGTTTCTGCGTTAATTTAATTTATATTTAACTTATTACTATGCATTTACAGATGCTGGTAGTTAATATTCTATTTTTATTACAAAAAATATTTAAAGGAATCAATAATCTATTGAGTACGCAATTACGGCGAAATGAGTTTTCACAATATATTCGTTAATATCGAAACATAAAATCGCATTTCAATTATAAAAGACCATAGTTCATAATGTAATACATTGTTTTTCGTAAGTAATGTCACTTCATGTTTTTGTGAATTATCCTTTTAAGCACATTTTAAAAAATTTGCTATTAGGTTCGCTCTATCCCTGCGTCTGTTTACAAAACTTATATACTGTTTAATAAGGAGCAATGAAATATTAACTATGCATAGGTCTCTTAAAAGAGTAATGTTAAAGAACAACTTTTTTATCTACCCTCACAGCTGGAGACCCTACAGCACCGACAGCTCTTCAAATTTTGAAAAACTTCTTTTTAAATGCATACATCTCAGGTTCTGTTTAACATATTTTCAATATAAAAAATACATGATTGTTTTTTACCTTTTTAAAGTTTACTTTTTCTAATTATGTTTTCAAATTAATTGGCTAAAAATATGTGTAAAAATTGTATATGGATCAGAATGTAAAGTTTTCTGTTCTTTAAATATGTATGTACTCATTTTTTATTAAATAACAAAAATGTCGATGTATGAAAAAAAAATTTTCGAGATAAATAATGCAAAAAAAGTAATTTTTTCGTCAAATTTATATTCTAATGGTAAAAGACTATCGGTTTGCAATCTATTTTGGAGGATCCAGGTGACTTGGCCCACCATTTAATAATATTAATATTAAAATACTGCATGAAAGTCGAAAATTTTTATCTTAAAAAATGGCAAATATAAAATAAAAAAATTAAAAAAAAATTACACACATCGAACAAGATTTTAACAACCACACCATCACATAGCATTTTACAGGCATTATAAGTTGACCCACCTAAAAGCGACTCTACCCAATGATTTTACTAAACAAAAAGTAAACTGCAAAAACAACTAAACCAAAACCGCTCCGTCTTTTCTTTTTAGTTTTTTACAGTAAATTAACATTCATACCCTCTGTTCAAACTTAGTTGTAACTTCTTCATTCTCTTTCCCACTTCCTCGTTTCTTCTAAAAAAAAGAAAAAAAGTAGTTTCAACTTTTTCAACCAAAATTTGGCGATTGAACCAATTGCAAGTCACCAATCCATATAAAACAGCAATAAAAAATTTTATCAGGTCAAAACAAGTTTTATATACCGTAACCTACATTAATTTTTAGAAATTATAGTAGGTAATGGATATACACAAAATAATTCTTATATTGAAAATTGAAGTGATAATATTAACGCACACATATAAAGTTGCAATTGCAACTAACAACATAGTGTGAACACGGGCATAAGCCAATTTAAATTTTAAAAAATAATTTAATTAATAATGTCAAAAAATTGACATTGATGTTTGAGATTTTTGTTTAATTTTACTATTGTCAAAGACCAGTACTATTTTAGATCAGGAGCCAAACACCATATTTTTCGTCGTATATATTTTCTTGTTTAATTCGAGTTCCGAACACCAGATTTTTATAACTTGCTTTAATGAAATTTTTGAATCATTGAAATTCAATGTCTCTCAAATATCATCGAAACTCGATTAAATCAAAATAAAAACATCGGCTAAAATATTCGTTAATTAGCCATATTTTCACTCGATATGTACTGATACATTGTACATCGATAAAAGAAGAATGGTAATTATGTGTCGGGTTCTTCGCGAGCAGAAGGTAGAATTTTCTAAAACTTAGAACCACGTAATGTAAATTACTCGACTGGCGCTAAAGATTTGAGGATCACCGAGATTGATAATTTTTATATTGTACATATTATTTGCTATTTTATTAAAGACATTATTTATCAAATGCGAAATGGTTTACAAGAAATTAATAATTATAAATGATGTTATGATATAAACATTATTTATTTTTACTTATTATTATAGAAAAAATTTGGTTAATTTACATTATTTTTTATAAACTTATTTAAATTGCTAAGTATATGCAATTATTTAAATTTTTATTAGGTATAGGTGTGCGAGTTTTGTTGACAAAATGGAAGTAAGCTAAAAAGTACGTAACGTACTGTATGTAGGTATTTTTTTGTACAAAATACAAATTTTTATTTTTTAATTTTTACTGCATCTCTTCTGTCAAAAATTTTTTTTTTCGCTCGGTTTATTATGATAAATTATAAATGATTTTTGGTTTTGTTTTATTACTTAATTATTTTGGGTAGAGTCGCGTTTAGGTGGGTCAACTTCTAATGCCTGTAAAATGCAAAAACACGTTGTTCCTTTGTGTAACGTTCCATATTAACTAACCGGAATGTATTTAGAATATACCTAAAGAAACCTCGTACAAAAATTCCAGGTAGAAAAAAAATGGCGGCAAAATCAAAATGATACCTCAATTTTGAACACCCTTTATATTACTAGCAGAGTACCCGGCGTTGCCCGGAGTATTTTATTGGTTTTATGAAATAAAAATTATTAACTTTTGTTTCTGCGTTAATTTAATTTATATTTAACTTATTACTATGCATTTACAGATGCTGGTAGTTAATATTCTATTTTTATTACAAAAAATATTTAAAGGAATCAATAATCTATTGAGTACGCAATTACGGCGAAATGAGTTTTCACAATATATTCGTTAATATCGAAACATAAAATCGCATTTCAATTATAAAAGACCATAGTCATAACCTACATTAATTTGTAGAAGGCCTGGACATTGAAATGCTTAAATGGGTTTGTGCATATTGTAAATGTATTGTGAGAAAAAGCTTCGAAAAATGACATTTAATAAAAATTTTTTTTTTTTGTTTTTGTTTAAGAAAAATGCCTATTTTTAACAACTTTCTTTTCGAGTTTTCGATATGAAATATTCACCCAAACATGCCGAATTTTATATTAAAATAAAATTTGAAAATTTTTCTATATCAAAATTTCAGCTTCTAACTCAAAATTTTCAACATATTTTCAGCAAAATAAAATTTTCAGTTTTTTTCTACCATTTAATATCGCCGCCATTTAATACTCCCAAAACATAATGAGAGTACACAATTTTAATAACTTTAGTGAACATAACCTAATAATTTAAAAGCTTCATAATAAATTGTGGTGCAAATTTGGTAAGTATATTTCAGTTCAAACTAAGTTTTTATATTTTTAATTATAATCAAAAATTATAAAATTTATATAAAAATAAAGTTTGAAGTTTTCTCTTTATTTCAGTAAAAAAATTAACTTTCAAATCATATTTTTCAGCAATATTTTCAAGGAACGGAGAAAACAAGTACCAGATTCTAGGTAAGCATTTTCGTTTTTTTCTATACAGTGTCTTTTTATAATTAAAATTTTGAATTGCAATACTTTTTTACAAGTATTAGAAAAAAATTAATAAATTATTATTTTATTTTTTAAATATCTTTGAATTTTAATAATATTTTATTTTATGTACTCATATTTTTGTAGTTGAATTTTTGAATTGAATTAATATTTTTAAAAGATTTTATTTCATATTTAAAAAAATTAATTCAATTATTTAGTGCCTTGTATTGCCTTTTTTAATTATTTACTTACATAAAATGGGTCGAAAATGTTCGGTTCTTGGATGTAAATCCAATTATAATAATAGCACGATATCTGTCGCTACTTTTAAATTTCCTTTGAGAGCCTTTGAAAACTTTATGGATAAGCGCTGTACAAAGATCAGACTGGCAACCAACAGCCTACAGTTCCATATGTAAATTACATTTTTCAGAATCGTGTTTTAAATTAAATAATAATCAAAGGTCGCGTTTAATGCCAGATGCAGTTCCAACTATTTTCACCAGTTACTCGGTAAATTTAATAGAAACGAGTAATAAAAATTTACGCGATGACAATTTAATTTTAAATTTCTCTAATTTAGTTTTAAATATTAGTAAAAAAGTAAATTTAAATGACTGGAAATTAGATTTGGAATCGACGTGCAAATGTGGTACGAAAAGTCGCGATATTTTTTGCAAAATTGGTAAAATTTTTTCAAATATTTTATTAAATAATTTCGTTAAAGATAAAAATGACATTTTAAAAAGTAATAAGGAAACTAGAAAATTAAATAAATTTAATTAAAAAAGGCAATATTTTGTTTTTTTTTTTTGTTAAAAAATTATTTATTTATTTTATTATTATATAAATATTTTTTATTTTTTATATATATTAATATTTTTTTTTTTCATTATTTTAGTTTAAGTGGACTAGGCCTTCAGGGGATACCACTTAAAAAAAAAAGCGCCATATTCCCTACCTCAAAGGTGGTGTGGAAAGGGGAATAACTTATAATGTTAATTTATTTCATTATATTAATAAAAACTACATATAAGTTAACATAATTTAACTTATTGGGAAAACAATTAAGTAATTTATTTTTTGCACTTAATTTTATATGCATTCTAAAAAAATTTACTTTATTTACTAAACCAAATTGATATTGCCATAAAAATTATTTTGCAACTTTTTTTTGCTCAGTAATGTACCAAATCAAAGTTTTTTTAAAAAGTTTTTAAGCTTTTTTTTGTGCATATTTATGAATGAAAATTTACAATTTTTAAAAATTTTTTTTTACTAAAAGACGTAAAAAAGATGGAACTTTAATGTTCCCTTAGGACGAAATTGAAAAAAATCTGTAGTTTTCGTGTTATTTCCAGATTTCTAGGAGGACTACTATTTTTTCCCATAAGACTACGTGTATTTTTTTTGAAAAAAAGGACTACTATTTATTTTTCCTCTCTCAATGTCCAGGCCTTCTACAAATTAATGTAGGTTATGCCATAGTCCATAATGTAATACATTGTTTTTCGTAAGTAATGTCACTTCATGTTTTTGTGAATTATCCTTTTAAGCACATTTCGAAAAATTTGCTATTTGGTTCGCTCTATCCCTGCGTCTGTTTACAAAACTTATATACTGTTTAATAAGGAGCAATGAAATATTAACTATGCATAGGTCTCTTAAAAGAGTAATGTTAAAGAACAACTTTTTTATCTACCCTCACAGCTGGAGATCCTACAGCACCGACAGCTCTTCAAATTTTGAAAAACTTCTTTTTAAATGCATACATCTCAGGTTCTGTTTAACATATTTTCAATATAAAAAATACATGATTGTTTTTTACCTTTTTAAAGTTTACTTTTTCTAATTATGTTTTCAAATTAATTGGCTAAAAATATGTGTAAAAATTGTATATGGATTAGAATGTAAAGTTTTCTGTTCTTTAAATATGTATGTACTCATTTTTTATTAAATGTTATTTTTTATTAAATAACAAAAATGTCGATGTATGAAAAAAAAATTTTTCGAGATAAATAATGCAAAAAAGTTAATTTTTTCGTCAAATTTATATTGTAATGGTAAAAGACTATCGGTTTGCAGTCTATTTTGGAGGATCCAGATCACTTGGCCCACCATTTAATAGTATTAATATTAAAATACTGCATGAAAGTCGAAAATTTTAATCTTAAAAAATGGCAAATATAAAATAAAAAAATTAAAAAAAAATTACACACATCGAACAAGATTTTTACAATCACACCATCACATAGCATTTTACAGGCATTATAAGTTGACCCACCTAAAAGCGACTCTACCCAATGATTTTACTAAACAAAAAGTAAACTGCAAAAACAACTAAACCAAAACCGCTCCGTCTTTTCTTTTCAGTTTTTTACAGTAAATTAACATCCATACCCTCTGTTCAAACTTAGTTGTAACTTCTTCATTCTCTTTCCCACTTCCTCGTTTCTTCTAAAAAAAGCTTCAAAACGAATTTATGCGAAAAAAAACGAAGAACAAGTAGTTGCAACTTTTTCAACCAAAATTTGGCGATTGAACCAATTGCAAGTCACCAATACATATAAAAATGGCGGCAAAATCAAAATGATACCTCAATTTTGAACACCCTTTATATTACTAGCAGAGTACCCGGCGTTGCCCGGAGTATTTTATTGGTTTTATGAAATAAAAATTATTAACTTTGTTTAGTAAAATCATTGTGTAGAGTCGCTTTTTGGTTTCTTTTAAAAAAAGCTTCAAAACGAATTTATGCGAAAAAAAAAGAAGAAAAAGTAGTTGCAACTTTTTCAACCAAAATTTAGCGATTGAACCAATTGCAAGTCACCAATCCATATAAAACAGCAATAAAAAATTTTATCAGGTCAAAACAAGTTTTATATACCGTAACCTACATTAATTTTTAGAAATTATATTAGGTAATGGATATACACAAAATAATTCTTATATTGAAAATTGAAGTGATAATATTAACGCACACATATAAAGTTGCAACTGCAACTGACAACATAGTGTGAACTATGTTGTCAGTTGCTAATTAACTCCAATTGCAATTGCACTATAGTGTGAACACGGCCAATTTAAATTTTAAAAAATAATTTTATTAATAATGTCAAAAAATTGACATTGATGTTTGAGATTTTTGTTTAATTTTACTATTGTCAAAGACCAGTACTATTTTAGATCAGGAGTCAAACACACTTTTTTTCGTCGTATATATTTTCTTGTTTAATTCGAGTTCCGAACACCAGATTTTTATAACTTGCTTTAATGAAATTTTTGAATCATTGAAATTCAATGTCTCTCAATTATCATCGAAACTCGATTAAATCAAAAAAGAACATCGGATAAAATATTTATTAATTAGCCATATTTTCACTCGATATTTATTGATACATTGTACATCGATAAAAGAAGAATGGTAATTATGTGTCGGGTTCTTCGCGAGCAGAAGGTAGAATTTTCCAAAACTTAGAACCACGTAATGTAAATTACTCGACTGACGCTAAAGATTTGAGGATCAGGTAAGTTTAAATTAAATTTTTTTTTTTCTTTAAATAAAAACAATAATCTTTTTTAGATTCAAAAAATATTTTAACAACAAGGGAGCTGTTCCGTGGCAACTGGACAGGATTTAAAATGCATATGAATAAAAATATATATATAACCATTTTTTTTTATAAATTCTTAATCTTTTTCTTTTTTCAGGATAGAACTATTTTAACATATTCGCACCGAGATTGATAATTTTTATATTGTACATATTATTTGCTATTTTATTAAAGACATTATTTATCAAATTCGAAATGGTTTACAATAAATTAATAATTATAAATGATGTTATGATATAAACATTATTTATTTTTACTTATTATTATAGAAAAAATTTGGTTAAATTACATTATTTTTTATAAACTTATTTAAATTGCTAAGTATATGCAATTATTTAAATTTTTATTAGGTATAGGTGTGCGAGTTTTGTTGACATAATGGAAATAAGCTAAAAAGTACGTAACGTACTGTATCTAGGTATTTTTTTGTACAAAATACAAATTTTTATTTTTTAATTTTTACTGCATCTCTTCCGTCAAAAATTTTTTTTCTCTCGGTTTATTATGATAAATTATAAATGATTTTGTTTTATTACTTATTATTTTATTACTTAATTATTTTGGGTAGAGTCGCGTTTAGGTGGGTCAACTTCTAATGCCTGTAAAATGCAAAAACACGTTGTTCCTTCGTGTAACGTTCCATATTAACTAACCGGAATGTATTTAGAATATACCTAAAGAAACCTCGTATAAAAATTCCAGGTAGAAAAAAAATGGCGGCAAAATCAAAATGATACCTCAATCTTGAACACCCTTTATATTACTAGCAGAGTACCCGGCGTTGCCCGGAGTATTTTATTGGTTTTATGAAATAAAAATTATTAACTTTTGTTTCTGCGTTAATTTAATTTATATTTAACTTATTACTATGCATTTACAGATGCTGGTAGTTAATATTCTATTTTTATTACAAAAAATATTTAAAGGAATCAATAATCTATTGAGTACGCAATTACGGCGAAATGAGTTTTCACAATATATTCGTTAATATCGAAACATAAAATCGCATTTCAATTATAAAAGACCATAGTCCATAATGTAATACATTGTTTTTCGTAAGTAATGTCACTTCATGTTTTTGTGAATTATCCTTTTAAGCACATTTTGAAAAATTTGCTATTTGGTTCGCTCTATCCCTGCGTCTGTTTACAAAACTTATATACTGTTTAATAAGGAGCAATGAAATATTAACTATGCACAGGTCTCTTCAAAGAGTAATGTTAAAGAGCAACTTTTTTATCTACCCTCACAGCTGGAGATCCTACAGCACCGAAAGCTCTTCAAATTTTGAAAAACTTCTTTTTAAATGCATACATCTCAGGTTCTGTTTAACATATTTTCAATATAAAAAATACAGGATTGTTTTTTACCTTTTTAAAGTTTACTTTTTCTAATTATGTTTTCAAATTAATTGGCTAAAAATATGTGTAAAAATTGCATATGGATTAGAATGTAAAGTTTTCTGTTCTTTAAATATGTATGTACTCATTTTTTATTAAATGTTATTTTTTATTAAATAACAAAAATGTCGATGATGAAAAAAAAAATTTTCGAAATAAATAATGCAAAAAAGTTAATTTTTTCGTCAAATTTATATTCTAATGGTAAAAGACTATCGGTTTGCAGTCTATTTTGGAGGATCCAGGTCACTTGGCCCACCATTTAATAATATTAATATTAAAATACTGCATGAAAGTCGAAAATTTTTATCTTAAAAAATGGCAAATATAAAATAAAAAAATTAAAAAAAATTACACACATCGAACAAGATTTTAACAACCACACCATCACATAGCATTTTACAGGCATTATAAGTTGACCCACCTAAAAGCGACTCTACCCAATGATTTTACTAAACAAAAAGTAAACTGCAAAAACAACTAAACCAAAACCGCTCCGTCTTTTCTTTTCAGTTTTTTACAGTAAATTAACATCCATACCCTCTGTTCAAACTTAGTTGTAACTTCTTCATTCTCTTTCCCACTTCCTCGTTTCTTCTAAAAAAAAGCTTCAAAACGAATTTATGCGAAAAAAAACGAAGAAAAAGTAGTTGCAACTTTTTCAACCAAAATTTGGCGATTGAACCAATTGCAAGTCACCAATACATATAAAAATGGCGGTAAAATCAAAATGATACCTCAATTTTGAACACCCTTTATATTACTAGCAGAGTACCCGGCGTTGCCCGGAGTATTTTATTGGTTTTATGAAATAAAAATTATTAACTTTGTTTAGTAAAATCATTGGGTAGAGTCGCTTTTTTAGGGTTTCTTCTAAAAAAGCTTCAAAACGAATATATGCGAAAAAAAAACGAAGAAAAAGTAGTTCCAACTTTTTCAACCAAAATTTGGCGAATGAAACAATTGCAAGTCACCAATCCATATAAAACAGCAATAAAAAATTTTATCAGGTCAAAACAAGTTTTATATACCGTAACCTACATTAATTTTTAGAAATTATAGTAGGCGATGGATATACACAAAATAATTCTTATATTGAAAATTGAAGTGATAATATTAACGCACACATATAAAGTTTCAATTGCACTATAGTGTGAACACGGGCATAAGCCAATTTAAATTTTAAAAAATAATTTAATTAATAATGTCAAAAAATTGACATTGATGTTTGAGATTTTTGTTTAATTTTACTAGTGTCAAGGGCCAGTACTATTTTAGATCAGGAGTCAAACACCATTTTTTCCGTCGTATATATTTTCTTGTTTAATTCGAGTTCCGAACTCCAGACTTTTATAACTTGCTTTAATGAAATTTTTGAATCATTGAAATTAAATGTCTCTCAAATATCATCGAAACTCGATTAAATCAAAAAAAAACATCGGCTAAAATATTCGTTAATTAGCCATATTTTCACCCGATATTTATTGATACATTGTACATCGATAAAAGAAGAATGGTAATTATGTGTCGGGTTCTTCGCGAGCAGAAGGTAGAATTTTCTAAAACTTAGAACCACGTAATGTAAATTACTCGACTGGCGCTAAAGATTTGAGGATCAGGTAAGTTTAAATTAAATTATTTTTTTTCTTTATTTAAATAAAAACAATAATCTTTTTTAGATTCAAAAAATATTTTAACAACAAGGGAGCTGTTCCGTGGCAACTGGACAGGATTTAAAATTCATATGAATAAAAAATATATATTTAACCATTTTTTTTTATAAATTCTTAATCTTTTTCTTTTTTCAGGATAGAACTATTTCAACATATCCGCACCGAGATTGATAATATTTACATTGTACATATTATTTGGTATTTTTTTTAATTTTAATTTTTATCATTTCATTGTAATAATTCATGTTCATGGTTCCTAAATAATGTTTTAAATAATGTTTAATCCTTTAATGTATTTTCTGCAAAATTAAATATAAAAGATTTTTTTAGTTTTAAAAAAAATAAAATTTTTATTTATTTAAAGTCTTTTTATTTTTTTAAAAGTTACCAAAACGATGAAATCAAATATGTATTTACTTATAATAAAAATATTATAAAAACATTATTTACCATATTCGAAATGGTTTACAATAAATTAATAATTTTAAATGATGTTATGATATAAACATTATTTATTTTTACTTATTATTATAGAAAAAATTTAGTTAAATTACATTATTATTTATAAACTTATTTAAATTGCTAAGTATATGCAATTATTAAAATTTTTATTAGGTATAGGTGTGTTCGAGTTTTGTTGACAAAATGAAAATAACCTAAAAAGTACGTAACGTGCTGTATGTAGGTAATTTTTTTTTTGTACAAAATACAAATTTTTATTTTTTAATTTTTACTGCATCTCTTCTGTCAAACATTTTTTTTACCTCTCTCGGTTTATTATGATAAAATATAAATGATTTTTGATTTTGTTTTATTACTTAATTATTTTGGGTAGAGTCGCGTTTAGGTGGTTTTCTTTTCAGTTTTTTACAGTAAATTAACATCCATACCCTCTGTTCAAACTTAGTTGTAACTTCTTCAATCTCTTTCCCACTTCCTCGTTTCTCCTAAAAAAAGCTTCAAAACGAATTTATGCGAAAAAAAAACGAAGAAAAAGTAGTTGCAACTTTTTCAACCAAAATTTGGCGATTGAACCAATTTCAAGTCACCAAAACATATAAAACAGCAATAAAAACTTTTATCAGGTCAAAACAATTTTTATATACCGTAACCTACATCAATTTTTTAGAAATTATAGTGGGTAATGGATATACACAAAATAATTCTTATATTGAAAATTGAAGTGATAATATTAACGCACACATATGAAGTTGCAATTGCAACTGACAACATAGTGTGAACGCGGAGAGCTTTTGAAATTACATCTTCCAATTGCAATTGCACTATAGTGTGAACACGGGCATAAGCCAATTTAAATTTTAAGAAATAATTTAATTAATAATGTCAAAAAATTGACATTGATGTTTGAGATTTTTGTTTAATTTTACTAGTGTCAAAGACCATTACTATTTTAGATCAGGAGTCAAACACCATTTTTTCGTCGTATATATTTTCTTGTTCAATTCGAGTTCCGAACACCGGATTTTTATAACTTGTTTTAATGAAATTTTTGAATCATTGAAATTCAATGTCTCTCAAATATCATCGAAACTCGATTAAATCAAAAAAAAACATTGGCTAAAATATTCGTTAATTAGCCATATTTTCACTCGAAATTTATTGATACATTGTACATCGATAAAAGTCTTCCAACCCTATTTTATATTAATAAATAATGTTAAGTAATTTGTTATGCAATTGTGAATTAATTGGCTAAATTATTGGTCGCTTTCAGGAGAATCTAGCGCTATACTAAATTGCAGCGGTGTAGTATATAGCGCTGCATGGTTGTACTGAACGATTTGTAGCAAAATTAAATGACATTTAATTTTGTGTGTCACTTCGTATATCTTTATTTTATTTAAAACTGGAACTATTTGAATCGAAATGGAGTTCTATGGTAAGTATGGTAATCTATAAGTCTATGGTAAGTATAATAAAATTTTGATAATTTAATTTAATTTTTATTTATGTAGAATCTGACGATGTCAACCTTTCTACTGAACTTAACAATTATAAGTTATAAGTTTTTTTTTTGTTTTAAGTTAAAAATTTTGGTATTTATTTTTAAGATTTTTTATGGTCGCACAAAACAATAAAGTTATTGTTACAAATATACAACGACATGAAATTAATGTTTAGGGACCCTAAAATAAAAAACCGAAATTTATAAAAATTTACATTCCATAAAAATTACTTTATATCTTATTTAATTAATAGATGATTAGGTTATTTAATTAATAAGATAGTTAATTTGCTGTTATAA
This sequence comes from Poecilobothrus nobilitatus, assembly GCA_947095535.1. Lineage (NCBI taxonomy): Eukaryota > Metazoa > Arthropoda > Insecta > Diptera > Dolichopodidae > Poecilobothrus > Poecilobothrus nobilitatus. The sequence goes on from OX352772.1 coordinate 114,913,246, forward strand.
AAATATTTTCAATATGTTCAACTGGTTTAATAACAGTAGATTTATCTGCATTTTATACAATTGTTGTGAAATACCTAAAAAAATAACGCTGTATTAATAGTTATAACTAAAAAAAAAGTAATATAGTAATGATTTACCTTTATTTTATTTAAGATTTTGAGACTTGAATATTTTTATTAATTAAGACTGATTATTATTAAGACAAATTAATTATTTAATTTGCTGCAAAACTCCAAATGCAATAAATTATTAAGGCTGAAATATTTAAAATATTCAAATAAAACCAAAATTGGAACTTAAAAAATAATGTTTTTTATTTTATTGATTAAAAGGTTATACAAATATAATCTCGCTTATTCTTAGATGCCATTCATAATTTTAATTTACAAAATATGGTATTTCTGGTATTTCCTCATTTTCATGTGGAAAAATTATTTGATCATCCTGATAATTTTCTTCCCGATTAAAATTATGCAAAATGCAACGGGCAGATATAATGTTATTGCCCAATTCCAAATCGTTTATCTCTAGATATTTCAATTTCCGAAATTTGTCTCTCTTCTTCTTTAATATGCCTCTCTAAATCTTTAATATGCCAAAAGATCTTTCTATATAAATTCTTGCAGATGATAGTTTGTATGGTAAAATTGTTTTTTTGTTGTTTTAAATTGTTTAATAAGAGGATACATACGCACAATCTGCTACTATGTGTTGCATGATTTCTACCATCTTTATTTTTCCCATAAATTGGGCTGTCTCGGGAAATTCTAGCATCACGATTTCTACCAGGTGATCCTATGTAAATATCAGTGAAAACACATCTGTTGTCACAAATGGCTAAAAATATAAATATGTTTAGTTTTATACATTGGTGTTATTTGAACATTGAGTTTTTTTTTTCCAAAAAGTTATCTTCTAAAACTTTTGAATTAAAATTTTTTTATTATAATAATCAGCAGGAGGATCCGCATTTCCTGGAGGATGTTTTACTGGGATGTGGCAACCATCTATACACCCAATAACACCAAAGAATCCACATTTCTTTTCGAATTCCTAAAAAAAAGATTTTCAAAAATTAAAAAGGTTATATCATTTTATAAAATCCAATTCTTTTTTTAATCCTATGTTTTTTATTTCTCAATTTATAAATTTTTGAAAAATGCTTGACATCCAAAAATTTTCACAAAATTTTGTATACAAAAATTGTTGACATCAAATGTAGACAAACGCCATTAAAAAGTCGCTATAAGCGTAAAATATTTTTACTTCAAAATTCATGTAGCGCTAGATAAAAAAAATCAATGGGCCTTTCCAGACGAGTAGTGTCCTCTTTCGTTTCGTGACTACTTTCCTCTTTTTTTTATTTCCACACTGTTCCTCTCGATAGTCGTTACTTTTATATGTGTGTGTAAATATTTCATTTTAAAACAAAATTTGTTGCGATAGGTAGATAATAAATATAAAAAAAAAGCACGCATAAAACAAATAAATTTTTTTTTTGTATTTAAGTAACATAAGATTTTTTTGCCTGAAATTTTTAAATAATATATATTATATATGTATGTACCTAGAAATAGAATAAACTCTGTGCTGTGCACATAATTTCTTTTTGTCAATAGAATATATTTTAATAATTTCATCAAGTGAAAGATCAAAAATCACTTTACTTTTTTAAAAATTTGCTGCGACCGTTTCAAAAACTTTTTTCTTTAATTTTCCAAACGAGAATGAAACGTATGTACACATAAAATTTTTTTGACCCTCATAAAAATTTTTATTTGAGTTTTTGTTTGTGTTAGTGGACTAAATTTTTAAACTCTAAAATTTTGGTTTAAAAAATTACTCCTAAAAATCCCCAACACAAATTTAGTTTATAGGCAAGAGGGTATGAAACAAAGGTAAAAGTAAAAAATGACGAAAGAGGACACTACCCGTGTGGAAAGGCCCAATCAGTAGAAAATTTTATCTAGCGCTGCAGTTTTTTTGTAGCGCTAGATACTACTGAACGCGACCATTGTGAATTAATATTAATAAGAAGAAAGAGAAAGTAAACTTTAAAGTTATAACAATTCTATATTAAAAAAATTACTGATATTGACAGGACTGATATTGACAGGAAAATGAATTCAAAAGTGGTAAATACAAAAGAGCCGTTTTGTGGGGCAAAATTTTATGTAAATTAAAGATTGAAATTCAGACAGAAAGACAGAAATTAACTAAAGTCGAGACGAAATTTATTAATCTATGGGCTACTTATAAACTTAAGAAAAAAATAAGGAAAGTCAAAGAGATCTTTCTGGGAATATTTCGAATTATTCGATGAGATTTTTGGAATCCACCACCCCAAATTCTAGCTTCGTCTTAGTAACAGAAAACAATTCAGAACCAACTTCCACAGCAAAAAAAGAAAATGTAATAAAACATTGGAGTTTTTGAAAGAAGAGTATGAAAAGACAATGAAATACCTTAAATTCTTAGAAATATAATTAGTATTATGGATTTTAAGAACTGCTTAAAATAGAAAGTAAAAGATTAGAAATAGAAGAAAAGAGGCTGGAGATGTTGCAGTCCATGCAAGATTTGCTAAAGCATATGATATCGAACTCAGAAGAAACCTCTCCATAATTTCTAATCAATTCACTAATTTGGGTAGTTACTTTTAGGTGGGTCAACTTCTAATGCCTGTAAAATCCTCTGTAATGGTCTGATCCTTAATTTTTTTTTAAAAATCCCTTCACCTTTTCTTGTTCGATGGGTGTTCTTTTTTTTTTATTTTTTGATTTATTTTTGCCGTTTTCTAAGTTTAAAATTTACGACTTTTTATGCAAAATTTTAATATTAAATCTATCAAATGGTTGTATGACGTTCCAACACTCATGCATTTTTGAAAGGTGCTGCCGGTGTGGAATTCTTTAATTTTTGGAAAATGGAAAGTGTTTTTAAATGAAAATAAGAAAGGTTGTACAAAATTTTTTTAGATAATTTTTTATATTTTAGATATTTGGAATTTGTATAAAATAAAAAATTTTTATAAATAATTGTAGATAATAGTAATAAAAAATATATTGGAATTTTTTTAATATATGTATAAAATAACAAATTTTTAAAATAATTATAGATAAGGTAAGTAATACAAAATTTATTAAAATTTATTTTGAAAGGTTGTTAATAAAGTACTTTTTTTAGATAATTTTTTATATTTAGCGGGGGACTTTAAAAAATTAATTTTAATATAAAAGAATAATTTTATTTTTGATTTCATGCAAGCTAAAAAATGTTTAAATTGATGCTTGCCGTATAGATTTACTAGCCGAATTAAAAAGAGGATTTTTTAAATTGTCAGCGGGGGTTTGAGGGCGATAGCCCACGACTTTAACAAATTAATTTTAATATAAAAGAATAATTTTATTTTTGATTTCATGCAAGCAAAAAAATGTTTAAATTGATGCTTGCCGTATAGATTTACTTGCCGAATTAAAAAGAGGATTACTTAAATTGTCAGCGGGGGTTTGAGGGCGGTAGCCCACGACTTTAAAAAATTAATTTTAATATAAAAGAATAATTTTATTTTTTACTTTAAAAAATTAATTTTCATATAAAAGAGTTATTATTTTACATTTTCAATATAAAAATGTCAAAATATAAACTTTACATTTACAATATACTGTCAAAAATATATTATCAAATGTCAAAATATAAACTTTACATTTACAATATACAATGTACTGTCAAATTAAAATTTTTCATTTACATAAAAATTACTAAAAATGTTGACATTTACTTTTAGAACAATTAAACATTGAAATAAATTATAAAATATGTTTATTTTATCATTTCCAAAACTTAAAATTAATTTATTTACATTTTCATTATAAAGATGCCAATAATTTTTTATTTTATTTAAATTTTAATTATGTGGACTACCTAAAAATTGTTTGTACAACGCTTTCATTTTTATCATTTAAAAATTTCCATTTTGATTTTTAAATAAATTGTACAATGGCAATTCTTTCCATATATGTATATACTAAAGCCTTACCATAACCTACATTAATTTGTAGAAGACCTGGACATTGAGAGAGGAAAGCTAAATAGTAGTCCTTTTTTTCAAAAAAAATACACGTAGTCTTATGGGAAAAAATAGTAGTCCTCCTAGAAATCTGGAAATAACACGAAAACTACAGATTTTTTTCAATTTCGTCCTAAGGAAACATTAAAGTTCCATCTTTTTTACGTCTTTTAGTAAAAGAAAATTTTTAAAAATTGTAATTTTTCATTCATAAATATGCACTTTAAAAAATGTCTTCCAATTACTTTTCAACAAAAAAAAGCTTCTTAAAAACTTTTTAAATAGACTTTGATTTGGTACATTACTGAGCAAAAAAAAAGTTGCAAAATAATTTTTATGGCAATATCAATTTGGTTTAGTAAATAAAGTAAATTTTTTTAGAATGCATATAAAATTAAGTGCAAAAAATAAATTATTTAATTGTTTTCCCAATAAGTTAATTTATGTTAACTTATATGTAGTTTTTATTAATATAATGAAATAAATTAACATTATAAGTTATTCCCCTTTCCACACCACCTTTGAGGTAGGAAATATAGCGCGTTTTTTTTAAAGTGGTATCCCCTGAAGGCCTAGTCCACTTAAACTAAAATAATGAAAAAAAAATATATTAATATATATAAAAAATAAAAAATATTTATATAATAATAAAATAAATAAATAATTTTTTAACAAAAAAAAAAAACAAAATATTGCCTTTTTTAATTAAATTTATTTAATTTTCTATTTTCCTTATTACTTTTTAAAATGTCATTTTTATCTTTAACGAAATTATTTAATAAAATATTTGAAAAAATTTTACCAATTTTGAAAAAAATATCGCGACTTTTCGTACCACATTTGCACGTCGATTCCATATCTAATTTCCAGTCATTTAAATTTACTTTTTTACTAATATTTAAAACTAAATTAGAGAAATTTAAAATTAAATTGTCATCGCTTAAATTTTTATCACTCGTTTCTATTAAATTTACCGAGTAACTGGTGAAAATAGTTGGAAATGCATCTGGCATTAAACGCGACCTTTGATCATTATTTAATTTAAAACACGATTCTGAAAAATGTAATTTACATATGGAACTGTAGGCTGTTGGTTGCCAGTCTGATCTTTGTACAGCGTTTATCCATAAAGTTTTCAAAGGCTCTTTAACCGGAAATTTAAAAGTAGCGACAGATATCGTGCTATTATTATAATTGGATTTACATCCAAGAATCGAACATTTTCGACCCATTTTATGTAAGTAAATAATTAAAAAAGGCAATACAAGGCACTAAATAATTGAATTAATTTTTTTAAATATGAAATAAAATCTTTTAAAAATATTAATTCAATTCAAAAATTCAACTACAAAAATATGAGTACATAAAATAAAATATTATTAAAATTCAAAGATATTTAAAAAATAAAATAATAATTTATTAATTTTTTTCTAATACTTGTAAAAAAGTATTGCAATTCAAAATTTTAATTATAAAAAGAATATTTTAATTTATGTAAGTACATGAATATTTCATGTACAACGAATTTTTTTTTAAACATTGTGTAGAAAAAAACGAAAATGCTTACCTAGAATCTGGTACTTGTTTTCTCCGTTCCTTGAAAATATTGCTTAAAAATATGATTTGAAAGTTAATTTTTTTACTGACATAAAGAGAAAACTTCAAACTTTAATTTTATATAAATTTTATAATTTTTGATTATAATTAAAAATATAAAAACTTAGTTTGAACTGAAATATACTTACCAAATTTTCACCACAATTTATTATGAAGCTTTTAAATTATTAGGTTATGTTCACTAAAATTATTAAAATTGTGTACTCTCATTATGTTTTGAGAGTATTAAATGGCGGCGATATGAAATGGTAGAAAAAAACTGAAAATTTTATTTTTCTGAAAATATGTTGAAAATTTTGAGTTAAAAGCTGAAATTTTTATATGTTATACAAAAATTTCCAAATTTTATTTTAATATAAAATTCGGCATGTTTGGGTGAATATTTCATATCGAAAACTCGAAAAGAAAGTTGTTAAAAATGGGCATTTTTCTTAAACAAAAACAAAAAAACAAATTTTTATTAAATGTCATTTTTCGAAGCTTTTTCTCACAATACATTTACAATATGCACAAACACATTTAAGCATTTCAATGTCCAGGCCTTCTAAAAATTAATGTAGGTTATGATTTTGTATTACCTACATACAGTGCGTTACGTACTTTTTAGGTTATTTTCATTTTGTCAACAAAACTCGAACACACCTATACCTAATAAAAATTTTAATAATTGCATATACTTAGCAATTTAAATAAGTTTATAAATAATAATGTAATTTATCTAAATTTTTTCTATAATAATAAGTAAAAATAAATAATGTTTATATCATAACATCATTTATAATTATTAATTTATTGTAAACCGTTTCGAATTTGGTAAATAATGTTTTTATATTTTTATTATAAGTAAATACATATTTCATTTCATCGTTTTAGTAACTTTTAAAAAAATAAAAAGACTTAAAAATTTTCTTTTTTTTTAAAACTAAAAAATCTTTTTTATTTGACAAATAAAAATATTTAATTTTGCAGAAAATACATTAAAGGATTAAACATTATTTAAAACATTATTTAGTAACCATGAACATAAATTATTACAATGAAATGATAAAAATTAAAATTAAAAACAAATAGCAAATAATATGTACAATGTAAAAATTATCAATCTCGATGCGGATATGTTGAAATAGTTCTATCCTGAAAAAAGAAAAAGATTAAGAATTTATAAAACAAAATGGTTATATATATATATTTTATTAATATGAATTTTGAATCCTGTCCAGTTGCCACGGAACAGCTCCCTTGTTGTTAAAATATTTTTTGAATCTAAAAAAGATTATTGTTTTTATTTAAATAAAGAAAAAAAATAAGTTAATTCAAACTTACCTGATCCTCAAATCTTTAGCGTCAGTCGAGTAATTTACATTACGTGGTTCTAAGTTTTGGAAAATTCTACCTTCTGCTCGCGAAGAACCCGACACATAATTACCAATCTTCTTTTATCGATGTACAATGTATCAATAAATATCTAGTGAAAATATGGCTAATTAACGAATATTTTAGCCGATGTTTTTTTTTGATTTAATCGAGTTTCGATGATAATTGAGAGACATTGAATTTCAATGATTCAAAAATTTCATTAAAACAAGTTTAAAAATCTGGTGTTCGGAACTCGAATTAAACAAGAAAATATATACGACGCAAAAAATGGTGTTTGACTCCTGATCTAAAATAGTACTGGTCTTTGACACTAGTAAAATTAACAAAAATCTCAAACATCAATGTCAGTTTTTTTTGCAGAAAATACATTAAAGGATTAAACATTATTTAAAACATTATTTAGTAACCATGAACATGAATTATTACAATGAAATGATAAAAATTAAAAAAAAATAGCAAATAATATGTACAATATAAAAATTATCAATCTCGGTGCGGATATGTTAAAATAGTTCTATCCTGAAAAAAGAAAAAGATTAGGAATTTATAAAAAAAAATGGTTATATATATATTTTTTATTCATATGAATTTTAAATCCTGTCCAGTTGCCACGGAACAGCTCTCTTGTTAAAATATTTTTTGAATCTAAAAATGGTTATTGTTTTTATTTAAATAAAGAAAAAAAATAATTTAATTTAAACTTACCTGATCCTCAAATCTTTAGCGTCAGTCGAGTAATTTACATTACGTTGTTCTAAGTTTTGGAAAACTCTACCTTCTGCTCGCGAAGAACCCGACACATAATTACCATTCTTCTTTTATCGATGTACAATGTATCAATAAATATCGAGTGAAAATATGGCTAATTAACGAATATTTTAGCCGATGTTTTTTTTTGAATTAATCGAGTTTCGATGATATTTGAGAGACATTGAATTTCACTGATTCAAAAATTTCATTAAAACAAGTTATAAAAATCTGGTGTTCGGAACTCGAATTAAACAAGAAAATATATACGACGAAAAAAATGGTGTTTGACTCCTGATCTGAAATAGTACTGGGCTTTGACACTAGTAAAATTAAACAAAATTCTCAAACATCAATGTCAATTTTTTGACATTATTAATTAAATTATTAAGAAAATTATTTATTAATTATAAATTATTAAGAAAAGAATAGACGGAGCGGTTTTAGTTGTTTTTGCAGTTTACTTTTTGTTTAGTAAAATCATTGGGTAGAGTGCTTTTAGGTGGGTCAACTTATAATGACTGTAAAATGCTCTGTGATGGTGTGATTGTTAAAATCTTGTTCGATGTGTGTAATTTTTTTTAAATTTTTTTATTTTATATTTGCCATTTTTAAGTTTTAAATTTTCGACTTTCATGAATTTTTTTAAAATTAATACTATTAAATAGTGGGCCAAGTGACGTGGATCCCCCAAAATAGACTGCAAACCGATAGTCTTTTAATATTAGAATATAAATTTGCCGAAAAAATTGAGTTTTTTGCATTATTTATCCCGAAAAATTTTTTTTCATACATTGACGTTTTTGTTATGATAAAAAACGCACGAAAATTATACACATCGAACAAGAAATGGCCAAAGAATTATTTAAAAAAAAATTTTTAACAATAACACCATCACAAACCATTTTACAGACATTAGAAGTTGACCCACCTAAACGCGACTCTACCCAAAATAATTAAGTAATAAAACAAAATCAAAAATCATTTATAATTTATCATAATAAACCGAGAGAGGTAAAAAAAATTTTTGACAGAAGAGATGCAGTAAAAATTAAAAAATAAAAATTTGTATTTGTACAAAAAAATACCTTAATACAGTACGTTACGTACTTTTTAGGTTATTTCCATTTTGTCAACAAAACTCGCACACCTATACCTAATAAAAATTTTAATAATTGCATATACTTAGCAATTTAAATAAGTTTTTAAATAATGTAATTTAACTAAATTTTTTCTATAATAATAAGTAAAAATAAATAATGTTTATATCATTTATAATTATTAATTTATTGTAAACCATTTCGAATTTGGTAAATAATGTTTTTATATTTTTATTATAAGTAAATACATATTTCATTTCATCGTTTTAGTAACTTTTAAAAAAATAAAAAGACTTAAAAATTTTCTTTTTTTTTAAAACTAAAAAATCTTTTTTATTTGACAAATAAAAATATTTAATTTTGCAGAAAATACATTAAAGGATTAAACATTATTTAGGAACCATGAACATGAATTATTACAATGAAATGATAAAAATTAAAATTAAAAAAAAATAGCAAATAATATATACAATGTAAAAATTGTCAATTTCGGTGCGGATATGTTGAAATAGTTCTATCCTGAAAAAAGAAAAAGATTAAGAATTTATAAAAAAAAATGGTTATATATATATTTTTTATTCATATGAATTTGAAATCCTGTCCAGTTGCGACGGAACAGCTCCCTTGTTAAAATATTTTTCGAATCTAAAAAAGATTATTGTTTTTATTTAAATAAAGAAAAAAAATAATTTAATTTAAACTTACCTGATCCTCAAATCTTTAGCGTCAGTCGAGTAATTTACATTACGTGGTTCTAAGTTTTAGAACATTCTACCTTCTGCTCGCGAAGAACCCGACATATAATTACCATTCTTCTCAATGTCCACGAGACCTGGATTTAAATAATTCCTGCATTTTTGCTGTCTTAACCAGTTATGTAAACAAGCACAAGACATAATTCTGCTTTCCACCTAAAATAAAATAGGAGTTCATAATTTTATTTTAAAAAATATTTTATGAAATGGAAATATTACTGTATCTAAATCTGCTATAATTGCTGTATGAAAAATTCTCCATTTGGTAGACAAAATACCGAAAGAGTTTTCAATAATACGATGAACACGACTTAATCTATAATTGAAAACTCTCTCATTCACGCTCATTTTGGTCCCTGGAAACGGCTTTATTTTATTTATATGCAGAGAAAACGCATCGTCAGCTACGAAAACATGTGGCACATCTTTGAATTCTCCACATACATCGGATGGTTGAGGAATCCTAAAAAAAAATTTTATTAATCACAACTTTTGAAAATTAATTTTTATTATCTTACAGAAGTAAATTAGCCAAAATCTCTGACCGAAAACGGAGTTTCTAAAAACTCCATCATCACTTTGTCGTCTGATGCTCCAACGTCACACATTATGAAGAAATAATTGTGATCGCAGATGGCTAGAAGTATCAATGAATGAAATTCTTTGTAATTGAATAAATCCGACCCTGCATGCGGTGGTGCCTAAAATATTTTTACAAATTTAAAATATGTTTCGAATTTATGAAAATAAATGAATAAAATTACATGAATTGTAATGTTTTCCATCAATTGCTCCTATGCAATAAGGAAAATTCAATGGCTCTTAAAACGCTCAGCAATTGTTTTAAAAGTGTTCTGATTAATTTTGGGAAACACTTTATCTTTAAGAGCAGTTGTTATTGCTCTTGTTTCCTTGATTATGTGATGTAGCGCAGTATGAGAACACTTGTATCCTATCGACAAACTTCTTTGTGACTCCCTAGTAGCTAAAAATTTAAAAGGAAAAATAAGAAATGCAAAAAATTTAAATTTCGTACCATACCTCAATGTTATTATCAGCCTATGTTTGTACTAATTGGAGCCCTTATTACTCCTTGTTTTTTAATAAGGGGTCCAACTAGTAATAAAAGTTGTTCCACTTGAGCTGCACTCATTCGCATAAATGTGTGAAACAACTGTTGGTCTCGCAAATGATATAGCGATTCATAAATGTTCCTACATGATCCCGATTCATTTCGCTCCTGATAATATGGCCTTAACTAAAATTATTTTTTTTTGTATTTTTTGCTTCTTTGGTCACTTAGATCCATTAAATTGAGCAGATTTACTGCCATTATCATATTGCACTCTATTATCTCTGAAAAAAACAATTTTACAGAAATTTATAATTGTCTTAGACTATATAATTTCATATGTAGATAATATTTACAAGAATGAATTGTATATGAAAAATAAACTGAATATGAATAAAAATTAAAAATATTACCTTCATTTCTTTGTGCAGTTTCTTCCTCCACTATTAGCACATTTTGAAGATCAATCAAGTCCATATTTTTTAATATTATTAATAAATAAATTAATTATATATAATATTTTTTCTCGCTCTTTCTTATTGATAGTAAACTATATTTTACTCTTTCTTTAATGACGATAAATCGCCGATAGGTAATTTTTTCATGAAAATCGCCCTTTAATGTTTATATATTTTTAATATAGAAATATTTATAAGTTTTTCAAAAGTTTTTAATTTTTGTTTCACAAAATAAATAAATTTTTATTGACTCAAAATTCAAATATTTGTTATAATTTATTTATTTTGTGAAACATAAAAATTAAATATTTCTGAATGATGTTTCCTTAAATGTAAAAGATTACCAAACAATTCATAAATTTCATTATTTTTAACATGTTAATTGTATTTAAAAATTAAAGCAAAAAAATCTGAAAATTTGTTTAAGATTTAATAAAGCAAGTAGTTGAGAAATTACTTGTAGAGTTATTTTATTTGATTTTTTTGCTTCATTAAATTTAATATTTCAGTACACGATACATCAATAAATCGAGTATTTTACCAAGTATATATCGATGAACGATTTTTTGAAAATAGTGTAAAATGATTGATCGGATCGTTGTGTTTTGCTCTGATGTTCCAACTCTAACATGAAGAAAAAACTGCCAAACAATCATTTCTTATTCTACCTACAATCCTGAATGCAACTGAATGGGTCTTTTCCTCACCAGAGCAGAGTCAGAGCTGTCAAGCAAAAAAGTTGTTTCTTTTTATGCTCAGATTATCCTTTTTTTTTTTTTTAACTCAGAGCGATTAGAGTTCAGACAAAAGTTTGCTCTGAGCGCTCAACATCTGAGAAAAAGAAAAACGCCTAATGTAAACTAAAAAAATTCACCTTGCAATACTTTGTACATTTGACGTTTACTTTGCGACTTTGTACGTATTTTCTGCTCGGAAATTTACATCTCCACAGTAATGCATATGTGTGTATATTGTAACCAAATTTAGTAGAAAGAAAAAGCTGAGTCTCGATCGTAACCTACATTAATTTTAAAAAATTAATGCAGATTATGCATACATATATACATAAGTACTCCTACATTTAGTTTATTTATTAAATAACTCTTAATGACTATTTTAGAGAACCTAAAAATTTTCATACCAAATTAACTATGTTTGCGTTTCTTTTAAACGAAGAGTAGTTGGTAAATGACGTTAAGTTAATCGTATTTACTCCTATCTACTCTTTCTCGAAGCTTGGTGTAAAAAAGAGTAGTTTACTCGGTAAAAGGAACGCAAACTATATTAATATATTAAATAAGCATTTTATTCAGAATATTAATACATATGTATTTTAAAAGTATAATTTTTGTTTTCTTACAAACTTTTGAAATTTTAGCAATGTTTTTACATTTTAACAGCTATTTAAAATTAAAAACCTTTTATTTTTTACCATAGCTAATAAGAGAAACAAGGATTTTATCTTCCTTCACTTTCTTTTTTACTTCTTTTTGTTTTTTCTTGTCATCCTTTTCTTTTTGTTCTAACATTTCTTTAAATTTTTCATCCCTAGAGTCGATTTTGAAGCCAAAATGTCTTCTTACTTCTTCAAGAAGTCTTTCTTTTCGCTCTTTCATTGCTGCAACATTACTTTCTTTTTTAATGGCTCTAGCATTTAAATCTGCTTTCCACGTTTCTAGTTTTTCTTTTTTTTTTTCTATGTTTTTCTCTCTTTTTATTATTTGTTGCTCTAAAAAATCTTTTTCTATTATATTTCTTTCAAGCATGTGTTTTAAACTATAGGTATAAGCTACATATTCGTATTCTTTTTGGTTAATAAAATCTTCTTTAGTTGAAAAACACATTCTTGGATCAATTCCACTCGCTGAACCATAACAACCATACATTTTTTTTTTATATTTTCCAGTTACATGAATCCAAGTGTTGGGCTGACTATATGGGTGTTTACCATTTAATAAGCGCAAATGTTGAAATAGCAGTAGCGATTTATCATAATTTAGTACTGGTTTAGTTGTTGAATCCGTACTAACTTCAAACCAAGTAGGTACTTTTTTATTTTTAAGTATAGCAATTTCCTTAGTGAAATGTCTATTTTGAAAATTAACAGTAAAGAGTCCTTGGTATTTTTTAGACAAAATATATACAAAGTTTAGCATTTCTAGATTTGTTTTATTATTCAATATTACGTTGACTTAATTGCTTTAATTTATTTAGTATATTTTGACAAATTTCTTGTATTTCTTTTTGTGGTGAAAAGTGAAAACTACGATAAAAACATTACACGGCGGTTAGACTTCAATGTTTTCAATACATATTTGTTCCATATTTTATCACTGTTGTATTTTTTTCCTTGAAAAAAGAGACATTAGCGGTTAGACATCACTATTTCGAATATTTTTATGAAGAAAAAGGTTCAAAATGTCACTTTTTTGAATTTTAATTTTATTTTGGGTAAAGTCAAGATTAAAATGGTGTTGAAAATAAAAGGCCAGATGGCCCGGACCTCCCTCAATAGACCAAAAAACAACTTTGATTCACCGTTATATTCGACGCGTACTTTTTTTTCGGGTTTTTTTTTTATTTTTTTTCGAAAAATTTAAATTTTAAAATTTGCCCCATACAAAACTAAAAATTTTTATACTATTCTAATGGCTGATTGACGTTTGACAAAAAAATACAAAGATTATATATGGATATTTGAAAAGTATTGTCGAGATTTACGATTATTTTATTTTAACCTGCGAATCCCTAACAGAAGTTTTCGATAAATTTAAAAGTTTTAATAACTTGTGTTCCTAATTTTAACGACTCTATCATGAGTGATACGAGTGTTCTAACAGGTTTTCTTCACAGGGGAAGAAACCACTAACACGGTCCAGTTCCGAGATTGAACAAACCACCAATCTTCGTAAAGATTCAATTCTACTAAAATCTCCCATTCCAGTTCAGTCTGGAAAAATATATCTTACCGACGAACTAATTGATATATCTTCGAAATTAAGTTCGAATTTTTTCACTCTTCACTCACTCTTGTTGTGAATAATAGTAATAATAATAAAAATAATAGTAATAGTGATAATAATAGAAATAATAGTGATAATAATTATAATTATAATAATAATAATAATATTATTAGTGATAATAATATAATAATAATGCTAGTAGCGGCAGTATTAATAACATTGATCATAGTAATAGTAATGATAATATTAGTAGTAATAATAATAGTAATAGTAACGGTAATAGTAGTAATAACAATGTTGTTTTTGTTTCTAAGAGGGGGGCATATGACTGCCCTTACACCTAGGCCCTGCGACCCGTTGTGCACCCCTGCTCAACGATCCGCTAGCTAACTCCAGCTCCTCGTCGAGCCACTCTATTCCCTCCATGAAACGCACTATATCTCCCTGATTGAGAATTCTCACCTCGGAAAAGTTTTTCAATTGATCCTCTCCCAAAGTTCTTCGTCTTTGGGCCCTTAAGTATGGGCATTGGCACAGAACACGAAGTACTATTTCTGCCTCTTTGCCACATCTCCTACATAGATTCGGCTCCGTTATGGCTATTCTTTCGGCGTGAGCTCTTAGCAACAGGTGTCCTGTGCTAATTCCCATGAAGAGTCTCAGATCCGTTCTATTTAGTTTTAGAATTAAAAAATAGTAATTTATAAATTAGTAATAACAAAAGTGGAACTAATAATGGTAAAATTATGTATAATCATAGTAACAATAAAAAAAGTTAACCACAATAGTTATAATAAAAACTAAATTGCAATTTATAATTAGTTAAATTAAAAATCTAACTATAAATTACAACAAAATAAGAATCCTCAAGTGAAGGATTATTCAATAACTTCATTCACACAAATATAGATTACTTTTAAGTGATTGTTTTGTTAGAAGGAGGTTAATATGGCGTTTATACAAAGAGACATCCTCCTATTAGTAGGTGCATGATTCTCATAATTAGTTCTATGCAAATGCAAGTTATGAATATGTAATAAATTTAGTCTATGTTCATATGGCGGTAGTCTTAAAGGATCTTCTCATGGAAGAAAGCGTTAAGCAAATCTTAGAAAATTTTTTTGAACTGATTAGATTCTATTTATATTAATATTATAAAATTGGCACCATAACTTTAAAGCATATTCCAAGTTAGATCTAATCAAACAAGTAAAAAGAGATTTTAACACGTGCCTAACGTTTAATGAAATCTAGTATAGAGTTGGCAGAATTAAGGCACATTTATTAATGTTAAGTTGAAGATTATTATGGCAAACCAGTCATAAAATTGATTAATATCAGCTTACAAGGCTAAAGCATCTTCTAAATTTTTAATTTTAAGAAAATCTTGAAGAAACTTGGGGAAGACCTGTGGAAGCATTGAATTCAGAAGATGTCGCAGATCTAAAAGAAACACTATACCTATGTTCAGAAAGATAGAAGTCAATAGTAACAGTTAATTTATGATTTACAAAGTCATGTTTATAGAGTGATAAAAAACAACAAGTACAATGATCATAAATAGAATCAAATACGATAAATTCAAAAAGTTTGGGAATAGATGATAGTTTCGCAATTGGATGATAGTTACTTACGCCATTGTTAAAATTTTTTTTGTGAACAGGCTTAATAAGAGAAGTCTTCCAGATAGAAGGAAAAGTACCAGAAATCAAAGAAAAATTAAATAAGATGGATGAAGAAAGACATAATGAAATCGAACATTTTTTTAAAAATATGTTTGGAATACCATCAGTACCAGGATTAGAAGTATTGTCAAGCTTTATTAAGTAGTTTAAAACTACATTAGAATCAATATGAATATTAGTAAGAGTTGTTTTAGCAAAATTAACTAAGTGGCAGAAATTATCTTTATTTAAAAAAAACGCTGGCAGACCATAACTAACGGAAAAATTCAGAAATAATTTTTTCACAATTTTTAGAGTTCTTATAATTCATACAAGTAGGATATTGATCAGTTTTTCTTTTAGAATTGACAAATTTCCAAAAGAGTTTCGGATTAGTTTTAATATCCGATGACAAATTCCATAAGCAATTAACTTGAAATCATTGAATAAAATGATAAAACCATTAAAGTCGTTATTATTATTGCTTTTAATGAATTTACGCCAGGCTTTATTTTTTAATTTCTTAAGGTTTCTGGTAAACTAAGGCAGACAAGTTTCGTTAATTTGATCAATAACTAAAGGAACATGCTGTGAAATAATCGAATGAAGGATTTAATAGAAATTATTAACTGTTACCTCTAAATTAGCAAAGGATAAAATTGAAAAGTCATAATCGCATAAATAGTTATTAATAGCATCAAAATTAGCTTTGGAAAAACTGTTACGATAAGAAATTACTGAATATCTCACAAAAATATTACGTAAATCATTAATACCGGTAGGTAATCCTTCTTGTTGGATCGCTATTTTTAGCGATGTATTAGTTTTACCACCAATGCAAATGTCGTTAGATTTATGATGAAGACATCTTCAAATACATTTTCAAATATTTATCCTACCCTTACCCTAGTTAAAATGTATCTGCTGTTATTATTATTATTATAAAGAATCTTCTGGATTAGTTTAACCACCATGGGTAAAATATTATCTAAAATAGGTGGAGTACGTTACGGTTTAGTAATAAAGAATCATCAGAATTATCAGAAGAAAAGTTAGCCTCTATTTCAGGGCGCATAGAAGAAGAAGTGCTGGAAGTAATTTGTGATATTGTTTTGTTAAAAGTTTCAGTTGTGTTTAGGTTAGAAACCTTACTATGAGGCATGACGGTTTCCCCTTGAACAAAGTTATGATATTTATTGGAAACCGATTTTTTAATTTTAAAGTTTGTTTTTTAAATAAGAATCACTAACAAGTTTATTAGATGATTTTAAAAAAATGTTAGAACTAGAAGAAGTGGCTTTCATAGAATGGCGACTAATAGAAGAATTTGTAACGTTGTTATTATTAGAAAGAGGAGCTTTTATAGAATTGGTATGAGAATTAACGTTAGAATTAAGTATAGTAGAAAGTATAATAAGAGTTTTTATAGTTTATTTATTATTAGTAGTTGCATTAAAGCTAAGTGATTTTTAACACTTTGATTATTAAAAGAAAATCTAAAAAGGTTTATAGAATTAGAAGTTACATTATTGTTAGAATTCATGTGGTTAATAATATTATTACTTGGATTAATATTAGAATTAGAAAATTTAGAATGAGGCATAGGAGAAGAAAAATTAAGTAAACTTTTTAGATTACAGTTAGTATTTATAGCAGGGTTATCAGTTAGTTTAACATTTTTTATTGAACAATCTACATCTGTATTGAA
This sequence comes from Poecilobothrus nobilitatus, assembly GCA_947095535.1. NCBI lineage: Eukaryota > Metazoa > Arthropoda > Insecta > Diptera > Dolichopodidae > Poecilobothrus > Poecilobothrus nobilitatus. The sequence continues at coordinate 114,930,776 of OX352772.1, forward strand.
TGAAGGTATTTTTAAATCATTTTTAAGTTTACCTTTGATCTCAGGTTTCCGTTTTTTAATAACAACACCAATTTTATTCTAAATCTTGATATTACTATGATGTTGAAGAATACTCGAATTGTAAACAGATCCAGAAATAAGAAAGCAATGATATTTTATTCTATTCCTTTTTATCCTCTTCGATGATAAATTAGTACTGATTACCGAACTACTGTTGAATTCCCACTTCAGAAACTCAGATAATTCACTTTTATTAAAGGAACTCGAGTAGGTACACTTGTACATAGGGGCACTTTGGCATGGGAAAAAATAAGTCCATATCGCACGACCTAGTTTTTAATAAACCATATCGCACGCCCACGCAAATTAACCTATATTTGAATGACCTTGAGTTTTAGAGAAACCGGAAGTGTTGTGACCTGGATTCTGTTAGAAGTTGGGGTAAAACAAGTCTCTTAGAGCTCTTTGATTGTATATTATAATAGGTCAACATGAAAATAGTTAGCAAAACTATTATATGTAAATATTAAAGCACGTGTTATTTAATGTTGGTAAACTAGTTTTAAAGTGTATCTTTAAGGAATGCGTGTTTTTTTTTGTGTTGGTTAACTAGTTTTACTATAGGAAGAAATACAAAATAACAATTAGCATCTTCGTTTTTTTTTTGTTTTAGCAGAATATCTGGTTTAGATTACTATGTAGTATTTTAAAAAGGTAGAAAAAGAAAGAGGCAAGAAAAGTTGACTGATATCCGGGTTATTACTCAGCTGGGAGGGTTCGAAGGAGAAATTTGCTCTTGGTCCATTACGAAAAAAATGTGCATGCCAAGATAAACAACACCCCTGTCCAAACTATACTTAATCATGATTTTGGCTGGTTTAATTCATTACCGTTTCGGACCAATTATACTCAGCTCGAACTCCTTATTGCTATATTTTAAAAACTCATTTCCAAAATAAAAACAAAAAAAATCAACAAAAAAAATATACATCTTCTCTCCTTAAACTTAACTCTTTAATTTTGTTTTCATTTATAGACAATTTGTTTTTCTTACTATAATAATAATTATAAAAAAAATTCAATACTTTAGTTCCCTTTTTTTTATTTCGTTTATAATACAATTTTTTTTTTTTTTTTAAAAATGTTTCCAATTTATTTTCTTTATTTATTTTATAATTTATTATATTATTGTGGTTACTTAATACTATTTAAATAATTATTATTCTAAATTATTATGACAAAGTTAACATTTTTGAATTTTTTTTATTATTTCTTTTCTTTATACTGACCTTTTAAGAAAATATGTAAGAAGAGTTTTACAAATTTTTTAATTACGATTTTGATTTTGCTTTACTTTTTAATTTCTTTTAAAATAAATTATTTCATTTATTAAATGTATTAAATTTATATCCTACATAATATATACATTATTACTAGAATAATAATCCTAAAAACTAAGACAAAAAAAATATATTTAAGAGTAAAATTTTTCTGTTCTTTTAATTTTTTTTTCTATTATTTTCTTTCTAGCTAGATAAATTATTACATAAATAATTATATACTTATTACTACATTACTACAAATTTACATTTCTGTGTAAATTTTTTTCCCTTTTTTTTTTTTTTTAATTTTTGTTCATATTTCAAGTATTTATATATTAATTAATAATATTATTATTGTTAAATTATTTTGTTTTTTGATATAATACTTTAGTTTTTTTTTCTTGTTCTTATTTTAATTTATTTATTTTAAATTTCTATATAAGTAAAATGGTTAATATATATATGTACATACATTTCTTTTCTTTGTATTTTCTATTAAATTAGTTTAATTTTATATTTTTTTTATAAATTTTTTTTTTTTGTTTATATGAGTATAAATATGCCAGCCTTAGGTACTTGGTTATTATACTTTTTGATATGATTTATTTATATGATTTTTTTTTTTCTTAAACTATTTTTTTTTGTAATTTTCTTAATAATAATATTAATTGTAATGTTTGTTATATTATAATAGTATAAATTCATAATAATATTAATTTTACTTTTTTTTTTTTTTTTTTTAATTTTGGAAATTCAAAACATTATTCAATCAGGAATCACAGCAAAACAAAATAACATTAATATAATATAAAAGTAGTATTTATACGTTTCACACCCAAACTACAAAATTTAAAATTCAATCCAAATTTTTTTTTTATACGAGTATTAACTGAAAACTTAAAAAATTTTTTTTTTTTTTTTGTTTAAGATATTATTCTATTTAGTTAATTAGAATTTGATAAGTTTAATTTTATATATATTTTTTTTTGTTTTTTTTTTTGTAAGTTTGTAAATTGTTTATTAATAAGAAATCTATTCGGGCAAATGCTTAATTTTTTTTTTACAATACTGAGATCATTATATACAATTCTTAAATTCCTAAGATATGAAGAAAAAAAAACGTAATAATGTTAATTTATCTCTTTTTCTATTAGCTTTCAATTTTAATATAACTCATGTTTATTAATTTACATAAACGTTTATTAATTTTACAAAAAAGGGATTATTAAATTATAATTCCAAATTCATAAATTCTTTTTTTTTCATATTTTATATTAATTTTTTTTTTTTTTTTATATATATACATAGTATATAATTTTATTTTTTGAATGTATTATAAAAAAAGGGTTTTTTTTTTTTTATTCCAATATTTTTGCAAATGGAGTTATTTAAAAATATAATGGAAATTGAAAGTTCTTTTCACATTTATAAGAAAAAGCTGGTTAAAGTTTTTTTTTCTTTATAATTTAATATACACTTTAAATTTTCATTTAAATTTTTTTCAATTAAATTAAAAATTTCTTTAATTTGAGAGAACAATATGTTAATTAATTAATTAGATTTAAAAAAAATTAAAATTTATTTAGATTTAAAAAAAATATATCAAGAAAATTTTCTAATATTTGTTTTTTCCTCCTTCCTCTACGATGGCTGTTCCGGAACTACCTTCTTTTTTCTTTATTTTACTTCTTTTCTCTTCCCTCAACCAAAAAAGACACATGTACCATCTTTTATATTTTTCACCCCTCTATCGTTTCACCCTTTTAATTACGAATTGGATAGCAGTTTTTACCACGTGTTGGTTCTTGTCTAGGATAATAACTGTTACAAAGGTAACGATAAAAAAAATTTGTGGCCAAGATACATTTGTGACATTAAAAATTTGTGGAATGCATAAATAAATTAAAATTACATTAGACGTGGTCAAAAAAAAAAAAATTTTTGCAAATTAGGGATATTATATGAAAGCCCCCCAACCCAATTAAAACCATGGGTACTGGACATTACAACCTAGTAAGTTCGGACTAGTGTCAGACGGTCGGACGAAATTACTAAAAGTACAGTGGGTTTTTTTTTTTAATTAAAGTTGAGGAGAAAACAAAGAAGAAAAACAAAAAAATTAAGAGTCGAATAACAACAAAAAAACTATCCTAGGTACGTAAATCTTTAGAATGATATACGCCAAGCTTTTTCCCAGAGAGATCTTCTAGCTCATAAATAGAATTACCCACACCTTTGGTCACTTTGGCTTTAGTGAACTTAAATGCTAGTTAAGCATTAAAGCCTTTAGACTGGTCACTGAGCTGGAAGTTTCTCTTATACACAATCTGACCAGGAGTGAGCTTTATTTCTCTCGAGCGTAAGTTGTACCGTTTCGCGTTAGTGTCAAAGGCTCGTTTGATGATGTTTTTAGCTTCATCCCGCACTAGGGCCAGGGCGTCAGTTTTCGGCAGACCTTCCAACCCTTCCTCTAGATTCCCCAGGTTCTTTAACAATTTGTACGTTCCGGCGTGGGTCACCATCTGTTGACCAAAAGTTAGAAAATAAGGCGACTGACCAACAGATTGGTGAACAGAAGATCGAAGTGCACAGCTAATGGCGCTAAGCTCTTCGTCCCAGGCCTTTTGATTTTTCCCAATGTAGGCCCGTATACCTACAATTAGCGATCGATTTACGCGTTCTGAAGAGTTAGATTGTGGGGCGTAAACTCCTGTTTTTACATGGTGGATACCATATTTTCTCATTAGCGGTTCGAACAATTTTGAGGCAAACTGGAACCCGTTGTCGGAGATCAATTGTTCTGGCACCCCGAATATATGGAAGATATGCTCCTCCAAGTACGCACATACCAACCGAAAGTTCATGGCTCTCAATGGTTTGGTTAGTACAAACTTGGAGAGGTAATCCAGGACGACAATAGCCGCTATGTTGCCTGATCTAGAACGAGGATATGGCCCAATTAGATCAACAAAAATTTTCTGAAATGCCCTTTCGGAGTTGATGTAGGTGGTCATGGTAGCTCTCAAGGGGGCGTTCGGAGATTTAGTTTGTTTACACATTTCGAAAGTGCTTCAGGTACGTGTTGTTCGCTACCCCGCTAGACATTCCATAGAATGGCCGCGAGACATTCCAGTTTCGTAACGCTGTAATTGCGTTGAGCTGCATTTAATTTTTTGCTCATAAATGCAATTGGTCTCTCGTCACCGTTTACATCAGTTTGCATGAGCACACAGCCGATCCCGTCCTTTGAGGCATCGTAGGACAGAATGAACGGACGATTATAGTCGGGATGGACTAACACGGGAGCCGAAACAAGAGCGGTTTTTAATCTTCTAAAAGCAGAATCTGCTTCTGGCGTCCACGTAAACTTGGTCTTCGGGCGTTTCAGAAGATCAGTTAAACCAGCTGCGGTTTACGAAAAATTTTCTACGAATCTTCTGTAATACCCGGCCATGCCCAGAAACCTTCTAATTTGACGTACCGATTTAGGAATCGGGTAGTCAGTAATGGCCACTACCTTTTCCGGATCCACTTTAAGAGTTCCTTCCCCCACGATAAAGCCCAGATACTTCACTTGTCGCAAGAGGAATTTACTTTTCTCTATATTAACTGTAAGCTTTGCCGTGCGCAAGCATTGTGCGACCTGTTGTAAAGTACTCAAGTGCGTGTCTAAATCCTCCGAAATCACAAGGAGATCATCAAGGTATACAAAATCCCGATTTTTCTATTCATGTGTAATCACTTTGTCCATTAATCGACACATAGTTTGAGGGGTATTACAGAGCCCGAAGGGCATTGCAGTGAATTGATATAATGGCCTTCCGGGTACTGTAAAGGCCGTTTTTGCTCTTGATGATTTTTCCAAAGGTATTTGCCAAAAAGCGCCTTTTAGGTCTAAACTAGAAATAAAAGAGGCCTTTGGCAAACGACTTAGAATTCCGTCAATTTGGGGGAGTGGATATGAATCTTTAGTCGTCACGGAATTTACTTTGCGTGAGTCTAAACACAGCCTTACTTTACCGGGTTTCCGTACAAGAACTACTGGAGAGCTCCAAGGACTTGAACTTTCTTCAATAACGCCCAGTGAGAGCATTCGATCCAGCTCTTGGAACATCAATTTCTCAATTGCTGGAGATACCGGATAGTGTCTTTGTTTTATTGGCGGACTGTCTCCTACATCTATGCTGTGCTCTAATAAATTTGTTCTTCCCAATCCCAGCTTAGAAAAGGACGGAAAAAGTTTGATGATGGATTCTAATAGATCTTTTTGCTCGGGGGGTAGTGAGCTCACTAAATTGTCTGATTCTAAGTTTTCCGACGCTCTAATTTCGCCTACGATTTCTGGAGCCAGTTCAAAGTTTCGTCAAAAATCAATTCCAAGGTAAAGATCTTGCTTTAACGTAGGAATCAGAAGAAAATTAATGGGCTTAGATTTATCCCTAAAGATAACATCTATTTTAAGCTGGCCTAGAACTTTTTGAACCGCCCCATCAGCCGTTAGTACTCGGGAGTTAAAAACATGAAAATTTTTCTTAGACTTAAGTATTTCGTTGGCTAATTTCCCACTAATACAACTAGCTGTAGCTCCTGAATCTAGAAGACCGACCTGTTTGGCACCCAATAAGGTAACTTCGGCGTAGGATCGCAAATCGTTTTCTACGTTAATTATAGAAGCAATGGTACTGTTTTTCAAACTTCTCATCCTAGACCAAAAATTTTTAATTCGCCGGGATGATGCCTCGAAAGTTTCTTGTCAGGATTTTTTATCGACTTTAAGGAAGGTGATACACAATTATCAAATATACGCTGGCAGACCGCTTTATAATTTCGAACTCGCTCTTGGTAGGTCACAATTCTCGGTTTTGGATTAGGCGGCTTGATAGGTTCATGAGTAATTAATTTGGTTTTCCAAGTCGGTTGGAGCGAACCTGGATGTTGTTTGGGTCGCTCCGGTTAGCGTTTTTTTGTTGGCACCTATCACAACTGGGCCGGTAGGTCTCCTTTTTACCGCAACCCCAGCAAAATACGGTAGGTGGCTCTAGGCAATCGGTGAACCGGTGCCCTTCAACGTTACAGTTCCAGCACACCAAGGACCGTGCAGGATCTCTGACTCGATTTGCAATAGCTGAAATTTCATTGTCCGGTTCTTGGGCATTGATTATTTCGGAAATATGCCTGGAACCTGGTGCCAGACTTGGTCACGGATTTCTATGATGATCCCTTATTTCCAAGAGAAGCTTCTCACGCTCGCGGCATAAAATTCTAAGCTGTTCAATGCTGACCACATTAACAAAGAGCAGATCTTTACGGATTTCACATTTTAGTTTCCGTTTTAATATTGGGAGAAGTTCCCTTCCTGAAAGCGTATCATGCAGCTTATTAGACATTTGTAAAATTTCGTCATAGAAATCATCAAAGGATTCACTGGCTTTCTGTTTTCTATCACGAATCTGATCTATGATGTCTTCGTCGGTGTGTTGATCCCGATATTGGATGCACAGAGCTTCCGATAAGTCTCGCCAGTTCGTGTAAGGGTTTCCAATGGGTAAATGAACGAGTCGACACTAAGCCCTCTACCTGTACCGTGGAATATTACATTCCAATTTTTTATAATATTGGAAATCTTAGAGTCTTGGATGGCCCTTACGTTATGACCTCGGTCTGACTCACTGCTTGGGGAACGATCTTCGGATCTATCAAATTGTTGTCGTGCAGGTCGGTTGGACCTAAGCCCCAGTGGCCTCGAGTCAACAGTAATAGCATCGCCCAATGTCCTGGTTGTATCAGCCTTTGGTCAGTTTTCGAAACTTTTTTTTTTTAAAAAAAAAAACTGCATGTCTTAAGAGCTGACTTACCAGTGTATTCCTTGGCAATGGAGCAGTGAGAACAAGCCATATCTTAGAAGAGAGAAAAGCAATCTTAAAATACAAAGTTAAAATTAATAAAAAAAATTTTAAAAAAATATAAAATTTCTAGAGATCATCAAGCTGAAGGCTGATGGTCCCTGCTCGGGTGCCATTTGTAATGGTTTATAAAAGTTGGGATGGTCCAGGACCCAATCGAGCGTGGCATGCCTGGCTGATATCCGGGTTATTACTCAGCTGGGAGGGTTCGAAGGAGAAATTCGCTCTTGGTCCATTACAAAAAAAATGTGCATGCCAAGATAAACAACACCCCTGTCCAAATTATACTTAATCATGATTTTGGCTGGTTTAATTCATTACCGTTTCGGACCAATTATACTCAGCTCGAACTCCTTATTGCTATATTTTAAAAACTCATTTCCAAAATAAAAACAAAAAAAATCAACAAAAAAAATATACATGTTATCTCCTTAAACTTAACTCTTTAATTTTTTTTTCATTTATAGACAATTTGTTTTTCTTAATATAATAATAATTATAAAAAACAATTCAATACTTTACGTTCCTTTTTTTTTATTTCGTTTATAATACAATTTTTTTTTTTTTTTTTTTAAATGTTTCCAATTTATTTTCTTTATTTATTTTATAATTTATTATATTATTGTGGTTACTTAATATTATTTAAATAATTATTATTCTAAATTATTATGACAAAGTTAACATTTTTCAAATTTTTTTATTATTTCTTTTCTTTATACTGACCTTTTAAGAAAATATGTAAGAAGAGTTTTACAAATTTTTTAATTACGATTTTGATTTTGCTTTACTTTTTAATTTCTTTTAAAATAAATTATTTCATTTATTAAATGTATTAAATTTATATCATACATAATATATACATTATTACTAGAATAATAATCCTAAAAACTAAGAAAAAAAATATATTTAAGAGTAAAAGTTTTCTGTTCTTTTAATTTTTTTTTCTATTATTTTCTTTCTAGCTAGATAAATTATTACATAAATAATTATATACTTATTACTACATGTATATTTCTGTGTAAATTTTTTTCCCTTTTTTTTTTTTTAAATTTTCGTTCATATTTCAAGTATTTATATATTAATTAATAATATTATTATTGTTAAATTATTTTGTTTTTTTGATATTATTCTTTAGTTTTTTTTTTCTTGTTCTTATTTTAATTTATTTATTTTAAATTTCTATATAAGTAAAATGGTTAATATATATATGTACATACATTTCTTTTCTTTGTATTTTCTATTAAATTAGTTTAATTTTATATTTTTTTTATAAATTTTTTTTTTTGTTTATATGAGTATAAATATGCCAGCCTTAGGTACTGGTTATTATACTTTTTGATATGATTTATTTATAAGATTTTTTTTTTTCTTAAACTATTTTTTTTTGTAATCTTCTTAATAATAATATTAATTGTAATGTTTGTTATATTATAATAGTATAAATTCATAATAATATTAATTTTACTTTTTTTTTTTTTTTTAATTTTGGAAATTCAAATCATTATTCAATCAATCATTAAAGTTTTCATCAATCAGGAATCATAGCAAAACAAAATAACATTAATATAATATAAAAGTAGTATTTATACGTTTCACACCCAAAATACAAAATTTAAAATTCAATCCAAATTTTTTTTTTATACGAGTATTAACTGAAAACTTAAAAAATTTATTTTTTTTTTTTCGTTTTTTTTTTTTTTTCGTGTTTAAGATATTATTCTATTTAGTTAATTAGAATTTTATAAGTTTAATTTTATATATATTTTCTTTTGTTTTTTTTTTGTAAGTTTTTAAATTGTTTATTAATAAGAAATCTATTCGGCAAATGCTTAATTTTTTTTTTACAATACTGAGATCATTATATACAATTCTTAAATTCCTAAGATTTGAAGAAAAAAAACGTAATAATGTTAATTTATCTCTTTTTCTATTAGCTTTCAATTTTAATATAACTCATGTTTATTAATTTACATAAACGTTTATTAATTTTACAAAAAAGGGATTATTAAATTATAATTCCAAATTCATAAATTCTTTTTTTTTCATATTTTATATTAATTTTTTTTTTTTTTTTATATATATACATAGTATATAATTTTATTTTTTGAATGTATTATAAAAAAAGGGTTTTTTTTTTTTTATTCTAATATTTTTGCAAATGGAGTTATTTAAAAATATAATGGAAATTGAAAGTTCTTTTCACATGTATAAGAAAAAGCTGGTTAAAGTTTTTTTTTCTTTATAATTTAATATACACTTTAAATTTTCATTTAAATTTTTTTCAATTAAATTAAAAATTTTTTTAATCTGAGAGAACAATATGTTAAACAATTTTAATTAGATTTAAAAAAAATATATCAAGAAAATTTTCTAATATTTTTTTTTTCCTCCTTCCTCTACGATGGCTGTTCCGGAACTACCCTCTTTTTTCTTTATTTTTCTTCTTTTCTCTTCCCTCAACCAAAAAAGACACATGTACCATCTTTTCTATTTTTCACCCCCTCTATCGTTTCACCCTTTTAATTACGAATTGGATAGCAGTTTTTACCACGTGTTGGTTCTTGTCTAGGATAATAATTGTTACAAAGGTAACGATAAAAAAAATTTGTGGCCAAGATACATTTGTGACATTAAAAATTTGTGGAATGCATAAATAAATTAAAATTTCATTAGACGTGGTAAAAAAAAAAAATTTTGCAAATTAGGGATATTATATGAAAGCCCCCCAACCCAATTAAAACCATGGGTACTGGACATTACAAGTATAGTAAGAACGTAGAATATATATCTACATATATATGTTGCATATAAAAAGGTTAAAAAGAAATTCAAAATAGAAATTAGCGTCCACATGTACCTTTTTCTTTTTTTCGTTTGATTAAATCTGGTTTTGTTTACAATATTTGTATATTAATTAAAAGATAAAAAAAAAGGTAAAAGAATAAATTGAATTATCAAGATAAATTTATTAAGAATATATTGCATTCTTAAATTTCTGAATACCTGGTATAGGATGGCTTGTATGTTATGAAATTAGAAGATCAAAACAAAAAGGAAAATCAAAAGGGTATTAATTTCTATGTAGAAAATTCTAAAATAGAAACTATGTAATCAGAAGATTTAAATTGAAATTCGTAATTATGTCATACAGATGGTAGACAAATTACGTTTTCGTTATGTATTAAGTTGAGTATGCTTATTTTTTCTAATTTTCATTTTAAAAATAAATTTCTCGTTCTAATTAGGTGATACGAAATATAATAGTACATTGCCTACTTATATTGAATCATCTATTCTAATTTTTTTTTTTTTTTTTTATATGACTCTCTAAAATAGTTAAATACTTCTCACAGAGCTTAAACTGAAAAGCCTGAGAAAAAAATGTAAATAAAATGCAAACGTTTTTTATTAAATATAAGTAATTTCTTTCTCTTTATTAAACATTTTTTTTTAAACATCTATTATTTATAATTAAAATATATAATCTAAATAGCTGTAAAAAAAGAAAAATTTAAAAGCAAAAAAAAAGTGTAAACAAGTAAAATACAGAATTTTGTTTTTTTTTATTAAATTTTTTTTATTTATTAGTTTTATTTTTATTACAATTTTATTGGTTAATTGCTAAGTTAGTTTTAAATTTTCAGTGCTATCTCTAATTAAATAGAGATCGCCTTTTCGAATTTTCTCCCGGAATTCCTTATCTTCGAATAGGTCCAGATAGATTTTTGGTATGAAAATTATATAATTTTCTGTTTCAAAAACCCAAGACGGTCCATTAACTGTTGGTAATAATTTAACTTTTTTAATTGTATAGAGCGCATCTGGCTCCATATCTTTTACCTTTAAAAAAGTTTTTCTTTTTATTTTTGCATTAAATGATTCCAACCATCTTTTTCTTTTTGGTTGCTCATATGATTGGTGTTGTTCGTATTGTTGTTGTTGTTGTTGGGATTGTTGCTGGTGCTGTGATGCTTGTTGGTGTTGAGGTTGTTGCTGATGCTGGGATTTCTTCCTCTTTGGTAGAAGCACAACCTATGTTGGTTGTGTAAAGAAAAATATGTCTTCAGTGTTGTTGTCCATGCTTGATTATGTTGTTTACTTTGCTTGATTTTAAGTAAGACTATGATTTCTTCTATAAAATTCTGCAGTATTTATGTTAAATAAAATTGTTAGAAATCTATAGAATTTAACAAAGCATATTAATTAAAATTTTAATTTATTGTAACTGCTTTCGGCTTCATAAATCAAACTACATTGTTGAAATATTTTCTATTTCAAAGAAAAATTCAAAAAGATGTAGGTAGTTTTAATTAGAAAAAAAAGGAAGAAATAATTTATTAAAAATACAATGTTGCAAATACTTTGTTTGAAGATAGGTGTTTACTGTAAAAACAAAATATTTGTGTTTAAACCTGAATTTATTCTATAAATTCCTTTTCGATAATTTATATCAAATGCAATTGCATGTAATATATACAATCTACTAACGTATATTTAATTAAAATTGAATTTATTGTAATTACTTTTTTAGAATTCATACATCTTACAAATATTGTTGCAAATATTTGCTTTAAGCATTTTTTTTTTTCTCTAAAAATGAAATATTTAAATTAGTTTTGGTTAGTTTGGTCAAATAGCTGCAGCAAGCGAGTCAATACAAAAAAAAAATAAAAAATGTCAAAAAAAATTTTATTAGAAAGATTTTTTAATCATTCACCGGAGATAGAATCACTTCCTTATAGGATTGAAAGTGATTCAGCATCAGTAGTCAAACGTTTTAACTTACGCGGATGTAAAGTCAAGTTTATAATTAATTCAGTTCCTAATAACGTAGAACCGGTTAACTGAATAAAAAACGCATTGTATAAAATAATTCAAGATGTTACAACTGATTTGCACCCTCTAGATAAGGTAGGATTAACATTCTGTGGAGAAAGCTTCCAGCAACATGGTCCTGGATGGCTAAGTTTTAGAAATGCAAGTGATCTAACATTTTCTGATGTATGGGAAATGATATCAAAAATTTTTCAAAGTAATTCTGAAGGTAACTACTAAATAAATACTTCATTATTATTTTTATTATTAATACTTTTATTTTGTTTTTATGTTACAGGTTTAAGCACAGATACATTTTGTCTTTCAGTTACTTCTGTAAGGCTACCATTTGGGAGAGGAAGATCACAAAAATATTCATCATATGATGAGGAAAGCTTAAAGCGAAAGGGAATAATTTGCATTAAAAACAAAAACAATTTATGTCTACCTCAGGCCTTAATTGTGGCAATATCACAAACTAAAAATGATAAGAACTACAAACACAAAATTCGTAATGATACAGGAAAATTACAAACTTTAAAAGCTATCGAACTAACTAAAAATGCAGGAGTAAAAATTCCAAATAAAGGTTGTGGAATACACGAACTCAAAAAGTTTCAAGAATATTTGAAAAATTATAAAATTGTTGTGTACAAATGGAGAACAAGAGGCAGAGAGATAATATTTGAAGGAATTGGACCTGAAAAACGGCTAAATTTATTGTTTTATAAAAATCACTGCAACGTAATAAAATCGCTGACTGCAACCTTTTACGCCAGTTATTATTGTGAAGATTGCCACATTCCATACAACAACAAAAGTAATCATAGATGCACAGGAACATGTCCATGCTGTCAAAATTCTCCACCATGTCTTAATAATTTAAAACAAATTGTATGCAATGATTGTAATCGTTCATTTCGAGGTTCGAATGTGTTTAGATAACCATAGGGCGTCAAGTTCAAAACGCAACAATATTTGTGACGAAGTTAAAAAATGTTTGTCTTGCTTAAAACTTTATAGAGCCGACAGAAACCATGTATGTGGTGAATACTTTTGCAAGATTTGCAGTAACTATGTTCCTGGGAATCATAAATGTTTTATTCAACAAAACAAAAATCAACCTAAACTAAAAAATTTTATTTATATATTTTACGATTTGGAAACACAACAAGAAAAGGCTTTTGGAGAGAAGTACATAAGAGGCATTCTATCAGATATTAAACTAAACTATTTGTGTGTTTTCGAGCAAAGATGTGGCGCATGTATTTCGTTGTCCTCGTTATATTTTTGTGAAACATGTAAATTTAGAAGAAGAGGAATTAAAGAGGGAAATATTATAGAGCAATTTCTGATGTACATAACGGACATAAGAAAAGAATTCAAAACTGTCGTGGTAATAGCACATAATGGACAATCTTTTGACCATCAATTTATTTTAAATATTATATTAGAAAAAACCTCTTTAAAAACTAAACTAATTATGCGAGGTTCAAAAATTATCATGATGTTATTAGATAACATAAAATTTATAGAGTCAATTATTTACTTTGCAATGGCATTATCAAAATTACCAAAGGCTTTTGATTTACAAATTGATTTGAAAAAAAGATATTTCCCGCATCTCTTCAATACAACGGAAAATAAAAATTATATTGGACCATTACCACCTGTTGAATATTATAACCCAGATACCATGAAAACTAACGAACGTGAAGTATTTCTGAAATGGTATGAAGATCACAAAAATGATGAATTCTATATGGAAAATGATATTGTAAAATATTGTATAAATGACGTAGCAATACTAACGCAATCATGCTTAAAGTTCAGAGAATTTTTTCTTAGAGAATGTAACGTTGAACCTTTTCTAGAGGCCACAACTATAGCGTCTGCTTGTAATCTTGCATTTAGACGTAATTTTTTAAAACCAGATTAGATTGGTTTAATACCCAAAAACGGGTATAGGTATTCACATAACCAATCAAAGGCAGCTATTCAATGGTTGGTTTGGGAGGAGGAAAAACGGAATATTTACATTAGACATGCTGCTAAACAAAAAGAAGCTGTCGTAGCCGGTGTAAAAGTTGATGGCTTTTGTTCAGAAATTAATCAAGTTTTTGAATTTTATGGATGTTATTATCACGGTCATCCTAACTGTTTTCCACGTAATCGTAATTCATATTTATATGATGATAAAAATGATACAATGAATGAACGATATGATAGAACTATTAGAAAATCTGATAGGTTGAAAAGATTAGATTACAATGTAATTGAAATGTGGGAATGTGATTTTTATTCTCAAATAAGTAAAAGGAAAATGAATTACTTAAATAACCATCCATTAGTATAACTTTCACCATTAAAACCTCGGGATTCTTTTTATGGTGGTCGTACAGATAATGTTTACAACTGCTACAAATGTAAAAAAGGAGAAAAAATAAAATATATAGATATTTGTTCTTTATATCCATGGGTTTGCAAATATGAAAAATTTCCTGTCGGCCATCCAGATGTTTATGTAGGAAACGTTAATTGTACTAAACAAAATTTAAAAGATTTGAATGAACTTATAAAATGTAAAATTTTACCACCAGAAAATCTTATACATCCAGTATTTTACCTGTAAAACAAAACAACAAATTAATGTTTTCCTTATGTCGCACATGTAGTGAGGAAAAAACCTAAATGAATTTTGTTTACATAATGATAACGAAAGAGCTTTACTTGGAACATGGATTATTGGTGAAGTGTTAAACGCTCTTGAAGTGAAATATAAAATATTAGAAATTCATGAAATATGGAGTTACAACATATGTCAATACAATGGTGTAACAAAAACAGATGATCTTTTCACACAAATGATGAACAAATTTTTAAAAATAAAACAACAGGTATCGGGATGGCCTAGTAACTGTATAACAAAGGAAGAGAAAGAGAAGTATATAACGGATTTTCTTAGATATGAAAATATTCAACTAGAATTTAATGAAATTGTAAATAATCAGGGACTACGATCTTTTGTAAAATTAATGCTTAATTCTTTTTGGGGTAAATTTGGACAGAGAGAAAACTTACAAAAAACAATAATTATTAATCAACCTAAGGATTTATATGACATGTTAACAAATCCATCTATAGACGTTTGTGGTATTCTTCCAGTAAGTGAGGAAAACATTATAGTTAATTGGCAGTACAAAGAAGAAGCAGGTGAATCATTATCTACTGTAAATGTATGTATTGCAGCTTACACAACTACTCAAGCTCGATTAAAATTATATAGTTATTTAGAAAAACTAAATAGGATAGAGTTTTATATTATGACACTGATTCCGTAATATATATAAGTCGTACAGAAGAATATGAACCCCAAACAGTTGATTTTATAGGAGATATGACCGATGAACTAGAATGTTATGGTGTTGGTTATGGTGTTATGGTGTTGGTTATGGTGTTGGAAGTTACATTACAGAATTTGTCAGTGGAGGCTCTAAAAACTATGCATATAAAGTTCACAGTACGAAAGACAATGAAGAAAAACTAGTTTGTAAAGTTAAAGGAATTTGTTTAAACTATACATACAGCCTCCCAAAAAATTAATTTTAATACAATTAAAGAAGCGGTGCTAAAGACAACGATATATGCATACTTTCACAAAATATTCGACGTAATAAAGAGCATAAAGTTATCACAGTTCCTGAAATAAAAAAATATCAAACTAGGTTAGAAAACGTAAATTTATGGAAGATGGTAGTTCATTTCCCTATGGATATAAAAGATCTAATGTTAATAATTAATTAGAAATATAATGTTTAAATTTTTATTTAAAAATTTTAGTATAAATAGCACAAATAAATATCAAATATGTTCAAATTTATTAAATACTATTTTTTTTATTAATCCAAGTATTATGATCATCATTGAACCCTAATCCTTTAACAAAAACTTTATTACCTTGTTTTTTAATAATTTTTTCAACCAGGTAAGAATTTGGATATTTAACAGGAGTGAGTTCCTCTTTGTAGAAACCACCTGAAATAGGATTATTTTTATAATCTGATAATTGATATATAACTGGATAGGTATTATTGATCTTATCAATTTTAAATATTTCAGTTGACCAATTTGGTTGATAGCCTTTTTCGAAGTGACCTTTATATTTACTTATTCTTACATATTCACCAACCTTATATTTACTTTTTTGAAAAATTTTAGGTTGCATATATATATTTTTCAATATATTTGTTTCATTTTTTCGCGTAACTTTTTCAGGTGGAAGCTTTATTGTAGAATGTTTTCTTGAATTATAATCTTTTATTATTGATTGCAGAATAGATAACCATTTATAATTTCCATTTAGACTAAATTTTTTCCACATAGAATTTTTCATTGTACGATTAAATCGTTCAACAATTGATGTTTTTAATTCACTGTATGTATGATAGTGATTGATTATTTTTTCTCTCATATAGTTTTGGAATTGTGAATTAAAAAACTCTTTGCCTTGATCAGAGTGAATATTTTTGGGTATAACTTTAGCGCGCTCAAAAATTGATTTCAGGGCATTTAAAACATTTTCAGCATTCATTGTTTTTACAGGTTCAGTATATGCGTATTTGAAAATATATCTATGGCAGTTAACATATATTTAAAGCCATTATTAAACTTTGCGTATGGTATCATTTCAACTAAATCAATTTGCGAAGTATCATTTAAACCTCTTTGTAAGAATTTCCTTCTAGGATATCTACGCCTTGCTGGTCTATGAATTTCCATTACAATTTGAGCTTTTGACATTATGCTTATACCATTTAATTAACTTTTCTAATTCTTTGTTCTATTTTTCTACAAAATAGCATTCACAAGTGTCAGGCCCTGACGTACAATTATTATAAGCCCAAGGACAGCAACTAAAATGTGTACCATATTTTCAACTTTACTGTTCTTTACCAACAAATTTTTCTAAATAATTGTATAAATTTGAAATATAAGTTTTGTGTTCATCTAATAATGTAAATGAGTATTTTTCTAAGAAATCTTTCACATCCATTCTTAAAATAAATACCAATAAAGATAATGCATTCTTTTTATACCTTTTCAAAATTTGAATTTTTATTCAGTCAGTTGTCAGTTCTAATCTTGGTAACACTGCAAATTAATAAAAAAAAATACTTAATTTTCTCAAGAAGTCTGGTTATTCAACATTTTAACATTTCAAATGGACAGTAATTTTGTAGAAATAGGGCAAGTTTCTGAATCTTTCGACAATGATAAAGAGAATTTGCAACCAACCACATTATATCCGTATTATTGTTGATGTTTAATATTATTTTTGTTTATTTATTGTGTTGTTTTTGCTATTGCCATATTTTATTGTAATTGTAAAAACAAGAGTAAATAAAGTTTATTTAAAATTTTTTATTATAAATTTATTTTACAGTTTAATTTTATTCTAACATTTTATTCTCTTGATTTATATTTAAATATTTATCTATTAATTCGTTTAATAAAAATGGAATCTCAAAAAATAATCTAGAATAATTACATTGAACATTAAACCGGTTTAATGGAATGTATATTTCATCTTTTAATATAGTTTGCTGGTTTTCCACACACGTTCAAATATATTTTCTTACGTATTCTTTTACACATCCTTCAGCATTTTTGTTGTAAACCATTACTAAGTGGATAAAATTAAATAGATTACGAAATTTATCAATTTCCTCATCTTTTAGTACAAATGACCGTGGTTTTCCAGCTTTTATACCAAATTGTAAGCAGGAAACTTTATTTTTAGGATGTAGATTATATTGCTGATAAAATTCCAACCAATCTTCATAATTAATAAACATTAATTTTTTCCCAATGCGGTGTAATGAAATTGTTGCTTCTATTAATTCTGTATGAAAACCAACAACAATTTTTACCGTATGTGCTTCGTTTAAAAAGTAGGTATAGGCCAATAACATATTGTATATGATACTATTCCTCTCACAGTTGTTTTAAAATGAGTTAAAAAACCGCAATATTTTAGATATATATATATTTATATTTTTTGTTTAGAAACACAGCTCTGAATATACTTTTTCCCAAATATGCTGTTATAAAGTTTTAAAATTAGATTATCATTATGGATATAACTAACACTACTAAATTGTGTTAAAAATTTATTCATACTTATATTATTACACTTACACCAAACGTAAACACAACAATATTGTCCACATACATCTGAAAAGTTACTTTGTAATTGTCTATCATTAAATATTATGCATTGGTTTTTTAAATAATTAAGAATTTCTGGTTTATCTGGTGTGCCACCGTAAGAATCAAAATATTCTATACAACCATCTTTTGGAATAAAAATAACTAACCAATGTGTTCCAGGATCTTTGGCTTTATCAGTGTTTACAATCATGAATGTTGGCCTTTCGTTGGTAATTTATCCAAAGCAAAAACTCCTTTCAAAAATTTGTTTGTGTATTTGTTACATCTTAATATATTAGTTAATTCTAAAGTATTTACTTAAATCAAATTTACTTAAATCATACACTTTACTTATTTCGTTAGTGTAATTTATTAAGAAATCTTGTTTTATTTTTTTATTTATTATAATAATATCAAATTTCTCCAATATCTGTCTAAGATCGTTATTTATTTTATTATTGTGAACAGTTCCAAAAGTATAATTTTCAAGATGATAATTTAAAAGTTCTTTTGTTGAAAATTTGTATGTAAACTCTTTTATTAATTTTTTACAAGGTTCTTTAATTCTAAGTAAGCAAATATCTTTTGCGAATAAGTTGTTTTTACCATCACAACAAAATGTTACATCTACAAGTGCACAGGTTAATGACATCTTAACAAATACTCAAATTCAAGTCTTAAGTAATCTATTTATAGATTTGTGAACACATTTCGATTTTTATCAATTTGTAAACTTGCATCAAATTCTCCATAAACTATAGCAGATAGAGTTGATGGAAGCGGTTTTGATAGCCTTGCTTCAATTCGGACAGTGCCTTGATTAAGTAATCTATGACACACTTCTTTTCCTGATGCATCTGGAGTTAAATCAAGAGCTAATATAAAGAATCCATTACTAAACATAGATTTTGTTATCTGATGACCTTTATCATTATGATATATGCCTGTACCAGAAAATAGCGTATGATATGCACTTGTATAACAATTATTTTCTTCCGTAAAACTGGTTTCAATTATTGTATTAGGTATTTGTACTCCATTTACATATAACATGAATTGAGAAATATCAAAGTGTTTAAAATTAAATGGATTTTTTGATCTTTTTCCAGAGTAACCGGCATTCTCTGTCATACAAAATAATATCGTGTTTGGTAACTGCCCAATAAATACATTATTAAGCGAAATAGTTGTACTATTAGAAGGAAACGTAAAACTTTTTGCTTCTACCCGTTTATAATTATATTTGGCGTTCGACTTCTCAATAACAGCATTATGTGCTAATAATACACTAGGATTAATAGTTGTATGTCTCATAAACAATGTTGATTCTACAATTTTTAATTAAGATTTATCAGAATCATCTCCGAAAAAGAAAAAATCTGGTTTTTCTAATGTTAAAACTATTCTAACATCAACATTATTTATCAGAAGAGTTGGCTGATTGAACATATCTACATGTAATTTGCCCATAAGCTCTACAACATTGCTATTTTGGTAAGCTTTTTGGCGCTCCTTTGAACTAACATTGTCAAATTTTGCTATATTTGGTTTATCCAGATTCCAACCGGCACATTCCAAATGTGTTGTTGCTGCATCTGTACCATAATTTAATAATGATTCAATGTAAGCTCTGTATTGGTAATTACCGTCTGAGGGAGTTATATTTTTACCATTTAACTGTACATTACACTGTTTTATTAAAGAGTGAAGAAGATTATTAACAACACTTGGTTGTGCTATTAGTCTTCCATCAGTTCCTTTATCATTATTCCAATGAGTTCCATCTTTTTTTAAAATTTGTACTTTTAATCGTAAATATACAGAAGATAAATCTCTATATGTATCACCATGACCTAATGATAGAAATTCGATTGTTGACGGATTGTCTAGGGAAGAAATTGGATTGTAAGAAACCTCCTCAGATCGTAAAATACTGGATTGAATAGGTTGAGTTTTAAAAATATCTAATTCAGATTTCATACATTCCACCATCATTAGTTAAAAATATCTTTTAGTTTCTTTTTCTTATTAACTTTACGCCGTTTTGACATAGAATAATTTGAATTGCTAATGTTAAGTCTTTTTATAGTTTTCCTTTTACTTTTACCAGATCCATACATTTCATTAAGCTTCCTAACAGCTCCGCGTCTTACATTTTTCATAATTTCTTTACCTCTATCTTGAACAACTTCCTTTACATTTGCCCCTGATGCAATATCAGATAAAGCGCTAATACCAGAGTTAATGACCTCTTTTTTAAATATATTAGCACCTGAAGCAAATATAGGTTTCAAATACTTAAAAAGACCTCCAAAAAAACTTCCTAATCCGCGACCTCTTTCGTAAGGTATGGTAGAATGCAATAAAGGCCCAATGTCATCAAGATCTCTTCCGGATTGTACTAAATAATATCTGTAATACACTTTCTCCATTACGTTTAAAATAAAATTAATATTAAAATTTACAAACTGACATTTATTTATACTTTTTTAAAATGTAATACAATTTTTGTAGGAATACTACTATCACTAAAATTTATTTTATAGCCATATTTATCACATAAGAGCATTGAAATACTATCAAATGATTTTTCAACATTACAATATTGAATTATGTTAAATTCTTTTACTGTGTCAGTAAAAGCAT
Organism: Poecilobothrus nobilitatus; assembly: GCA_947095535.1. Taxonomy (NCBI): domain Eukaryota; kingdom Metazoa; phylum Arthropoda; class Insecta; order Diptera; family Dolichopodidae; genus Poecilobothrus; species Poecilobothrus nobilitatus. The sequence goes on from OX352772.1 coordinate 114,951,672, forward strand.
TTTCTGTATTAACAGTTCTTAAACATCTTACATTTTCACCACCTATATTTTGTGGTTCAATAATATCAGTGTATATAAAAAACATATCTGGTTTCTCTACAGGAATTAAATTCATGCTATCAATAAACAATTTAAAAACTTCAATTATACGAGGTTTATATTTTTTAGGGTCAGTTAATTTTACGAAACCTTGATTAAAACATGTTTTTAAAAGTCCATCTAAGCTGTAAGTAAAATTTGTTCTTAATTTGATGTTAACTTTTGGCTTACTTAAACAGATAGTAGTGTATAATAAAGTTTTTGGAAACTCCTCAGCTTTGTTTGGTATTAACATAGTTTGTATCGTCTTTTATAAAGTTAAAAATACCACAAATTAGTTGACGTAAAACTTCTTTTCTTGAAAATCCTAATAATGGTCGAATACTTTGAATTAAAGTAGGAAGTAACAGAACCTTCCAATCGTATATCATTTGATCGTTACTATATGGTATATAAGTAGTCCCAACACCAATACGGTTTGTCTGCATACCAGTGATATATATTTGAGTAATTTTTTCCCATTCCTCACCATAGACATTTGGAATAAAATCATTAGCATATATTTCAGATACACCAACTTTCCAATTAGAATCGATCATATATTTATCCATTTTATTCGTAAAAGTTGATAATGTGTTTTCGGGGTAAAAATTCATAGATGAATCACTGAGTAATGTGACGTAAAATCATTTACTTGTACGTTGTCCATGAACTTATAGATTTATTTTTACGAATTGGAAAATTAAGTTGTGTTTGAGTATCACCTGCTTTCGCTGATCGCAATAAACGTTTTGGAGATCTATTTATAGTTTTTTCCTTTTTCGTTGGTGGACTTGGACTATCTAATGGAACTGTTATTATACCACCAGTATCTGTTTCAAATATTTGAACATTTTTACTCCTAATTGATTTTCGTTTTCTTAACCGTTCCCCAGCTGTTGCAGCAGATATTGCTTTTGATAAAACATTTTCTTCATTTTCTTCGTCTTCAAACACATTATCAGGGGTATCCTCATATATTTCTTCCTCAGGGAATTGCATTTTAATGTCTCTATATTTAACAGAATCTGATTGTACCTTTGCATCTTTAAGTAATGGTTTTACACGTGTTTGAGTACTTTTTGATTCCATTAGTATCGTTTTTCCTTTTTCTCTGTTTTGTGGAAGAGTTCTGCTGTGATTTTGTTTTTTAAACAAGTTTTGCCGTAAAAAATACCATTTCTGGATATCAGTCAAATGCTTATTTAACATAATTTTTTTCATATTTTTATCCAACTGGTTAATTTCAAGATTAGAATTTTGTTTAAGTTTTTCATATATTTCGGTTTGAGAATTATCATTTTATTAAATGAGGAATTATTCATTTTATAAGATTTCCAATCAACCCTGAAAGAACTGCACCAAGAAGAGTAGGTAAAAATTCTCCTTTTTGAACAATAATTTTTCTTTTATTATTTATGGATTTTTTATAACAAATGAGTGATCTTAACTCCCTTTTATATCTTTTTAATTGATTTTTTGTTTTTTTATTCAACTTACTTAACTTACCATTTAAAATATTTAACGATATTTCACAAATTGTTTTAATTACATCTGGTTCACAATGTTTTATAATAACTCTTTGGAATTTCGGTTTAGAATTTTTTATTTTGATTTTCAATCGTTTCATATTCTTTTGCATATTGTTCCAACTGTTTGTTGTACAATAACACAAATCTTGCTCGAAAATGTCACTTCTCAATCTAAATAAATCATTAACTTCTTGAGTAAGATCTATTAATATATAACCATATGGCTTAGATGTTACTTCATTATATACTTTCTCAAATTCCTTGACCTGATTCGGATATATTTCACGGGCTAATGGTAATATCTGTGATTTATCTCTAAGATTCTTAAAAAGAATTATGTATTTGCAATTCAGTGAAATATCTCTGGAAAATTTACCTTGATGAAATATATTTTGGGTTAGAAATATTACCGATAAATTTCTATGATGCGATCCTCTAGTAAATAGTTCGCAGACATGTCTATCATAAGAATTTAACATCATATCATCTATCACAATTAATACAGAGTTTCTATTATCACTAAAATCAGGAATACTGTTGCTATACTCAAGATCTGTTATATCATTCGGTACTGCATTTTTATCTGGGTTACACCAAATAATTTTATTGATTTGCGGATGTATGATTTTATTTTTTAATTTTATTAGGTTATGAATAAAAGTAGTTATTCCACAACAAGTTGGCCCAGCCACCATCATTGTAAATGGGTGAAAAAACATAATTAAATAATTAATTATTCATGATAGCAAACCTATATTTATACCAAAATGTACACTCAGAAAGAGAATATAAAGTCCCGCTTCATTCATTCAAAAGGTTATTCATTCATCAACATTCATAATGGATAACCAACAAATTTTCATTGTTGACTTACAATTTGTACAAGAAAATGAAAAGCAATATTTTATAAAGGAATTGGCTATTCTTAAAAAGGGGAGTTTGATTCCAATTGTATATCATTTTAAAGCGCCTTACCCCGAAGAAGAACTTAATCATGAAACAAAATACAATATTCAATATTCTGAAAATAAAATAAATGGATTAAAATGGAATAGTGGTACAGTAGAATACTTATGTTTGAGGGATATACTTAAGTACTATTTACAATCAGCTGATATAATTTACGTTAAAAGAAAGCAGAAAAAAAATTTTCTTGAAAAATACATAGATAGTACTAAAATAAATGATTTAACCAATACAATGCCATCATTGTTAAAAATTGAACATTTTAAATCTATGTGTCCTATTCCAACACATAATGTAAGTTCAAGTTTAAGATGTGCAATTAAAAATAGTTTTAATATCTATATGTACTTACTTAAAGAAAACGTGTTAAAATAAAAAACAAAAAAATAATTTTTATTTGTAACATAAATATATAGACCATATGGAATTAAATAATCCAACTAAAAAAGTACGATTTAATTCAACTTTACAAATTAAAGTTATGTATGTATGGAGCTTTGCTTACAATTCTTCTCGGAAAAATCATTGGCAACAATATGCAATTGATAGAAAGAGATTTCAAAGGCAAATAAAGATCATTGAACCCATCATATCTACAATTTTAAGTAGTAGTCATCGTAAAAACATATTTAAAAAGAGATTTTTGTAATACTCTAAAAATAAAATACACTTTATATTTTGTACATTAAAGTTAATAAAGTTTGATTTTCTTTTTAACCTTTTTATATGCAACATATATATGTAGATATATATTCTACGTTCTTACTATACTATACCAATCTATTTGCATTCAACTTTTCTTGCCTCCTTCTTTTTCTACCTTTTTAAAATACTACATAGTAATCTAAACCAGATATTCTGCTAAAAAAAAAAACGAAGATGCTAATTGTTATTTAGTATTTCTTCCTATAGTAAAACTAGTTAACCAACACAAAAAAAAACACGCATTCCTTAAAGATACACTTTAAAACTAGTTCACCAACATTAAATAACACGTGCTTTAATATTTACATATAATAGTTTTGCTAACTATTTTCATGTTGACCTATTATAATATACAATCAAAGACTAAAAGACTTGTTTTACCCCAACTTCTAACAGAATCCAGGTCACAACACTTTCGGTTTCTCTAAAACTCAAGGTCATTCAAATATAGGTTAATTTGCGTGGGCGTGCGATATGGTTTATTAAAAACTAGGTCGTGCGATATGGGCTTATTTTTTCCCATGCTAAAGTGCCCCTATACCTACTAACTCGAAACGCGTTTTACAAAGATGGATGAATGATAACTATCACCTATAAGTGAAGAATAATTGCATTGAATAAGCTTCGTAATCCTTCCGCTCTACTCTTCTTCCGTCCATTGTGTTTCAAATTTATGTAAAATAGTTGACTCAGTCTGCACATCTTTATCACATGTAACAGGTGTGATAGAATCAGTTTGAATATTTTTATCGGAAGTATCTAGCACAATTGATGTTAGCACTTCACCATGTAATCGTGTATTTTGCACTTCAGAAAAAATATTTTGAATAATTTCTGCGTTGGTACTATAATTCTCCTGATGAACTGAATCTAAGTGTTTAATAACAGTAGCCATATGGTCAAAGTTATCCGGAACTCTGAGCTGGGCAGAATAGATCATTAGGGGCACTCCCATTTTTGAAAATATCGGAGTAGGGTTTTCTGCATTCGACCAAGGATACTTATGTCTAGGACATAGCGAAGCTTTTTTTTAAAAAAAGGTTTAATTTGTAGACGAAAATATTGAATGAAGTTGAAATTTTAGCGTTTTTTAGGGTATTTTTCTGGTTTGAACCTTGGGGCACTCACAATTGTTAACCAATCTTCCTGATTTTTTGCAGAGGCATTCTCAGAAGTTGCCTTAAGGACAAGTTAGGCTTAGATTTTTGAATTTTGCCTTAATTTTGGCACAGTTTCAAAACCAAAGTTCAATTTTTAAATGTCCCCACAATTGAAATGACAAGATATGTATTAAATTTTATTTCTTCAAATAGTAGAATGATATTTTTATTATTAGATTCAATATAAAAATTTAATTATAATTCATTATAAATTACAAAACAATTTAATTTCAAGTCATATTGCATTTTTAAATATTATTGAAAATTTTTAATTCACGCACACAAATAAAAAAGTTTCAATAAATATCCGCTGTAGAGTTTTGGCGCGGATACAAGTTTGTTTTGTAATTCTTTGCATAATTCTTCTGTTAGTGACATAACCTACAATATTGTTTTCACAAGCCCTTACATAGAGAGAGAGCTTTGAAAAAGTGGTAAAGCTTTCTTAAAAATTTACACGTATTCTTACGGAAATAGTAAAAAATGAAACCTCTAAATTAGCAGAGGATAAAATTGAAAAGTCATAATCGCATAAATAGTTATTAATAGCATCAAAATTAGCTTTGGAAAAATTGTTACGATAAGAAAGTGAATATCCGACTGAATATCTTACGATAAGAAATGAATATCTCACAAAAATATTACGTAAATCATTAATACCGGTAGGTAATCCTTCTTGTTGGATCGCTATTTTTAGCGATGTATTAGTTTTACCACCAATACAAATGTCGTTAGATTTATGATGAAGACATCAAAGATGACTAAAAATAGTGGTAAAGCATAAACCTTAATAACTGAAACAATAATCATTTTTTCAAATTTCTTCCAAAGGCCACCATAAAATTTCATCTTTAACACATCTTTTGATGTATTCAAACTTAAAATATTTAAATGTTTTAATTAAAAAATTATGTTTTAAAAAATACCTTCTTTTATTTTCCCACGGATAAAGCTCCTTAACAAAACTTGAATGAGAGCGCTTAACACGGGCAATAAAAAAATTCGAAAAACCAATTCTATCAAGAATTTTGGATTAGAAATTAAGTTAGAAAATTTTAATTAAAAAAAAAACAAATTACTATTATTAATAAAATAAACTAAATATACATAAAAATTAAATATTTAAATATGTTATATATTAAAATTATTCTCGTTTCCACACCACCTATGAGGTAAAAATATAACTTTGTTAGTTTTTAAAACTAACAAGTAACAGAAACAAAAATATCGCAATAAATATTATCATATATTACTCTTTTTAATTATTAAATATTTTTAATTTTCTATTTTGTTTATTGCTTTTAAGTATGGTTATGTTGTTTTGTAAAATTATTTAATAAAATATTAGCGAAAGTTTTACTTATTTGGAAAAACATATTGCGGCTTGTATTACCACATTTACACGTCGATTTTAAATCAAAATCCCATAAAATTTGAATATTTAACGCGAATATTTTTAAAGAAGCAATTGTAGTAGGAAGCAATATTGAAGCAACAAATATGCAACTATACGCCGTAGGTTGCCAATTTTCTTTTGATAAAGCGCTTATCCATAATGTTCTTAATCGTTCATTTTTTGAAACTTTAAAAGTTAGAACGTTATTCACGTGAGAATTATAATTGAATGGACATCCAGAAAGCGCACATTTTCAAACCATTACATTTAAAAAGAGTAATAGAATAAATAAAAACTAAATAAAAAACTAAAGCTTTAACTTTTAAATAAAAATGGAAATTTTATTTTATTTCAAATACTAACTGATTCACCTTTCAAAATTGAAATAAAATTTCTTTGAAAGTTAAAATAAAACTAAAACTTAAAAATCAAATTCAAAAATTGCTTAAATTCAATAAACTAATTAAATTAAATTTATCTTCAATATATTTTATTATGTTATTCTAAAGCTACTTTACTACCAAATTCCACACCTTTTTTTTTTGATTACTGTAACAATTAATGTTACTGTGACAACAGTGTGTGAACGCGGAGAGCTTTTGCAATTACATCTTTCAATTGCAATTGCACTATAGTGTGAACACGGGCATAAGCCAATTTAAATTTTAAAAAATAATTTAATTAATAATGTCAAAAAATTGAGATTGATGTTTCAGATTTTTGTTTAATTTTACTAGTGTCAAAGACCAGTACTATTTTAGATCAGGAATCAAACACCATTTTTTTCGTCGTATATATTTTCTTGTTTAATTCGAGTTCCGAACACCAGACTTTTATAACTTGCTTTAATGAAATTTTTGAATCATTGAAATTCAATGTCTCTCAAATATCATCGGAACTCGATTAAATCAAAAAAAAAACATCGGATAAAATATTCGTTAATTGGCCATATTTTCACTCGATATTTATTGATACATTCTACATCGATAAAAGAAGAATGGTAATTATGTGTCGGGTTCTTCGCGAGCAGAAGGTAGAATTTTCCAAAACTTAGAACCACGTAATGTAAATTACTCGACTGACGCTAAAGATTTGAGGATCAGGTAAGTTTAAATTAATTTTTTTTTTTCTTTATTTAAATAAAAACAATAATCTTTTTTAGATTCAAAAAATATTTTAACAACAAGGGAGCTGTTCCGTGGCAACTGGACAGGATTTAAAATTCATATGAATAAAAAAAATATATATAACCATTTTTTTTTTAAATTCTTAAACTTTTTCTTTTTTCAGGATAGAACTATTTCAACATATCCGCACCGAGATTGATAATTTTTACATTGTACATATTATTTGCTATTTTTTTTTAATTTTAATTCATGGTTCCTAAATAATGTTTTAAATAATTTTTAATCCTTTAATGTATTTTCTGCAAAATTAAATATTTTTATTTGTCAAATAAAACAGATTTTTTAGTTTTAAAAAAAATAAAATTTTTATTTATTTAACGTCTTTTTATTTTTTTAAAAGTTACTAAAACGATGAAATGAAATATGTATTTACTTATAATAAAAACATTATTTACCAATTTCGAAATGGTTTACAATAAATTAATAATTATAAATGGTGTTATGATATAAACATTATTTATTTTTACTTAATATTATAGAAAAAATATGGTTAAATTACATTATTTTTTATAAACTTATTTAAATTGCTAAGTATATGCAATTATTAAAATTTTTATTAGGTATAGGTGTGTTCGAGTTTTGTTGACAAAATGGAAATAACCTAAAAAGTACGTAACGTACTGTATGTAGGTAATTTTTTTTTTGTACAAAATACAAATTTTAATTTTTACTGCATCTCTCTGTCAAAAATTTTTTTTACCTCTCTCGGTTTATTATGATAAAATATAAATGATTTTTGATTTTGTTTTATTACTTAATTATTTAGGGTAGAGTCGCGTTTAGGTGGGTCAACTTCTAATGCCTGTAAAATGCTTTGTGATGGTGTGATTGTTAAAATTTTTTTTAAAAATAATTCTTTGGCATTTTCTTGTTCGATGTGTGAAATTTTCGCGCGTTTTTTTTCATAACAAAAATGTCGATGTATGAGAAAAAAAATTTTTCGGGATAAATAATGCAAAAAAGTTAATTTTTTCGGAAAATTTATATTCTAATGGTAAAAGACTATCGGTTTGCAGTCTATTTTGGGGGATCCAGGTCACTTGGCCCACCATTTAATAGTATTAATATTAAAATGTTGCATGAAAGTCGAAAATTTTAAACTTAAAAATTGGCAAATATAAAATAAAAAAATTTTAAAAAAAATTACACACATCGAACAAGATTTTAACAATCACACCATCACAGAGCATTTTACAGACATTATAAGTTGACCCACCTAAAAGCGACTCTACCCAATGATTTTACAAAACAAAAAGTAAACTGCAAAAACAACTAAACCAAAACCGCTCCGTCTTTTCTTTTCAGTTTTTTACAGTAAATTAACATCCATACCCTCTGTTCAAACTTAGTTGTAAGTTCTTCATTCTCTTTCCCACTTCCTCGTTTCTCCTAAAAAAAGCTTCAAAACGAATTTATGCGAAAAAAAACGAAGAAAAAGTAGTTGCAACTTTTTCAACCAAAATTTGGCGATTGAACCAATTGCAAGTCATCAATACATATAAAACAGCAATAAAAAATGTTATCAGGTCAAAACAAGTTTTATATACCGTAACCTACATTAATTTTTAGAAATTATAGTAGGTAATTGATATACACAATATAATTCTTATATTGAAGTGATAATATTAACGCACACATATAAAGTTGCAATTGCAAACAAACAAAACAATGATATGAAATATGTATTTACTTATAATAAAAATATTATAAAAACATTATTTACCAAATTCGAAATGGTTTACAATAAATTAATAATTATAAATGATGTTATGATATAAACATTATTTATTTTTATTTATTATTATAGAAAAAATTTAGTTAAATTACATTATTATTTATAAACATATTTAAATTGCTAAGTATATGCAATTATTAAAATTTTTATTAGGTATAGGTGTGTTCGAGTTTTGTTGACAAAATGGAAATAACCTAAAAAGTACGTAACGTACTGTATGTAGGTAATTTTTTTTTTGTACAAAATACAAATTTTAATTTTTACTGCATCTCTCTGTCAAAAATTTTTTTTACCTCTCTCGGTTTATTATGATAAAATATAAATGATTTTTGATTTTGTTTTATTACTTAATTATTTAGGGTAGAGTCGCGTTTAGGTGGGTCAACTTCTAATGCCTGTAAAATGCTTTGTGATGGTGTGATTGTTAAAATTTTTTTTAAAAATAATTCTTTGGCATTTTCTTGTTCGATGTGTGTAATTTTCGCGCGTTTTTTTTCATAACAAAAATGTCGATGTATGAGAAAAAAAATTTTTCGGAATAAATAATGCAAAAAAGTTAATTTTTTCGGAAAATTTATATTCTAATGGTAAAAGACTATCGGTTTGCAGTCTATTTTGGGGGATCCAGGTCACTTGGCCCACCATTTAATAGTATTAATATTAAAATGTTGCATGAAAGTCGAAAATTTTAAACTTAAAAATTGGCAAATATAAAATAAAAAAATTTTAAAAAAAATTACACACATCGAACAAGATTTTAACAATCACACCATCACAGAGCATTTTACAGACATTATAAGTTGACCCACCTAAAAGCGACTCTACCCAATGATTTTACTAAACAAAAAGTAAACTGCAAAAGCAACTAAACCAAAACCGCTCCGTCTTTTCTTTTCAGTTTTTTACAGTAAATTAACATCCATACCCTCTGTTCAAACTTAGTTGTAAGTTCTTCATTCTCTTTCCCACTTCCTCGTTTCTCCTAAAAAAAGCTTCAAAACGAATTTATGCGAAAAAAAACGAAGAAAAAGTAGTTGCAACTTTTTCAACCAAAATTTGGCGATTGAACCAATTGCAAGTCATCAATACATATAAAACAGCAATAAAAAATGTTATCAGGTCAAAACAAGTTTTATATACCGTAACCTACATTAATTTTTAGAAATTATAGTAGGTAATTGATATACACAAAATAATTCTTATATTGAAAATTGAACTGATAATATTAACGCACACATATAAAGTTGCAATTGCAAACAAACAAAACAATGATATGAAATATGTATTTACTTATAATAAAAATATTATAAAAACATTATTTACCAAATTCGAAATGGTTTACAATAAATTAATAATTATAAATGATGTTATGATATAAACATTATTTATTTTTATTTATTATTATAGAAAAAATTTAGTTAAATTACATTATTATTTATAAACATATTTAAATTGCTAAGTATATGCAATTATTAAAATTTTAAATTAGGTATAGGTGTGTTCGTTAATTAGCCATATTTTCACTCGATATTTATTGATACATTGTACATCGATAAAAGAAGAATGGTAATTATGTGTCGGGTTCTTCGCGAGCAAAAGGTAGAATTTTCCAAAACTTAGAACCACGTAATGTAAATTACTCGACTGAAAGATTTGAGGTTCAGGTAAGTTTAAATTAAATTATTTTTTTTCTTTATTTAAATAAAAATAATAATCTTTTTTAGATTCAAAAAATATTTTAACAACAAGGGAGCTGTTTCGTGCCAACTGGACAGGATTGAAAATTCATATGAATAAAAAATTTATATATAACCATTTTTTTTCATAAATTCTTAATCTTTTTCTTTTTTCAGGATAGAACTATTTCAACATATCCGCTCCGAGATTGATAATTTTTACATTGTACAAGTTAACAACAGCCAAAATTAGTTAACAACAGCCAAAATTATAAATTAAATTTCCAACGCATCATATTACGATTTCACAATTTTTATTTAAATATTTTTAATAATAACATTTAACTGTCAAATCATCAAAATTAACCTGGGAAATTGGTTCAACACTATTTCTCAACATCAAAGTCACGCGTAATCAACATATGTTTGAGTCAGCATAATGCAGGTAGAACAATGCAATCAATGTAAAATTCTGATTATAAAAAATCAATTAGAAAAGTAACTTCAAACAATAAAGTTGTGTTTTAAAAAAATAAATCAAATTGTGTTAATTTATTTTTGTTTAAATAATTTTATCAAATCTTTTTATTAAATTTTTAAAATAATTTTTTTGGTTACTTGGAATAGAATTTTATAACTTACATATTATTTACTATTTTTTTTTTATTTTTATCATTTCATTGTAATAATTCATCTTCATGGTTCCTAAATAATGTTTTAAATAATGTTTAAGCCTTTAATGTATTTTCTGCAAAATTAAATATTTTTATTTGTCAAATAAAAAAGATTTTTTAGTTTTAAAAAAAATAAAATTTTTATTTATTTAAAGTCTTTTTATTTTTTTAAAAGTTACTAAAACGATGAAATGAAATATGTATTTACTTATAATAAAAACATTATTTACCAATTTCGAAATGGTTTACAATAAATTAATAATTATAAATGGTGTTATGATATAAACATTATTTATTTTTACTTAATATTATAGAAAAAATATGGTTAAATTACATTATTTTTTATAAACTTATTTAAATTGCTAAGTATATGCAATTATTACAATTTTTATTAGGTATAAGTGTGTTCGAGTTTTGTTGACAAAATGGAAATAACTTAAAAAGTACGTAACGTACTGTATGTAGGTAATTTTTTTTTTGTACAAAATACAAATTTTTATTTTCTAATTTTTACTGCATCTCTTCTGTCAAAAATTTTTTTTACCTCTCTCGGTTTATTATGATAAAATATAAATGATTTTTGATTTTTTTTCCTTTTTCCTAAGGGAGGTGTCAATCTTCCAAAGACACCAAGAATTTCCCCTTGGTAGTGTCAGATTCTTACTGACTAAACCCACCTCCACCACCTCGCCAATATAATGTGATGAAACCCTTATCAGCGAACGCAGTATATTGGCTAGGGAGAAGGGTAGGAAAGGATAGGGAATGGATATGGAAACATTGAATTGGGAGTGGGACTGTAAGGAAGCAAAGAATCCGCCTATTATTATTACTATTTTGCTAACAGTGACTGTAGCCATTACAACAGTTACAACATGTAGTAGTATATAACACCTTACTACAAGAGATAATTATTGAGGGCAACCCCCACTGTCACTGTAGCGGCTGTTATTATTGGTATTAATAAAAAAAAATTTCGGGATAAATAATGCAAAAAGGTTAATTTTTTCGGCAAATTTATATACTAATGGTGAAAGACTATCGGTTTGCAGTCAATTTTGGAGGATCCAGGTCACTTGGCCCACCATTTAATAGTATTAATATTAAAATATTGCATGAAAGTCGAAAATTTTAAACTTAAAAAATGGAAAATATAAAATAAAAAAATTTAAAAAAAACTACACACATCGAACAAGATTTTAACAATCACACCATCACAGAGCATTTTACAGGCATTATAAGTTGAACCACCTAAAAGCGACTCTACCCAATGATTTTACTAAACAAAAAGTAAACTGCAAAAACAACTAAACCAAAACCGCTCCGTCTTTCCTTTTCAGATTTTTACAGTAAATTAACATCCATACCCTCTGTTCAAACTTAGTTGTAACTTCTTCATTCTCTTTCCCACTTCCTCATTTCTCCTAAAAAAAGCTTCAAAACGAATTTATGCGAAAAAAACGAAGAAAAAATAGTTGTAACATTTTGAACCAAAATTTGCCGATTGAACCAATTGCAAGTCATCAATACATATAAAACAGCAATAAAAAATTTTATCAGGTCAAAACAATTTTTTTATACCGTAACCTACATTAATTTTTAGAAATTATAGTAGGTAATTGATATACACAAAATAATTCTTATATTGAAAATTGAACTGATAATATTAACGCACATATATAAAGTTGCAATTGCAACTGACAACATAGTATAAACGCGGAGAGCTTTTCCAATTACATCTTCCAAATGCAATTGCACTATAGTGTGAACACGGGCATAAGCCAATTTAAATTTTAAAAAATAATTTAATTAATGTCAAAAAAATTGACATTGATGTTTGAGATTTTTGTTTAATTTTACTAGTGTCAAAGACCAGTACTATTTTAGATCAGGAGTCAAACACCATTTTTTTCGTCGTATATATTTTCTTGTTTAATTCGAGTTCCGAACACCAGATTTTTATTTATTTAAAGTCTTTTTATTTTTTTAAAAGTTACTAAAACGATGAAATGAAATATGTATTTACTTATAATAAAAATATTATTTACCAAATTCGAAATGGTTTACAATAAATTAATAATTATAAATGATGTTATGATATAAACATTATTTATTATTACTTATTATTATAGAAAAAATTTGGTTAAATTACATTATTTTTTATAAACTTATTTAAATTGCTAAGTATATGCAATTATTAAAATTTTTATTAGGTATAGGTGTGTTCGAGTTTTGTTGACAAAATGGAAATAACCTAAAAAGTACGTAACGTACTGTATGTAGGTAATTTTTTTTTTTACAAAATACAAATTTTTATTTTTTAATTTTTACTGCATCTCTTCTGTCAAAACTTTTTTTTTACCTCTCTCGGTTTATTATGATAAAATATGAATGATTATTATTTTATTACTTTATTATTTTGGATAGAGTCGCGTTTAGGTGGGTCAACTTCTAATGCCTGTAAAATGCTTTGTGATGGTGTGATTGTTAAAATTTTTTTTTTAAATATTTCTTTGGCCTTTTCTTGTTCGATGTGTTATTTTCGCGCGATTTTGTTCATAACAAAAATGTCGATGTATGAGAAAAAAAATTTTTCAGGATAAATAATGCAAAAAAGTTAATTTTTTCGGAAAATTTATATTCTAATGGTAAAAGACTATCGGTTTGCAGTCTATTTTGGGGGATCCAGGTCACTTGGCCCACCATTTAATAGTATTAATATTAAAATATTGCATGAAAGTCGAAAATTTTAAACTTAAAAAATGGCAAATATAAAATAAAAAAATTTAAAAAAAATTACACACATCGAACAAGATTTTAACAATCACACCATCACAGAGCATTTTACAGGCATTCTAAGTTGACCCACCTAAAAGCGACTCTACCGAATGATTTTACTATACAAAAAGTAAACTGCAAAAACAACTAAACCAAAACCGCTCCGTCTTTTCTTTTCAGTTTTTTACAGTAAATTAACATCCACACCCTCTGTTCAAACTTAGGTGCATTTTTCAGTTGTAACTTCTTCATTCTCTTTCCCACTTCCTCGTTTCTCCAAAAAAAGCTTCAAAACGAATTTATGCGAAAAAAACGAAGAAAAAGTAGTTGCAACTTTTTCAACGAAAATTTGGCGATTGAACCAATTGCAAGTCATCAATACATATAAAACAGCAATAAAAAATGTTATCAGGTCAAAACAAGTTTTATATACCGTAACCTACATTAATTTGTAGAAATTATAGTAGGTAATTGATATACACAAAATAATTCTTATATTGAAAATTGAACTGATAATATTAACGCACACATATAAAGTTGCAATTGTACTATAGTGTGAACACGGGCATAAGCCAATTTAAATTTAAAAAAATAATTTAATTAATAATCTCCAAAAATTGACATTGATGTTTCAAATTTTTGTTTAATTTTACTAGTGTCAAAGACCTGTACTATTTTAGATCAGGAGTCAAACACCATTTTTTTCCTCGTATATATTTTCTTGTTTAATTCGAGTTCCGAAAACCAGATTTTTATAACTTGCTGTAATGAAATTTTTGAATCATTGAAATTCAATGTCTCTCAAATATCATCGAAACTCGATTAAATCAAAAAAAAAACATCGGATAAAATATTCGTTAATCAGCCATATTTTCACTCGATATTTATTGATACATTGTACATCGATAAAAGAAGAATGGTAATTATGTGTGTGGTTCTTCGCTAGCAAAAGATAGAATTTTCCAAAACTTAGAATCACGTAATGTAAATTACTCGACTGACGCTAAAGATTTGAGGATCAGGTAAGTTTAAATTTTTTTTTTCTTTATGTAAATAAAAACAATCATATTTTTTAGATTTAAAAAATATTTTAACAACAAGGGAGCTGTTCCGTGCCAACTGTAATAATATAATAAAAATATTATAAAAACATTATTTACCAAATTCAAAATAGTTTACAATAAATTAATAATTATAAATGATGTTATGATATAAACATTATTTATTTTTACTTATTATTATAGAAAAGATTTGGTTAAATTACATTATTTTTTATAAACTTATTTAAATTTCTAAGTATATGCAATTATTAAAATTTTTATTAGGTATAGGTGTGTTCGAGTTTTGTTGACAAAATGGAAATAACCTAAAAAGTACATAACGTACTGTATGTAGGTAATTTTTTTTTTGATTACTGTAACAATTAATGTTACTGTGACAACAGTGTGTGAGCGCGGAGAGCTTTTGCAATTACATCTTTCAATTGCAATTGCACTATAGTGTGAACACGGGCATAAGCCAATTTAAATTTTAAAAAATAATTTAATTAATAATGTCAAAAAATTGAGATTGATGTTTCAGATTTTTGTTTAATTTTACTAGTGTCAAAGACCAGTACTATTTTAGATCAGGAGTCAAACACAGGAGTTTCTTGTTTAATTCGAGTTCCGAACACCAGATTTTTATAACTTGCTTTAATGAAATTTTTGAATCATTGAAATTCAATGTCTCTCAAATATCATCGGAACTCGATTAAATCAAAAAAAAAAACATCGGATAAAATATTCGTTAATTGGCCATATTTTCACTCGATATTTATTGATACATTCTACATCGATAAAAGAAGAATGGTAATTATGTGTCGGGTTCTGCGCGAGCAGAAGGTAGAATTTTCCAAAACTTAGAACCATGTAATGTAAATTACTCGACTGACGCTAAAGATTTGAGGATCAGGTAAGTTTAAATTAATTTATTTTTTTTCTTTATTTAAATAAAAACAATAATCTTTTTTAGATTCAAAAAATATTTTAACAACAAGGGAGCTGTTCCGTGCCAACTGTAATAATATAATAAAAATATTATAAAAACATTATTTACCAAATTCAAAATAGTTTACAATAAATTAATAATTATAAATGATGTTATGATATAAACATTATTTATTTTTACTTATTATTATAGAAAAAATATGGTTAAATTACATTATTTTTTATAAACTTATTTAAATTTCTAAGTATATGCAATTATTAAAATTTTTATTAGGTATAGGTGTGTTCGAGTTTTGTTGACAAAATGGAAATAACCTAAAAAGTACATAACGTACTGTATGTAGGTAATTTTTTTTTTGTACAAAATACAAATTTTTATTTTTAATTTATACTGCATCTCTTCTGTCAAAAATTTTTTTTACCTCTCTCGGTTTATTATGATAAAATATAAATGATTTTTGATTTTTTTCCCCTTGGTAGTGTCAGATTCTTACTGACTAAACCCACCTCCCCCACCTCGCCAATATAATGTGATGAAACCCTTATCCGCGAACGCAGTATATTGGATAAGGAGAAGGGTAGGAAAGGATAAGGAATGGATACGGAAAAATTAATTGGGAGTGGGACTATAAGGAAGCAAAGAATTCGCCTATTATTATTACTATTTTGCTAACAGTGACTATAGCCGTTAGAACAGTTACAACATGTAGTAATATAAGACCTTACTACAAGAGATAATTATTGAAAGCTACCCCCACTGTCTCTGTAGCGGCTGTTATTATTGGTATTAATATTCTTATTAATATTATTATTATTTTACTACAGAGTCAGCGGCATCAGTGGATTACAACGTGAAGCAGTATATAACACCTTACTTGCATGATATAACCAAAGATGGCTCTACTGTAGCAGCTATTATTATTACTATTATTTGTTTTATTACTTATTATTTTATTACTTAATTATTTTGGGTAGAGTCGCGTTTAGGTGGGTCAACTTCTAATGCCTGTAACATGCTTTGTGATGGTGTGATTGTTAAATTTTTTTTTTTTAATAATTCTTTGGCCTTTTCTTGTTCGATGTGTGTAATTTTCGCACCATTTTTTTCATAAGAAAAATGTCGATGTATGAAAAAAAAATTTTTTCGGGATAAATAATGCAAAAAGGTTAATTTTTTCGGCAAATTTATATTCTAATGGTAAAAGACTATCGGTTTGCGCTGTATTTTGGGGGATCCAGGTCACTTGGCCCACCATTTAATAGTATTAATATTAAAATATTGCATGAAAGTCAAAAATTTTAAACTAAAAAATTGGAAAAATTAAAAAAGAAAATTTAAAAAAAACACATCGAACAAGATTTTAACAATCACACCATCACAGAGCATTTTACAGGCATTATAAGTTGAACCACCTAAAAGCGACTCTACCCAATGATTTTACTAAACAAAAAGTAAACTGCAAAAACAACTAAACCAAAACCGCTCCGTCTTTCCTTTTCGGTTTTTTACAGTAAATTAACATCCATACCCTCTGTTCAAACTTAGTTGCATTCTTCAGTTGTAACTTCTTCATTCTCTTTCCCACTTCCTCGTTTCTCCTAAAAAAAGCTTCAAAACGAATTTATGCGAAAAAAACGAAGAAAAAGTAGTTGCAACTTTTTCAACCAAAATTTGGCGATTGAACCAATTGCAAGTCACCAATACATATAAAACAGCAATAAAAAATTTTATCAGGTCAAAACAATATTTATATACCTTAACCTACATTAATTTTTAGAAATTATATTAGGTAATGGATATACACAAAATAATTCTTATATTGAAAATTGAAGTGATAATATTAACGCGAACATATAAAGTTGCAATTGCAACAAATTGACATTGATGTTTGAGATTTTTGTTTAATTTTACTAGTGTCAAAGACCAGTACTATTTTAGATCAGGAGTCAAACACCATTTTTTTCGTCGTATATATTTTCTTGTTTAATTCGAGTTCCGAACACCAGATTTTTATAACTTGTTTTAATGAAATTTTTGAATCATTAAAATTCAATGTCTCTCAAATATCATCGAAACTCGATTAAATCAAAAAAAAACATCGGCTAAAATATTCGTTAATTAGCCATATTTTTACTCGATATTTATTGATACATTGTACATCGATAAAAGAAGAATGATAATTATGTGTCGGGTTCTTCGCGAGCAGAAGGTAGAATTTTCCAAAACTTAGAACCACGTAATGTAAATTACTCGACTGACGGTAAAGATTTGAGGATCAGGTAAGTTTAAATTAAATTATTTTTTTTTTATTTCAATAAAAACAATAATCTTTTTTAGATTCAAAAAATATTTTAAAAACAAGGGAGCTGTTCTGTGGCAACTGGACAGGATTTAAAATTCATATGAATAAAAAATATATATATAACCATCTTTTTTTTATAAATTCTTAATCTTTTTCTTTTTTCAGGATAGAACTATTTCAACATATCCGCACCGAGATTGATAATTTTTACATTGTATATATTATTTGCTATTTTTTTTAATTATCATTTCATTGTCATAATTCATCTTCATGGTTCCTAAATAATGTTTAATCCTTTAATGTATTTTCTGCAAAATTAAATATTTTTATTTGTCAAATTAAATATTTTTACTTGTCAAATGAAAAAGATTTTTTAGTTTTAAAAAAAATAAAATTTTTATTTATTTAAAGTCTTTTTATTTTTTTAAAAGTTAATAAAACGATGAAATGAAATATGTATTTACTTATAATAAAAATATTATAAAAACATTATTTACCACATTCGAAATGGTTTACAATAAATTAATAATTATAAATGATGTTATGATATAAACATTATTTATTTTTACTTATTATTATAGAAAAAATTTAGTTAAATTACATTATTATTTATAAACTTATTTAAATTGCTAAGTATATGCAATTATTAAAATTTTTATTAAGTATAGGTGTTTTAGTTAATTAGCCATATTTTCACTCGATATTTATTGATACATTGTACATCGATAAAAGAAGAATGGTAATTATGTGTCGGGTTCTTCGCTAGTAGAAGGTAGAATTTTCCAAAACTTAGAACCACGTAATGTAAATTACTCGAATGACGCTACAGATTTGAGGATCAGGTAAGCTTAAATTAAATTATTTTTTTTTCTTTATTTAAATAAAAACAATAATCTTTTTTAGATTCAAAAAATATTTTAACAACAAGGGAGCTGTTCCGTGGCAACTGGACAGGATTTAAAATTCATATGAATAAAAAATATATATATAACCTTTTTTTTTTATAAATTCTTAATCTTTTTCTTTTTTCAGGATAGAACTATTTCAACATATCCGCACCGAGATTGATAATTTTTACATTGTACATATTATTTGCTATTTTTTTTAATTTTAATTTTTATCATTTCATTGTAATAATTCATCTTCATGGTTCCTAAATAATGTTTTAAATAATGTTTAATCCTTTAATGTATTTTCTGCAAAATTAAATATTTTTATTTGTCAAATAAAAAAGATTTTTTAGTTTTAAAAAAAAATAAAAATTTTTTTATTTAAAGTCTTTTTATTTTTTTAAAAGTTACTAAAACGATGAAATGAAATATGTATTTACTTATAATAAAAATTCGTTAATTAGCCCTTTTTTCACTCGATATTTATTGATACATTGTACATCGATAAAAGAAGAGTGGTAATTATGTGTCGGGTTCTTCGCGAGCAGAAGGTAGAATTTTCCAAAACGTAGAACCACGTAATGTAAATTACTCGCCTGACGTTAAAGATTTGAGGATCAGGTAAGTTTAAATTAAATTATTTTTTTTCTTTATTTAAATAAAAACAATAATCTTTTTTAGATTCAAAAAATATTTTAACAACAAGAGAGCTGTTCTTTGGCAACTGGACAGGATTTCAAATTCATATGAATAAAAAATATATATATGTATAACCATTTTTTTTTATAAATTCTTAATCTTTTTCTTTTTTCAGGATAGAACTATTTCAACATATCCGCACCGAGATTGATAATTTTTACATTGTACATATTATTTGCTATTTTTTTTAATTTTAATTTTTATCATTTCATTGTAATAATTCATCTTCATGTAAATAATGTTTAATCCTTTAACGTATTTTCTGCAAAATTAAATATTTTTATTTGTCAAATAAAAAAGATTTTTTAGTTTTAAAAAAAATAAAATTTTTATTTATTTAAAGTCTTTTTATTTTTTTAAAAGTTACTAAAACGATGAAATGAAATATGTATTTACTTATAATAAAAATATTATAAAAACATTATTTACCAAATTCGAAATGGTTTACAATAAATTAATAATTATAAATGATGTTATGATATAAACATTATTTATTTTTACTTATTATTATAGAAAAAATTTGGTTAAATTACATTATTTTTTATAAACTTATTTAAATTGCGAAGTAAATGCAATTATTAAAATTTTTATTAGGTAGAGGTGTGTTCGAGTTTTGTTGACAAAATGGAAATAACCTAAAAAGTACGTAACGTACTGTAATTAATTATAGAAAAAACTTAGTTAAATTATATTATTATTTATAAACTTATTTAAATTGCTACGTATATGCAATTATTAAAATTTTTATTAGGTATAGGTGTGTTCGAGTTTTGTTGACAAAATGGAAATAACCTAAAAAGTACGTAACGTACTGTATGTAGATAATTTTTTTTTATACAAAATACAAATTTTAATTTTTTAATTTTTACTCCATCTCTTCTATCAAAAAATTTTCTTACCTCTCTCGGTTTATTGTGATAAAATATAAATGATTTTTGATTTTGTTTTATTACTTAATTATTTTGGGCAGAGTCGCGTTTAGGTGGGTCAACTTCTAATGCCTGTAAAATGCTTTGTGATGGTGTGATCCCACCACCATTTTATACTTGGCCCACCATTTAATAGTATTAATATTAAAATATTGCATGAAAGTCGAAAATTTTAAACTTACAAAATGGCAAATATAAAATAAAAAAATTTAAAAAAAATTACACACATCGAACAAGATTTTAACAATCACACCATCACAGAGCACTTTACAGGCATTATAAGTTGACCCACCTAAAAGCGACTCTACCCAATGATTTTACTAAACAAAAAGTAAACTGCAAAAACAACTAAACCAAAACCGCTCCGTCTTTTCTTTTCAGATTTTTACAGTAAATTAACATCCATACCCTCTGTTCAAACTTAGTTGTAACTTCTTCATTCTCTTTCCCACTTCCTCGTTTCTCCTAAAAAAAGCTTCAAAACGTATTTTTGCGAAAAAAAACGAAGAAAAAGTAGTTGCAACTTTTTCAACCAAAATTTGGCGATTGAACCAATTACAAGTCACCAATACATATAAAACAGCAATAAAAAATTTCATTTCATCGTTTAGTAACTTTTAAAAAAATAAAAAGACTTTAAATAAATAAAAATTTTATTATTTTTAAAACTAAAAAAACTTTTTCGAATTTGGTAAATAATGTTTTTATAATATTTTTATTATAAGTAAATACATATTTCATTTCATCGTTTTAGTAACTTTTAAAAAAATAAAAAGACTTTAAATAAATAAAAATTTTATTTTTTTTAAAACTAAAAAAACTTTTTTATTTGACAAATAAAAATATTTAATTTTGCAGAAAATACATTAAAGAATTAAACATTATTTAAAACATTATTTAGGAACCATGAAGATGAATTATTACAATGAAATGATAAAAATTAAAATTTAAAAAAAATAGCAAATAATATGTACAATGTAAAAATTATCAATCTCGGTGCAGATATGTTGAAATAGTTCTATCCTGAAAAAAGAAAAAGATTAAGAATTTATAAAAAAAAATGGTTATACATATATATATTTTTTATTCATATGAATTTGAAATCCTGTCCAGTTGCCACGGAACAGCTCTCTTGTTGTTAAAATATTTTTTGAATCTAAAAAAGATTATTGTTTTTATTTAAATAAAGAAAAAAAATAATTTAATTTAAACTTACCTGATCCTCAAATCTTTAACGTCAGTCGAGTAATTTACATTACGTGGTTCTAAGTTTTGGAAAATTCTACCTTCTGCTCGCGAAGAACCCGACACATAATTACCATTCTTCTTTTATCGATGTACAATGTATCAATAAATATCGAGTGAAAAAAGGGCTAATTAACGAATTTTTATTATAAGTAAATACATATTTCATTTCATCGTTTTAGTAACTTTTAAAAAAATAAAAAGACTTTAAATAAATAAATAAATTTAAATTGGCTTATGCCCGTGTTCACATTATAGTGCAATTGGAAGATGTAATTGCAAAAGCTCTCCGCGTTCACACTATGTTGTCAGTTCCAATTGCAACTTTATATGTGTGCGTTAATATTATCACTTCAATTTTCAATATAAGAATTATTTTGTGTATATCCATTACCTCTTATAATTTCTAAAAATTAATGTAGGTTACGGTATATAAAAATTATTTTGACCTGATAAAATTTTTTATTGCTGTTTTATATGTTTTGGTGACTTGCAATTGGTTCAATCGCCAAATTTTTAATTTTTACTCCATCTCTTCTATCAAAAAATTTTCTTACCTCTCTCGGTTTATTGTGATAAAATATAAATGATTTTTGATTTTGTTTTATTACTTAATTATTTTGGGCAGAGTCGCGTTTAGGTGGGTCAACTTCTAATGCCTGTAAAATACTTTGTGATGGTGTGATTGTTAAAATTTTTTTTAAATAATTCTTTGGCATTTTCTTGTTCGATGTGTGTACTTTTCGCGCGATTTTTTTCATAACAAAAATGTCGGTGTATGAAAAAAAAAATTTTTCGGGATAAATAATGCAAAAAAGGTAATTTTTTCGGCAAATTTATATTCTAATGGTAAAAGACTATCGATCACTTGGCCCACCATTTAATAGTATTAATATTAAAATATTGCATGAAAGTCGCAAATTTTAAACTTAAAAAATGGCAAATATAAAATAAAAAAATTTAAAAAAAATTACACACATCGAACAAGATTTTAACAATCACACCATCACAGAGCATTTTACAGGCATTATATATATAACCATTTTTTTTATAAATTCTTAATCTTTTTTCAGGATAGAACTATTTCAACATATCCGCACCGAGATTGATAATTTTTACATTGTACATATTATTTGCTATTTTTTTTAAATTTTTATCATTTCATTGTAATAATTCATGTTCATGGTTCCTAAATAATGTTTTAAATATTTTTATTTATTTAAAGTCTTTTTATTTTTTTAAAAGTTACTAAAACGATGAAATGAAATATGTATTTACTTATAACAAAAATATTATAAAAACATTATTTACCAAATTCGAAATGGTTTACAATAAATTAATAATTATAAATGATGTTATGATATAAACATTATTTATTTTTACTTATTATTATAGAAAAAATTTAGTTAAATTATATTATTATTTATAAACTTATTTAAATTGCTACGTATATGCAATTATTAAAAGTTTTATTAGGTATAGGTGTGTTCCAGTTTTGTTGACAAAATGGAAATAACCTAAAAAGTACGTAACGTACTGAATGCAGGTAATTTTTTTTTTGCACAAAATACAAATTTTTATTTTTTAATTTTTACTGCATCTCTTCTATCAAAAAATTTTCTTACCTCTCTCGGTTTATTATGAAAAAATATAAATGATTTTTGATTTTGTTTTATTACTTAATTATTTTGGGTAGAGTCGCGTCTAGGTGGGTCAACTTCTAATGCCTGTAAAATGCTTTGTGATGGTGTGATTGTTAAAATTTTTTTGAAAATAATTCTTTGGCCTTTTCTTGTTCGATGTGTGTAATTTTCGCGCGATTTTTTTCATAATAAAAATGTCGATGTATGAAAAAAATTTTTCACCTAAACCTAAAAGCGACTCTACCCAATGATTTTACTAAACAAAAAGTAAACTGCAAAAACAACTAAACCAAAACCGCTCCGTCTTTTCTTTTCAGGTTTTTACAGTAAATTAACATCCATACCCTCTGTTCAAACTTAGTTGTAAATTCTTCATTCTCTTTCCCACTTCCTCGTTTCTCCTAAAAAAAGCTTCAAAACGAATTTATGCGAAAAAAAACGAAGAAAAAGTAGTTGCAACTTTTTCAACCAAAATTTGGCGATTGAACCAATTGCAAGTCACCAATACATATAAAACAGCAATAAAAAATTTTATCAGGTCAAAATAATTTTTATATACCGTAAACTACATTAATTTTTAGAAATTATAAGAGGTAATGGATATACACAAAATAATTCTTATATTGAAAATTGAAGTGATAATATTAACGCACCCATATAAAGTTGCAATTGCAACTGACAACATAGTGTGTACGCGGAGAGCTTTTGCAATTACATCTTCTAGTTGCAATTGCACTATAGTGTGAACACGGGCATAAGCCAAATTAAATTTTAAAAAATAATTTAATTAATAATGTCGAAAAATTGACATTGATGTTTGAGATTTTTGTTTAATTTTACTAGTGTCAAAGACCAGTACTATTTTAGATCAGGAGTTAAACACCATTTTTTTTGTCGTATATATTTTCTTGTTTAATTCGAGTTCCGAACACCAGATTTTTATAACTTGCTTTAATGAAATTTTTGAATCATTAAAATTCAATGTCTCTCAAATATCATCGAAACTCGATTAAATCAAAAAAAAACATCGGCTAAAATATTCGTTAATTAGCCATATTTTCACTCGATATTTAGTGATACATTGTACATCGATAAAAGAAGAATGGTAATTATGTGTCGGGTTCTTCGCGAGCAGAAGGTAGAATTTTCCAAAACTTAGAACCACGTAATGTGAATTACTCGACTGACGCTAAAGATTTGAGGATCAGGTAAGTGTAAATTAAATTATTTTTTTTTTATTTCAATAAAAACAATAATCTTTTTTAGATTCAAAAAATATTTTAACAACAAGGGAGCTGTTCTGTGCCAACTGGACAGGATTGAAAATTCATATGAATAAAAAATATATATATAACCATTTTTTTTTATAAATTCTTAATCTTTTTCTTTTTTCAGGATAGAACTATTTCAACATATCCGCACCGAGATTGATAATTTTTACATTGTACATATTATTTAATATTTTTTTTTAATTTTTATCATTTCATTGTAATAATTCATGTTCATGGTTCCTAAATAATGTTTTAAATAATTTTTAATCCTTTAATGTATTTTCTGCAAAATTAAATATTTTTATTTATCAAATAAAAAAGTTTTTTTAGTTTTAAAAAAAATAAAATTTTTATTTATTTAAAGTCTTTTTTTTTTTTAAAGTTACTAAAACGATGAAATGAAATATGTATTTACTTATAATAAAAATATTATAAAAACATTATTTACCAAATTCAAAATAGTTTACAATAAATTAATAATTATAAATGATGTTATGATATAAACATTATTTATTTTTACTTATTATTATAGAAAAAATTTGGTTAAATTACATTATTTTTTATAAACTTATTTAAATTGCTACGTATATGCAATTATTAAAATTTTTATTAGGTATAGGTGTGTTCGAGTTTTGTTGACAAAATGGAAATAACCTAAAAAGTACGTAACGTACTGTATGCAGGTAATTTTTTTTTTGTACAAAATACAAATTTTTATTTTTTAATTTTTACTGCATCTTTTCTGTCAAAAAATTTTCTTACCGCTCTCGGCTCGGGGATGATGAAATATAAATGATTTTTGATTTTGTTTTATTACTTAATTATTTTGGGTAGAGTCGCGTCTAGATGGGTCAAATTCCAATGCCTGTAAAATGCTTTGTGATGATGTGATTGTTAAAATTTGTTTTTTAAATAATTCTTTGGCATTTTCTTGTTCGATGTGTGTAATTGTCGCGCGATTTTTTTCATAATAAAAATGTCGATGTATGAAAAAAAATTTTCGGGATAAATAATGCAAAAAAGTTAATTTTTTCGGCAAATTTATATTCTAATGGTAAAAGACTATCGGTATTCAGTCTATTTTGAGGGATCCATGTCACTTGGCCCACCATTTAATAGTATTAATATTAAAATATTGCATGTAAGTCGAAAATTTTAAACTTAAAAAATTGCAAATATAAAATAAAAAAATTTAAAAAAAATTACACACACCGAACAAGATTTTAACAATCACACCATCACAGAGCATTTTACAGGCATTAGAATTTGATCCACCTAAAAGCGACTCTACCCAATGATTTTACTAAACAAAAAGTAAACTGCAAAAACAACTAAATCAAAACCGCTCCGTCTTTTCTTTTCAGTTTTTTACAGTAAATTCATCCATACCCTCTGTTCAAACTTAGTTGTAACTTCTTCATTCTCTTTCCCACTTCCTCGTTTCTCCTAAAAAAAGCTTCAAAACGAATTTATGCGAAAAATAACGAAGAAAAAGTAGTTGCAACTTTTCCAACCAAAATTTGGCGATTGAACCAATTGCAAGTCACCAATACATATAAAACAGCAATAAAAAATTTTATCAGGTCAAAACAATTTTTATATACCGTAACCTACATTAATTTTTAGAAATTATAAGAGGTAATGGATATACACAAAATAATTCTTATATTGAAAATTGAAGTGATAATATTAACGCACACATATAAAGTTGCAATTGCAACTGACAACATAGTGTGTACGCGGAGAGCTTTTGCAATTACATCTTCCAGTTGCAACTGCACTATAGCACTATAGTGTGAACACGGGCATAAGCCAATTTAAATTTAAAAAAATTATTTAATTAATAATGTCAAAAAATATACATTGATGTTTGAGATTTTTGTTTAATTTTACTACTGTCAAAGATCAGTACTATTTTAGATCAGGAGTTAAACTCCATTTTTTTTGTCGTATATATTTTCTTGTTTAATTCGAGTTCCGAACACCAGATTTTTTAACTTGTTTTAATGAAATTTTTGAATCATTGAAATTCAATGTCTCTCAAATATCATCGAAATTCGATTAAATAAAAAAAAAAACATTGGCTAAAATATTCGTTAATTAGCCCTTTTTTCACTCGATATTTATTGATACATTGTACATCGATAAAAGAAGAGTGGTAATTATGTGTCGGGTTCCTCGCGAGCAGAAGGTAGAATTTTCCAAAACTTAGAACCACGTAATGTAAATTACTCGCCTGACGTTAAAGATTTGAGGATCAGGTAAGTTTAAATTAAATTATTTTTTTTTATTTAAATAAAAACAATAATCTTTTTTAGATTCAAAAAATATTTTAACAACAAGAGAGCTGTTCTGTGGCAACTGGACAGGATTTCAAATTCATATGAATAAAAAATATATATATGTATAACCATTTTTTTTTATAAATTCTTAATCTTTTTCTTTTTTCAGGATAGAACTATTTCAACATATCCGCACCGAGATTGATAATTTTTACATTGTACATATTATTTGCTATTTTTTTTAATTTTAATTTTTATCATTTCATTGTAATAATTCATCTTCATGTAAATAATGTTTAATCCTTTAACGTATTTTCTGCAAAATTAAATATTTTTATTTGTCAAATAAAAAAGATTTTTTAGTTTTAAAAAAAATAGAATTTTTATTTATTTAAAGTCTTTTTATTTTTTTAAAAGTTACTAAAACGATGAAATGAAATATGTATTTACTTATAATAAAAATATTATAAAAACATTATTTACCAAATTCGAAATGGTTTACAATAAATTAATAATTATAAATGATGTTATGATATAAACATTATTTATTTTTACTTATTATTATAGAAAAAATTTGGTTAAATTACATTATTTTTTATAAACTTATTTAAATTGCGAAGTAAATGCAATTATTAAAATTTTTATTAGGTAGAGGTGTGTTTGAGTTTTGTTGATAAAATGGAAATAACCTAAAAAGTACGTAACGTACTGTAATTAATTATAGAAAAAATTTGGTTAAATTATATTATTATTTATAAACTTATTTAAATTGCTACGTATATGCAATTATTAAAATTTTTATTAGGTATAGGTGTGTTCGAGTTTTGTTGACAAAATGGAAATAACCTAAAAAGTACGTAACGTACTGTATGTAGATAATTTTTTTTTATACAAAATACAAATTTTAATTTTTTAATTTTTACTCCATCTCTTCTATCAAAAAATTTTCTTACCTCTCTCGGTTTATTGTGATAAAATATAAATGGTTTTTGATTTTGTTTTATTACTTAATTATTTTGGGCAGAGTCGCGTTTAGGTGGGTCAACTTCTAATGCCTGTAAAATGCTTTGTGATGGTGTGATCCCACCACCATTTTATACTTGGCCCACCATTTAATAGTATTAATATTAAAATATTGCATGAAAGTCGAAAATTTTAAACTTACAAAATGGCAAATATAAAATAAAAAAATTTTAAAAAAATTACACACATCGAACAAGATTTTAACAATCACACCATCACAGAGCACTTTCAGGCATTATAAGTTGACCCACCTAAAAGCGACTCTACCCAATGATTTTACTAAACAAAAAGTAAACTGCAAAAACAACTAAACCAAAACCGCTCCGTCTTTTCTTTTCAGATTTTTACAGTAAATTAACATCCATACCCTCTGTTCAAACTTAGTTGTAACTTCTTCATTCTCTTTCCCACTTCCTCGTTTCTCCTAAAAAAAGCTTCAAAACGAATTTTTGCGAAAAAAAACGAAGAAAAAGTAGTTGCAACTTTTTCAACCAAAATTTGGCGATTGAACCAATTGCAAGTCACCAATACATATAAAACAGCAATAAAAAATTTCATTTCATCGTTTTAGTAACTTTTAAAATAATAAAAAGACTTTAAATAAATAAAAATTTTATTATTTTTAAAACTAAAAAAACTTTTTCGAATTTGGTAAATAATGTTTTTATAATATTTTTATTATAAGTAAATACATATTTCATTTCATCGTTTTAGTAACTTTTAAAAAAATAAAAAGACTTTAAATAAATAAAAATTTTATTTTTTTTAAAACTAAAAAAACTTTTTTATTTGACAAATAAAAATATTTAATTTTGCAGAAAATACATTAAAGAATTAAACATTATTTAAAACATTATTTAGGAACCATGAAGATGAATTATTACAATGAAATGATAAAAATTAAAATTTAAAAAAAATAGCAAATAATATGTACAATGTAAAAATTATCAATCTCGGTGCAGATATGTTGAAATAGTTCTATCCTGAAAAAAGAAAAAGATTAAGAATTTATAAAAAAAAATGCTTATACATATATATATTTTTTATTCATATGAATTTGAAATCCTGTCCAGTTGTCACGGAACAGCTCTCTTGTTGTTAAAATATTTTTTGAATCTAAAAAAGATTATTGTTTTTATTTAAATAAAGAAAAAAAATAATTTAATTTAAACTTACCTGATCCTCAAATCTTTAACGTCAGTCGAGTAATTTACATTACGTGGTTCTAAGTTTTGGAAAATTCTACCTTCTGCTCGCGAAGAACCCGACACATAATTACCATTCTTCTTTTATCGATGTACAATGTATCAATAAATATCGAGTGAAAAAAGGGCTAATTAACGAATTTTTATTATAAGTAAATACATATTTCATTTCATCGTTTTAGTAACTTTTAAAAAAATAAAAAGACTTTAAATAAATAAATAAATTTAAATTGGCTTATGCCCGTGTTCACATTATAGTGCAATTGGAAGATGTAATTGCAAAAGCTCTCCGCGTTCACACTATGTTGTCAGTTCCAATTGCAACTTTATATGTGTGCGTTAATATTATCACTTCAATTTTCAATATAAGAATTATTTTGTGTATATCCATTACCTCTTATAATTTCTAAAAATTAATGTAGGTTACGGTATATAAAAATTATTTTGACCTGATAAAATTTTTTATTGCTGTTTTATATGTTTTGGTGACTTGCAATTGGTTCAATCGCCAAATTTTTAATTTTTACTCCATCTCTTCTATCAAAAAATTTTCTTACCTCTCTCGGTTTATTGTGATAAAATATAAATGATTTTTGATTTTGTTTTATTACTTAATTATTTTGGGCAGAGTCGCGTTTAGGTGGGTCAACTTCTAATGCCTGTAAAATACTTTGTGATGGTGTGATTGTTAAAATTTTTTTTAAATAATTCTTTGGCATTTTCTTGTTCGATGTGTGTACTTTTCGCGCGATTTTTTTCATAACAAAAATGTCGGTGTATGAAAAAAAAAATTTTTCGGGATAAATAATGCAAAAAAGTTAATTTTTTCGGCAAATTTATATTCTAATGGTAAAAGACTATCGATCACTTGGCCCACCATTTAATAGTATTAATATTAAAATATTGCATGAAAGTCGCAAATTTTAAACTTAAAAAATGGCAAATATAAAATAAAAAAATTTAAAAAAAATTACACACATCGAACAAGATTTTAACAATCACACCATCACAGAGCATTTTACAGGCATTATATATATAACCATTTTTTTTATAAATTCTTAATCTTTTTTCAGGATAGAACTATTTCAACATATCCGCACCGAGATTGATAATTTTTACATTGTACATATTATTTGCTATTTTTTTTAAATTTTTATCATTTCATTGTAATAATTCATGTTCATGGTTCCTAAATAATGTTTTAAATATTTTTATTTATTTAAAGTCTTTTTATTTTTTTAAAAGTTACTAAAACGATGAAATGAAATATGTATTTACTTATAACAAAAATATTATAAAAACATTATTTACCAAATTCGAAATGGTTTACAATAAATTAATAATTATAAATGATGTTATGATATAAACATTATTTATTTTTACTTATTATTATAGAAAAAATTTAGTTAAATTATATTATTATTTATAAACTTATTTAAATTGCTACGTATATGCAATTATTAAAAGTTTTATTAGGTATAGGTGTGTTCCAGTTTTGTTGACAAAATGGAAATAACCTAAAAAGTACGTAACGTACTGAATGCAGGTAATTTTTTTTTTGCACAAAATACAAATTTTTATTTTTTAATTTTTGCTGCATCTCTTCTATCAAAAAATTTTCTTACCTCTCTCGGTTTATTATGAAAAAATATAAATGATTTTTGATTTTGTTTTATTACTTAATTATTTTGGGTAGAGTCGCGTCTAGGTGGGTCAACTTCTAATGCCTGTAAAATGCTTTGTGATGGTGTGATTGTTAAAATTTTTTTGAAAATAATTCTTTGGCCTTTTCTTGTTCGATGTGTGTAATTTTCGCGCGATTTTTTTCATAATAAAAATGTCGATGTATGAAAAAAATTTTTCACCTAAACCTAAAAGCGACTCTACGCAATGATTTTACTAAACAAAAAGTAAACTGCAAAAACAACTAAACCAAAACCGCTCCGTCTTTTCTTTTCAGGTTTTTACAGTAAATTAACATCCATACCCTCTGTTCAAACTTAGTTGTAAATTCTTCATTCTCTTTCCCACTTCCTCGTTTCTCCTAAAAAAAGCTTCAAAACGAATTTATGCGAAAAAAAACGAAGAAAAAGTAGTTGCAACTTTTTCAACCAAAATTTGGCGATTGAACCAATTGCAAGTCACCAATACACATAAAACAGCAATAAAAAATTTTATCAGGTCAAAATAATTTTTATATACCGTAAACTACATTAATTTTTAGAAATTATAAGAGGTAATGGATATACACAAAATAATTCTTATATTGAAAATTGAAGTGATAATATTAACGCACCCATATAAAGTTGCAATTGCAACTGACAACATAGTGTGTACGCGGAGAGCTTTTGCAATTACATCTTCTAGTTGCAATTGCACTATAGTGTGAACACGGGCATAAGCCAATTTAAATTTTAAAAAATAATTTAATTAATAATGTCAAAAAATTGACATTGATGTTTGAGATTTTTGTTTAATTTTACTAGTGTCAAAGACCAGTACTATTTTAGATCAGGAGTTAAACACCATTTTTTTTGTCGTATATATTTTCTTGTTTAATTCGAGTTCCGAACACCAGATTTTTATAACTTGCTTTAATGAAATTTTTGAATCATTAAAATTCAATGTCTCTCAAATATCATCGAAACTCGATTAAATCAAAAAAAAACATCGGCTAAAATATTCGTTAATTAGCCATATTTTCACTCGATATTTAGTGATACATTGTACATCGATAAAAGAAGAATGGTAATTATGTGTCGGGTTCTTCGCGAGCAGAAGGTAGAATTTTCCAAAACTTAGAACCACGTAATGTGAATTACTCGCATGACGCTAAAGATTTGAGGATCAGGTAAGTGTAAATTAAATTATTTTTTTTTTATTTCAATAAAAACAATAATCTTTTTTAGATTCAAAAAATATTTTAACAACAAGGGAGCTGTTCTGTGGCAACTGGACAGGATTTAAAATTCATATGAATAAAAAATATATATATAACCATCTTTTTTTTATAAATTCTTAATCTTTTTCTTTTTTCAGGATAGAACTATTTCAACATATCCGCACCGAGATTGATAATTTTTACATTGTACATATTATTTAATATTTTTTTTTAATTTTTATCATTTCATTGTAATAATTCATGTTCATGGTTCCTAAATAATGTTTTAAATAATTTTTAATCCTTTAATGTATTTTCTGCAAAATTAAATATTTTTATTTATCAAATAAAAAAGTTTTTTTAGTTTTAAAAAAAATAAAATTTTTATTTATTTAAAGTCTTTTTTTTTTTTAAAGTTACTAAAACGATGAAATGAAATATGTATTTACTTATAATAAAAATATTATAAAAACATTATTTACCAAATTCAAAATAGTTTACAATAAATTAATAATTATAAATGATGTTATGATATAAACATTATTTATTTTTACTTATTATTATAGAAAAAATTTAGTTAAATTATATTATTATTTATAAACTTATTTAAATTGCTACGTATATGCAATTATTAAAATTTTTATTAGGTATAGGTGCGTTCGAGTTTTGTTGACAAAATGGCAATAACCTAAAAAGTACGTAACGTACTGTATGCAGGTAATTTTTTTTTTGTACAAAATACAAATTTTTATTTTTTAATTTTTACTGCATCTTTTCTGTCAAAAAATTTTCTTACCGCTCTCGGCTCGGGGATGATGAAATATAAATGATTTTTGATTTTGTTTTATGACTTAATTATTTTGGGTAGAGTCGCGTCTAGGTGGGTCAAATTCCAATGCCTGTAAAATGCTTTGTGATGATGTGATTGTTAAAATTTGTTTTTTAAATAATTCTTTGGCATTTTCTTGTTCGATGTGTGTAATTGTCGCGCGATTTTTTTCATAATAAAAATGTCGATGTATGAAAAAAAATTTTCGGGATAAATAATGCAAAAAAGTTAATTTTTTCGGCAAATTTATATTCTAATGGTAAAAGACTATCGGTATTCAGTCTATTTTGAGGGATCCAGGTCACTTGGCCCACCATTTAATAGTATTAATATTAAAATATTGCATGTAAGTCGAAAATTTTAAACTTAAAAAATGGCAAATATAAAATAAAAAATTTAAAAAAAATTACACACATCGAACAAGATTTTAACAATCACACCATCACATAGCATTTTACAGGCATTAGAATTTGATCCACCTAAAAGCGACTCTACCCAATGATTTTACTAAACAAAAAGTAAACTGCAAAAACAACTAAACCAAAACCGCTCCGTCTTTTCTTTTCAGTTTTTTACAGTAAATTCATCCATACCCTCTGTTCAAACTTAGTTGTAACTTCTTCATTCTCTTTCCCACTTCCTCGTTTCTCCTAAAAAAAGCTTCAAAACGAATTTATGCGAAAAAAAACGAAGAAAAAGTAGTTGCAACTTTTCCAACCAAAATTTGGCGATTGAACCAATTGCAGTCACCAATACATATAAAACAGCAATAAAAAATTTTATCAGGTCAAAACAATTTTTATATACCGTAACCTACATTAATTTTTAGAAATTATAAGAGGTAATGGATATACACAAAATAATTCTTATATTGAAAATTGAAGTGATAATATTAACGCACACATATAAAGTTGCAATTGCAACTGACAACATAGTGCAACTGACAACAATTACATCTTCCAGTTGCAACTGCACTATAGTGTGAACACGGGCATAAGCCAATTTAAATTTAAAAAAATTATTTAATTAATAATGTCAAAAAATTGACATTGATGTTTGAGATTTTTGTTTAATTTTACTACTGTCAAAGATCAGTACTATTTTAGATCAGGAGTTAAACTCCATTTTTTTTGTCGTATATATTTTCTTGTTTAATTCGAGTTCCGAACACCAGATTTTTTAACTTGTTTTAATGACATTTTTGAATCATTGAAATTCAATGTCTCTCAAATATCATCGAAATTCGATTAAATAAAAAAAAAAACATTGGCTAAAATATTCGTTAATTAGCCATATTTTCACTCGATATTTATTGATACATTGTACATCGATAAAAGAAGAATGGTAATTATGTGTCGGGTTCTTCGCGAGCAGAAAGTAGAATTTTCCAAAACTTAGAACCACGTAATGTAAATTGCTCGCCTGACGCTAAAGATTTGAGGATCAGGTAAGTTTAAATTTAATTTTTTTTTTCTTTATTTAAATAAAAACAATAATCTTTTTAGATTCAAAAAATATTTTAACAACAAGGGAGCTGTTCCTTGCCAACTGGACAGGATTGAAAATTCATATGAATAAAAAATATATATATAACCATTTTTTTTTATAAATTCTTAATCTTTTTCTTTTTTCAGGATAGAACTATTTCAACATATCCGCACCGAGATTGATAATTTTTACATTGTACATATTATTTAATATTTTTTTTTAATTTTTATCATTTCATTGTAATAATTCATGTTCATGGTTCCTAAATAATATTTTAAATAATGTTTAATCCTTTAATGTGTTTTCTGCAAAAATAAATATTTTTATTTGTCAAATAAAAATGTTTTTTTAGTTTTAAAAAAAATAAAATTTTTATTTATTTAAAGTCTTTTTATTTTTTTAAAAGTTACTAAAACGATGAAATGAAATATGTATTTACTTATAATAAAAATATTATAAAAACATTATTTACCAAACTCGAAAGGGTTTACAATAAATTAATAATTATAAATGATGTTATGATATAAACATTATTTATTTTTACTTATTATTATAGAAAAAATTTGGTTAAATTATATTATTATTTATAAACTTATTTAAATTGCTACGTATATGCAATTATTAAAATTTTTATTAGGTATAGGTGTGTTCGAGTTTTGTTGACAAAATGGCAATAACCTAAACAGTACGTAACGTACTGTATGCAGGTAATTTTTTTTTTGTACAAAATACAAATTTTTATTTTTTAATTTTTACTGCATCTTTTCTGTCAAAAAATTTTCTTACCGCTCTTGGTTTATTATGAT
This sequence comes from Poecilobothrus nobilitatus, assembly GCA_947095535.1. Lineage (NCBI taxonomy): Eukaryota > Metazoa > Arthropoda > Insecta > Diptera > Dolichopodidae > Poecilobothrus > Poecilobothrus nobilitatus. Next base: position 114,987,041 of record OX352772.1, read on the forward strand.
GATTTTTGATTTTGTTTTATTACTTAATTATTTTGGGTAGAGTTGCGTCTAGGTGGGTCAACTTCTATTGCCTGTAAAATGCTTTGTGATGGTGTGATTGTTAAAAATTTTTTTTAAATAATTCTTTGGCCTATTCTTGTTCGATGTGTGTAATTTTCGCGCGATTTTTTTCATAACAAAAATGTCGATGTATGAAAAAAAATTTTCGGGATAAATAATGCAAAAAAGTTAATTTTTTCGGCAAATTTATATTCTAATGGTAAAAGACTATCGGTTTGCAGTCTATTTTGGGGGATTCAGGTCACTTGGCCCACCATTTAATAGTATTAATATTAAAATATTGCATGTAAGTCGAAAATTTTAAACTTAAAAAATGGCAAATATAAAATAAAAAAATTTAAAAAAAAATTACACACATCGAACAAGATTTTAACAATCACACCATCACAGAGCATTTTACAGGCATTAGAAGCTGATTCTCTAATTCTCTAAGCTCCTAAAAGCGACTCTACCCAATGATTTTACTAAACAAAAAGTAAACTGCAAAAACAACTAAACCAAAACCGCTCCGTCTTTTCTTTTCAGTTTTTTACAGTAAATTAACATCCATACCCTCTGTTCAAACTTAGTTGTAACTTCTTCATTCTCTTTCCCACTTCCTCGTTTCTCCTAAAAAAAGCTTCAAAACTAATTTATGCGAAAAAAAACGAAGAAAAAGTAGTTGCAACTTTTTCAACCAAAATTTGGCGATTGAACCAATTGCAAGTCACCAATACATATAAAACAGCAATAAAAAATTTTATCAGGTCAAAACAATTTTTATATACCGTAACCTACATTAATTTTTAGAAATTATAGTAGGTATTGGATATACACAAAATAATTCTTATATTGAAAATTTAACTGATAATATTAACGCACACAGTCTCAGTGATGGGCAGTTTCGGTCAATTGACTGAGTCAGGTCATACGAGTCACTTGAACTAGATTACTCAAATAAAAGATTCGGTCATTTAGGTCATTTAGGTCATTTGAGTCAGTTACTAAAAGTATATACATATCTTCGCACAATCAGGTCATTTTGGTAATTGTAATTTGCATGTATTTATTTTTATCCAACAACCCTAAAAATAAAAATTCATATACAAATGAGAAAATTAGTTTTTTGAGAAAATAAATACAATAAATGTCTGTATAGTGTATAATAAAGATAACTTAATACTTATACAGATTATAACACAAACAAAACTTTAGCTATATGCGGAAGTCCATATATAAGAAACGAATGGATAGGACTTAAATTAATAAAGTGGTATGTTCAGGTCATTTCGTTCATTCAGGTCATTTGAGTCATTTCGTTCATTCAGGTCATTTGAGTTATTTCGTTCATTCAGGTCATTTGAGTCATTTGGTTCATTCAGGTCATTTGAGACATTTCGTACAGTTAGGTCATTTTATTTGTTTCGTTCATTCAGGTCATTTGAGACATTTCGTACATTCAGGTTATTAGAGTATTTGAGTAAAGTTATGTGAAGAAGTTAAATTATAATTTTTTTGGGATATTAAAATCGAATTAGTTACATTTTTATTTAATATTTGATTAAATTAATTTATTAAATAGAAATAAAAAAAAAACTTTATAAATCAATATAAATTATAAACTAGAAAAAAAAAAAAAAGAACAATAAAAACAAAACAAAAATTCGAAAACAAATAAACTTATTTTTAAAAAACGAAATTATAAATTAGAATTAAGGAATAAAAGCATTGAAAGTTTTTCTGCGGCAAGACGTGTTCGTTTTTCCGTCATAAGTTGACCAGCTTTTGAAAATATTCTTTCGCAAGGTGCAGATGACGCTGGTATACATAATCTTCTTTTCATAATTTCGAAAATATGTGGATATAATAATTTCCGTTCTTCCCACCATTTCAACGGATCTGCATTACGTTCTAAATTTGGCTCGGATTTGTATTTATCTAACTACCGGATTCCAGCTGCTACTGGATTTAATACAGCGTTAGCTTGTACTTCCGAGTCGAAATCATCCCAAATTATTGATTTACTGCAGCATGGAACTGGCGCAGAAACTTCGCTTTCTATTCTGTCATTTTCTAAAACTACTTTTTTTGATCTGTCAGAAATCGATTCAATAGTTTTTTTAGTCCTTCTTGGCTAAATGGCAGCTTTTTAAATCTTGGATCAAGAAAAGTTGATTCAGCATATAAATATTTTAATTCTAAACCTGAAAATCTGGTTCTCATTTCATTCTGTAAAACCGTTACCATATTTTTAACTTCTTCCGGAATATTATCGTTAAAAGAATTTTTAGTTTTTGTTAAATATTTCTGGAGAGATATGTTGAAAAGTATTACTTTCGAAAGAGAAACATTTTTTTCTGCCGAAATTTCTTCTGTCACTTCTTTAAATACTTTCAGAACGTTACAAGTGTGTTCTATTAATAACATATCTTGAGTTGTAAGAATTGTAAAATTAACTTCAATCTGTGTTAATGTATAAGTTAAGGGCTCTTTAACTTCTCAAATTCTCTGGAACATATCATAGGTTGAATTCCATCTAGTCGGCACATCCTGAATCAATTTTTTTTCAGTCCCACTCATTTTTTTTGTTTTTGTACAGAATGAAATTTCTTCATTGCAAACGAACTTCTTTTAAAATACTCTACAATGGATTTGACTTTCATCCTTATCGACTCTATTGGTTTAATACCATTGTTTACAACTAAATTAAGAGTATGTGCAAAACAGGGAATGTGATGCCAGTTCCCCAAATGAACTGCACCTACTACATTAGGTGCATTATCCGTTGTGATAGCACAAATTTTGTCAGTCAAGTGCCAATTATCAGTTACACGTTTGATTTCTTTACATATATTTTCTTTCGTGTGTCGCTCATCGCTACATTCGAAGCACTCTAATAAAAAAGATTGTAAAGTACAATTATCATAATGAGCAGTAACTGCTATATATATCTGATTATTCAATGATGTCCATCCATCAGTAGTTAACGAAACATATTTAGCTGTTCCAAGAGAATTTTTAACTGATTCTTTTAAGTTTTGGTAGGTTTGGGGTATTAAACTAGTTGATATAGTTTTCCGACTGGGCAAACTATAATTAGGGTTTAATAAATTTACAAATTTTTTAAACTCTTTGTCTTCAACTATGGAAAATGGCTGGTATTCTTTGGCTATTAATCTTATTAATTGTGAATCCAATATTTTTGATCTGCTTATAGGTAAAGGCCTTTTTAAGTATTCTTCTATTCCTGATGCTATACGGCATTTTGTGTTTATTATTTGATTGGTATTACTATTACTCTGGTTCTCACTATTTATTATAACATCTGCATCTGATGCTATCGTTTCCAGATTTTGGTTGACATTTGATTCTTGGTTCGATGTTTCTGAAGTTTTTGGAATTTTTGAAAATCTTGAATCGTGTACTCCAGGATATTTAGAACTTAAATGCCATATTAAATTTTTTGTCGAACCCCCTTTATATGATAAAATTGCATTTAGCTTTACTTAAATTTTCATTTTCAATTGAAAAAGAATTCCAAACAGCACTTCTTTTTCTATATAACTCCATATTTTATTTATATATATTAAATAGTTATAGTTAAAAAAAAGTCAAAAAAAGTGATAACAAAGTATATAAGCAAAGTATATTTAAATTTAATAATAAAAAAGTTAATAATGAATAATAGTTAATAAAAGTAACAAAAAAACGTTATTATTTACATTTCTTAAAAGTAAAATAGTTTATTATAATACACGAAACGGGATTAAATTATTTGAATTTACGCCAATGTACATACATATGTATGTATATAAAAGTATATTTAAAATTTTCTGTTAACAATAGTTCTTAATATTTATTATTTAGTAATATTATTCTAATCAAAACCAATATTATTTATTTATTATAGAATTTTAATCAAGCAATAGGAACAAAGGATCTACTAAATTATTCTAATGCTAAATGCAATTTAATTTATGATGAGTGATGACCTAGATTTCATTTTAACTTAAGTACATTACATGTATTAACTTAAGTAAATAAAAATACTTATAAGGATAAAAAAAACAATTGCAAAGCAAATTCAAATTTTAAACAATAAAATCCTTTTACTTTCATATGTATGTCAGTCTTATTAACTGTTAACATGTTAATCTGTAAGTGCAAAGTGTAAATGCTTTATATGGATATGAATAATGAATATTAAATCGGAATCACATTTACATACATATGTGTTGAATCTTTTCTGTGGGTTAGTGGTCGTGTTCATTAACATCTAGCGCTACAAAAAAAACTGCAGCGCTCGATAAAATTTTCTACTAAACGATTTTTTTATCTAGCGCTACATGAATTTTGCAGCAAGAAAATTTTACGCTAAATTATGTAGCGACTTTCTATTAACGTTTATGTGTTTATTAAATGTTATTAAATCAAAAATTTATGTTAAATTTATTAAATTGAGAGATACAAAATATAACATTTAAAAAACAAATACGAAATAAAAAAATAAAATAAAAATATTTTTAGTTTTGCTGCAATTCGTTTTAGAAATATGCAGCGCTAAATACTACAACGCTGCAATTAATTAGTATAGATTCTCCTGAACGCAATCAATAACTCAAAATGACCTGTTTCGGTTTGATGAACGAAATGACTCAAATGACCTAAATGAACGAAATGTCTCAAATGACCTAAATGAACGAAATGTCTCAAATGACCTGAATGAACGAAATGCCTCAAATGACCTGAACATACCACTTTATTAATTTAAGAACATACATTGTCGTCGCCAATACGTTCAAAGTCCCAAATGACTCAAATAAAATCAAAATATAATACTAAAACAATTATCGGAATAAAGTAAATAGTCAATACTCAATACAATACTTAATAAAAAATAATACATATAAATTATATGCATCAGTATTCAATCCATTTTTCACATTTCATACATAAAAAAAGCACCCAAATGGAATTTGTATTTGGCAAATACACACAAATAAATGAGAGATGAGAGAGACATTTTACAAGTATTTTATGTATTCTGTTTTCGTTTGTATTCATTTTTACTTTTTCAAAACTGAAATGAACGAAATGACCGAAATGAACGAAATGACCAATATGAACGAAATAAGTGACCTGAGTCATTTCGGTCACTTAACTGACCCGTTCAAAACATACGAGTCGTTCATGACCGACACATCACTCCACACATATAAAGTTGCAATTGCAACTGACAACATAGTGTGAACGCGGAGAGCTTTTGAAATTACATCTTCCAATTGCAATTGCACTATAGTGTGAACACGGGCATAAGCCAATTTAAATTTTAAAAAATAATTTAATTAATAATGTCAAAAAATTGACATTGATGTTTGAGATTTTTGTTTAATTTTATTAGTGTCAAAGACCAGTACTATTTTAGATCAGGAGTCAAACACCATTTTTTTCGTCGTATATATTTTCTTGTTTTTTCGAGTTCCGAACACCAGATTTTTATAACTTGTTTTAATGAAATTTTTGAATCATTGAAATTCAATGTCTCTCAAATATCATCGAAACTCGATTAAATCAAAAAAAAACATTGGCTAAAATATTCGTTAATTAGCCATATTTTCACTCGAAATTTATTGATACATTGTACATCGATAAAAGTCTTCCAACCCTATTTTATATTAATAAATAATGTTAAGTAATTTGTTATGCAATTTTGAATTAATTGGCTAAATTATTGGTCGCTTTCAGGAGAATCCAGCGCTATACTAAATTGCAGCGGTGTAGTATATAGCGCTGCATGGTTGTACTGAACGATTTGTAGCAAAATTAAATGACATTTAATTTTGTGTGTCACTTCGTATATCTTTATTTTATTTAAAACTGGAACTATTTGAATCGAAATGGAGTTCTATGGTAAGTATGGTAATCTATAAGTCTATGGTAAGTATAATAAAATTTTGATAATTTAATTTAATTTTTATTTATGTAGAATCTGACGATGTCAACCTTTCTACTGAAATAACAATTATAAGTTCTCAGGAGGTAAATTTTTTTTTTGTTTTAAGTTAAAAATTTTGGTATTTATTTTTAAGATTTTTTATGGTCGCACAAAACAATAAAGTTATTGTTACAAATATACAACGACATGAAATTAATGTTTAGGGACCCTAAAATAAAATACCGAAATTTATAAAAATTTACATTCCATAAAAATTACTTTATATCTTATTTAATTAATAGATGATTAGGTTATTTAATTAATAAGATATTTAATTTGCTGTTATAAAAATATTTTCAATATGTTCAACTGGTTTAATAACAGTAGATTTATCTGCATTTTATACAATTGTTGTGAAATACCTAAAAAAATAACGCTGTATTAATAGTTATAACTAAAAAAAAGTAATATAGTAATGATTTACCTTTATTTTATTTAAGATTTTGAGATTTGAATATTTTTATTAATTAAGACTGATTATTATTAAGACAAATTAATTATTTAATTTGCTGCAAAACTCCAAATGCAATAAATTATTAAGGCTGAAATATTTAAAATATTCAAATAAAACCAAAATTGAAACTTAAAAAATAATGTTTTTTATTTTATTGATTAAAAGGTTATACAAATATAATCTCGCTTATTCTTAGATGCCGTTCATAATTTGAATTTACAAAATATGGTATTTCCTCATTTTCATGTGGAACAATTATTTCATCATCCTGATAATTTTCTTCCCGATTAAAATTATGCAAAATGCAACAGGCAGATATAATGTTATTGCCCAATTCCAAATCGTTTATCTCTAGATATTTCAATTTCCGAAATTTGTTCTTTAATATTCCAAAAGATCTTTCTATATAAATTCTTGCAGATGATAGTTTGTATGGTAAAATTGTTTTTTTGTTGTTTTAAATTGTTTAATAAGAGGATACTATGTGTTGCATGATTTCTACCATCTTTATTTTTCCCATAAATTGGGCTGTCGGGAAATTCTAGCATCATGATTTCTACCAGGTGATCCTATGTAAATATCAGTGAAAACACATCTGTTGTCACAAATAGCTAAAAATATAAATATGTTTAGTTTTATACATTGGTGTTATTTGAACATTGAGTTTTTTTTTTCCAAAAAGTTATCTTCTAAAACTTTTGTATTAAAATTTTTTTATTATAATAATCAGCAGGAGGATCCGCATTTCCTGGAGGATGTTTTACTGGGATGTGGCAACCATCTATACACCCAATAACACCAAAGAATCCACATTTCTTTTCGAATTCCTAAAAAAAAGATTTTCAAAAATTAAAAAGGTTATTCATTTTATAAAATCCAATTTTTTTTTTAATCCTATGTTTTTTATTTCTCAATTTATAAATTTTTGAAAAATGCTTGACATCCAAAAATTTTCACAAAATTTTGTATACAAAAATTGTTGACATCAAATGTAAACAAACGCCATTAAAAAGTCGCTACAAGCGTAAAATATTTTTACTTCAAAATTCATGTAGCGCTAGATAAAAAAAATCAATCAGTAGAAAATTTTATCGAGCGCTGCAGTTTTTTTGTAGCGCTAGATACTACTGAACGCGACCATTGTGAATTAATATTAATAAGAAGAAAGCGAAAGTAAACTTCAAAGTTATAACAATTCTATATTAAAAAAATTACTGATATTGACAGGACTATCAATGGAAAATGAATTCAAAAGTGGTAAATACAAAAGAGCAGTTTTGTGGGGCAAAATTTTATCTAAAATGAAAGATTGAAATTCAGACAGAAATTAACTAAAGTCGAGACGAAATTTATTAATCTATGGGCTACTTATAAACTTAAGAAAAAAATAAGGAAAGTCAGAGATCTTTCTGGGAATATTTCGAATTATTCGATGAGGTTTTTGGAATCCGCCATAGGATACATCCACCACCCCAAATTCTAGCTTCGTCTTAGTCACAGAAAACAATTCAGAACAACCAACTTCCACAGCAAAAAAGAAAATGTAATGAAACATTGGAGTTTTTGAAAGAAGAGTATGAAAAAGACGACGAAATACCTTAAATTCTTAGAAATATAATTAGTGTTATGGATTTTAAGAACTACTTAAAATAGAAAGCAAAAGATTAGAAATGGAAGAAAAGAGGCTGGAAATGTTGCAGTCCATGCAAAACTTGCTAAAGCATATGATATCGAACTCAGAAGAAACCTCTCCATAATTTCTAATCAATTCACTAATTTGAGTAGTTACTTTTAGGTGGGTCATCTTCTAATGCCTGTAAAATCCTCTGTAATGGTGTGATCCTTAATTGTTTTTAAAAATCCCTTCACCTTTTCTTGTTCGATGGGTGTCCTTTTTTTTTTTTATTTTTTGATTTATTTTTGCCATTTTTTAAGTTTAAAATTTACGACTTTTTATGCAAAATTTTAATATTAAATCTATCAAATGGTTGTATGACGTTCCAACGCTCATGCATTTTTGAAAGGTGCTGCCGGTGTGGGATTCTTTAATTTTTGGAAAATGGAAAGTGTTTTTAAATGAAAATAAGAAAGGTTGTACAAAATTTTTTTAGATAATTTTTTATATTTTAGATATTTGGAATTTGTATAAAATAAAAAATTTTTATAAATAATTGTAGATAATAGTAATAAAAAATATATTGCAATTTTTTTAATATATGTATAAAATAACAAATTTTTAAAATAATTGTGGATAAGGTAAGTAATACAAAATTTATTAAAATTTATTTTGGAAGGTTGTTAATAAAGTACTTTTTTTAGGTAATTTTTTATATTTAGCAATTTTATTTTTGATTTCATGTAAGCAAAAAAATGTTTAAATTGATGCTTGCCGTATAGATTTACTTGCCGAATTAAAAAGAGGATTTCTTAAATTGTTAGTGGGGGTTTGGGGGCGGCAGCCCCGACTTTGAAAATTTAATTTTAATATAAAAGAATAATTTTATTTTTGACTTTAAAAAATTAATTTTCATATAAAAGAATTAATTATTTTACATTTTCAATATAAAAATGTCAAAATATAAACTTTACATTTACAATATACTGTCGAAATTTTAAATTTTTGTATAAAATTAAAATTTTTCATTTACATAAAAATTACTAAAAATGTTGACATTTACTTTTAGAACAATTAAACATTGAAATAAATTATAAAATATGTTTATTTTATCATTTACGAAACTTAAAATTAATTTATTTACATTTTCATTATAAAGATGTCAATAATTTTTATTTTATTTAAATTTTAATTATGTGGACTACCTAAAAATTGTTTGTACAACTCTTTCATTTTTATCATTTAAAAATTTCCATTTTGATTTTTAAATAAATTGTACAATGGCAATTCTTTCCATATATGTATATACTAAAGCCTTACTAAAGCTTATAAGAATGGATTAAATGTCAAAATGCCAGTCGTCCATTATTTTCATAACAAGGATGTGGATTTTTGTATGGAAAAAATTAAAAAATTTTTTCGGGATAAATAATGCAAAAAAGGTCATTTTTTCGGGAAATTCATATTCTAACGGTAAAATACTATCGGTTTTCGGTCTATTTTGGGGGGTCCGAGTCACGTGGCTCTTTTTTTTTACTGACCCACCTAAAAGCAACTCTACCCAAAAATAAATAATGTTTATATCATAACATCATTTATAATTATTAATTTATTGTAAACCATTTCGAATTTGGTAAATAATGTTTTTATATTTTTATTATAAGTAAATACATATTTCATTTCATCGTTTCAGTAACTTTTAAAAAAATAAAAATACTTTAAATAAATAAAAATTTTATTTTTTTGAAAACTAAAAAATCCTTTTTATTTGACAAATAAAAATATTTAATTTTGCAGAAAATACATTAAAGGATTAAACTTTATTTAAAACATTATTTAGGAATCATGAACATGAATTATTATAATGAAATGATAAAAATTAAAATTAAAAAAAATAGCAAATAATATGTACAATGTAAAAATTATCAATCTCGGTGCGGATATGTTGAAATAGTTCTATCCTGAAAAAAGAAAAAAATTAAGAATTTATAAAAAAAAAATGGTTATATATATATTTTTTATTCATATGAATTTTAAATCCTGTCCAGTTGCTACGGAACAGCTCCCTTGTTGTTAAAATTAACAACTAGAAATTAAAGATTAGAAAGTTAGAAAATTTTAATTAAAAAAAAAAAAATTACTATTATTAATAAAATAAACTAAATATACATAAAAATTAAATATTTAAATATGTTATATATTAAAATTATTCTCATTTCCACACCACCTATGAGGTAAAAATATAACTTTGTTAGTTTTTAAAACTAACAAGTAACAGAAACAAAAATATCGCAATAAATATTATCATATATTACTCTTTTTAATTATTAAATATTTTTAATTTTCTATTTTGTTTATTGCTTTTAAGTATGGTTATTTTGTTTTGTAAAATTATTTAATAAAATATTAGCGAAAGTTTTACTTATTTGGAAAAACATATTGCGGCTTGTATTACCACATTTACACGTCGATTTTAAATCAAAATCCCATAAAATTTGAATATTTAACGCGAATATTTTTAAGGAAGCAATTGTAGTAGGAAGCAATATTGAAGCAACAAATATGCAACTATACGCCGTAGGTTGCCAATTTTCTTTTGATAAAGCGCTTATCCATAATGTTCTTAATCGTTCATTTTTTGAAACTTTAAAAATTAGAACGTTATTCACGTGAGAATTATAATTGAATGGACATCCAGAAAGCGTACATTTTCAAACCATTACATTTAAAAAGAGTAATAGAATAAATAAAAACTAAATAAAAAACTAAAGCTTTAACTTTTAAATAAAAATGGAAATTTTATTTTATTTCAAATACTAACTGATTCACCTTTCAAAATTGAAATAAAATTTCTTTGAAAGTTAAAATAAAACTAAAACTTAAAAATCAAATTCAAAAAATGCTTAAATTCAATAAACTAATTAAATTAAATTTATCTTCAATATATTTTATTATGTTATTCTAAAGCTACTTTACTACCAAATACCACACCTTTTTTTTTTGATTACTGTAACAATTAATGTTACTGTGACAACAGTGTGTGAACGCGGAGAGCTTTTGCAATTACATCTTTCAATTGCAATTGCACTATAGTGTGAACACGGGCATAAGCCAATTTAAATTTTAAAAAATAATTTAATTAATAATGTCAAAAAATTGAGATTGATGTTTCAGATTTTTGTTTAATTTTACTAGTGTCAAAGACCAGTACTATTTTAGATCAGGAATCAAACACCATTTTTTTCGTCGTATATATTTTCTTGTTTAATTCGAGTTCCGAACACCAGACTTTTATAACTTGCTTTAATGAAATTTTTGAATCATTGAAATTCAATGTCTCTCAAATATCATCGGAACTCGATTAAATCAAAAAAAAAACATCGGATAAAATATTCGTTAATTGGCCATATTTTCACTCGATATTTATTGATACATTCTACATCGATAAAAGAAGAATGGTAATTATGTGTCGGGTTCTTCGCGAGCAGAAGGTAGAATTTTCCAAAACTTAGAACCACGTAATGTAAATTACTCGCCTGACGTTAAAGATTTGAGGATCAGGTAAGTTTAAATTAATTTTTTTTTTTCTTTATTTAAATAAAAACAATAATCTTTTTTAGATTCAAAAAATATTTTAACAACAAGGGAGCTGTTCCGTGGCAACTGGACAGGATTTAAAATTCATATGAATAAAAAAAATATATATAACCATTTTTTTTTTTAAATTCTTAAACTTTTTCTTTTTTCAGGATAGAACTATTTCAACATATCCGCACCGAGATTGATAATTTTTACATTGTACATATTATTTGCTATTTTTTTTTAATTTTAATTCATGGTTCCTAAATAATGTTTTAAATAATTTTTAATCCTTTAATGTATTTTCTGCAAAATTAAATATTTTTATTTGTCAAATAAAACAGATTTTTTAGTTTTAAAAAAAATAAAATTTTTATTTATTTAACGTCTTTTTATTTTTTTAAAAGTTACTAAAACGATGAAATGAAATATGTATTTACTTATAATAAAAACATTATTTACCAATTTCGAAATGGTTTACAATAAATTAATAATTATAAATGGTGTTATGATATAAACATTATTTATTTTTACTTAATATTATAGAAAAAATATGGTTAAATTACATTATTTTTTATAAACTTATTTAAATTGCTAAGTATATGCAATTATTAAAATTTTTATTAGGTATAGGTGTGTTCGAGTTTTGTTGACAAAATGGAAATAACCTAAAAAGTACGTAACGTACTGTATGTAGGTAATTTTTTTTTTGTACAAAATACAAATTTTAATTTTTACTGCATCTCTCTGTCAAAAATTTTTTTTACCTCTCTCGGTTTATTATGATAAAATATAAATGATTTTTGATTTTGTTTTATTACTTAATTATTTAGGGTAGAGTCGCGTTTAGGTGGGTCAACTTCTAATGCCTGTAAAATGCTTTGTGATGGTGTGATTGTTAAAATTTTTTTTAAAAATAATTCTTTGGCATTTTCTTGTTCGATGTGTGTAATTTTCGCGCGTTTTTTTTCATAACAAAAATGTCGATGTATGAGAAAAAAATTTTTCGGGATAAATAATGCAAAAAAGTTAATTTTTTCGGAAAATTTATATTCTAATGGTAAAAGACTATCGGTTTGCAGTCTATTTTGGGGGATCCAGGTCACTTGGCCCACCATTTAATAGTATTAATATTAAAATGTTGCATGAAAGTCGAAAATTTTAAACTTAAAAATTGGCAAATATAAAATAAAAAAATTTTAAAAAAAATTACACACATCGAACAAGATTTTAACAATCACACCATCACAGAGCATTTTACAGACATTATAAGTTGACCCACCTAAAAGCGACTCTACCCAATGATTTTACTAAACAAAAAGTAAACTGCAAAAACAACTAAACCAAAACCGCTCCGTCTTTTCTTTTCAGTTTTTTACAGTAAATTAACATCCATACCCTCTGTTCAAACTTAGTTGTAAGTTCTTCATTCTCTTTCCCACTTCCTCGTTTCTCCTAAAAAAAGCTTGAAAACGAATTTATGCGAAAAAAACGAAGAAAAAGTAGTTGCAACTTTTTCAACGAAAATTTGGCGATTGAACCAATTGCAAGTCATCAATACATATAAAACAGCAATAAAAAATGTTATCAGGTCAAAACAAGTTTTATATACCGTAACCTACATTAATTTTTAGAAATTATAGTAGGTAATTGATATACACAAAATAATTCTTATATTGAAGTGATAATATTAACGCACACATATAAAGTTGCAATTGCAAACAAACAAAACAATGATATGAAATATGTATTTACTTATAATAAAAATATTATAAAAACATTATTTACCAAATTCGAAATGGTTTACAATAAATTAATAATTATAAATGATGTTATGATATAAACATTATTTATTTTTATTTATTATTATAGAAAAAATTTAGTTAAATTACATTATTATTTATAAACATATTTAAATTGCTAAGTATATGCAATTATTAAAATTTTTATTAGGTATAGGTGTGTTCGTTAATTAGCCATATTTTCACTCGATATTTATTGATACATTGTACATCGATAAAAGAAGAATGGTAATTATGTGTCGGGTTCTTCGCGAGCAAAAGGTAGAATTTTCCAAAACTTAGAACCACGTAATGTAAATTACTCGACTGAAAGATTTGAGGTTCAGGTAAGTTTAAATTAAATTATTTTTTTTCTTTATTTAAATAAAAATAATAATCTTTTTTAGATTCAAAAAATATTTTAACAACAAGGGAGCTGTTTCGTGCCAACTGGACAGGATTGAAAATTCATATGAATAAAAAATTTATATATAACCATTTTTTTTCATAAATTCTTAATCTTTTTCTTTTTTCAGGATAGAACTATTTCAACATATCCGCTCCGAGATTGATAATTTTTACATTGTACAAGTTAACAACAGCCAAAATTAGTTAACAACAGCCAAAATTATAAATTAAATTTACAACGCATCATATTACGATTTCACAATTTTTATTTAAATATTTTTAATAATAACATTTAACTGTCAAATCATCAAAATTAACCTGGGAAATTGGTTCAACACTATTTCTCAACATCAAAGTCATGCGTAATCAACATATGTTTGAGTCAGCATAATGCAGGTAGAACAATGCAATCAATGTAAAATTCTGATTATAAAAAATCAATTAGAAAAGTAACTTCAAACAATAAAGTTGTGTTTTAAAAAAATAAATCAAATTGTGTTGTTATTTTTGTTTAAATAATTTTATCAAATCTTTTTATTAAATTTTTAAAATAATTTTTTTGGTTACTTGGAATAGAATTTTATAACTGGCGCCCGAGCAGGGACCATTAGTGTTGTGAAAGTGAATAGTAAATAGCTACCAGAAAGAAATTAATTGAAAAAAATTGTCATATAAAAATAAAACAATCATTAAAATAGAAATTAATTAAAATTAATTTATCATACAAAAAGAAAAAATTAAGAACTATTTATAAACTATTTAGAAAATAAAAGACTATTATTGTAAAAATTTGAAATAAAAAACTATTAGTGAAAGAAAAAAAAAGGAACGAGAAGATATCAATAATTCTTTCAAAGAGTACCGTTTACAAACAAATATTCCTTTTCAACACGAGCAGCAAGTAGCTGAAGGAGTACTTAAAATTCGAAAGCGAAGTTGAGTTACCTAAAGGATTAGGAAACGAGGCCCCCGAGTAGCATCCCAGCAAAAAGGAGCTGTCACATAAGGAATAATCAAAACCAAAAAGTGTTGGCAGCAGCCGCCTAGTCCGGTAACATCAAAAGACTGCAAATGGTTCTACTAATGCAATTCCAAGTCGCCACGTTTATGTAAGTTAATTAGTTTTTTTTATATAAAAAATAAAAAATAAAGAAATAATTTAGAAAAATAAAACTGAAAGCTTTGAAAAAGAAAAAGAATATTTTTTGTCTAAGTAAATTTAATCATAATTTACTAGCAAATTAAATAAAATAAAAATTTTAATTGAGAATTTTATTAAAAATTTACAAATTAAGAATTGCAAAAAAATTTTTTTTTTCTCGCAAAATAATTTATGATTAAAATTGAATAAGATAAATAGGTATAAAATAAAATTATTATTTTTTTTTAAGATTGCTTAGAATTTGCATGAATTTAACCACAATTTATTGCAAATTCAGATAAATATCCTCATCTGTAAGGAGAAAAAGTTAATATAAAAAAAGAAAAAATACTTATTATACGAATTAAAACTAAAAATTACATTTTGTTTCATTTTTCAATTGCTGTGACTCAAGCCTACTCTTCGATACCTAAGGTGAGGCTGCCTTAGGCACAGCAAATCTAAGAAATTAATCAATTTGAAAGAAATCAAATTAAATCAATTAAAATAAGCAATTCAAATAAAAATATCTACGAATCACAAAAACAAAAAATTAATAATAGTCATATGTCTAGACATACAAAATAACTGGCCAGTAAAAAAATAAAAAAAAAAAAAATAAAAATAAATTCATTAAATAAAATAATTAAATAAAATAAAAATTGAATAAAAGAAAAATTAAATATAAAAATCTAAATAAAATAAAACAATTAAATTTAAAGCTAATTTATATTAAAATAAGAAAGAAATTAACATAAACTTTTTATTGAAATAAATATTTGTTAATAAAAATTATTATAAAAAACTTTTTTTTGGTAAATTTGAAATATAATTATTTTTATGTTTAACTTTAAATAATTTTCTAATTGTAATTTAAAAAACTTTAATTGTTCTTAATTGTAATGAAACCAAAAAATTAAGGAAAAACTTAAATCTAATATAAAATTTTAGAATATTTGATTGATTTACTTAAATTTTAAATATTTTGGGATTTCATTAAAATATTTTAAATAAATAAATTTTTAGTATTTAAGGCTTTATTAAATTTTATTTTAAGAATTGGTTAAAAATTATTTTTATTTTTTTTTTCTCGAATAAGAAATATTTTTTTACTATTTTAAGCTTTTGTAAAAATTTTTATTTCACTTTCTTAAATATAAATAAATATTTTAGGATTTTATTAAAATTTTCCGAACATTGGATTTTCATGGTTTGTTAACATTATACAAATAAATATTTTAAATATCGAATAAAAAAATAAAGAAAATATTAAATTAAAATAAATAAATTTTTATAGAAGTTAAAACATTTTTTTATATAATTATCAAAAATTGTAAGTACGACTGAGAGCAAGCAAGAATTTTTCTCTGAAAGGAATTTTTTTTTTCAAGCATCTTCACCCAGGATTTACTTTTACATTTCCAAATTTTTTTTTATTTATTATTAAATTTTTATTATCTAAGTACTAAAAATTTTTAATATAATATTCATAATTAACGTTCAGTAGGTTGCAAAAGACTAAATAAAATCACAGGTAATCTCGCATCTTATATCAGATATTGGTTAAACCTCTTTTTAAGATTTTTGTTTTTTTATCTTGGCTTTACTTTGATCACAACCTTTCTCGTTATTTCTTTTCTTTCGAATAATTTTATTTTTTAAATAAGTAAACAAAAATGAATCAAGAGGGAGCAACTCCGTTTGTCATGTCATCTACTCCAGAAAATTTAAACCCAAATCTGAGTCCAATAAGAGAAAATAGACATGATGAAAATTTTAGTGAATCAATCAGAGAGATGATTAAATACGAGGCTAGAAAACTAGTAAGAGAAGGCTACCACCAAAGGTTACAACAGGAGGTAATAGAGGAAGAAGAACAAATAGAACAGGAGGCTTATATTCATCCTGACGACAATCTTGACGGCATAGACAAAGTTCCAAACATCATAAGGGAAATAGATGTTTTCTCTGGAGAAGTTAGATCATATGCGTCTTGGAAGAAAGGAGTAGAGGAATTACTAAGAATCTACGATCATCTAAAAGGGACATCCAGATATTATGGTATACTTAGAACCATAAGAAATAAAATTAAGGGCGATGCAAACACAACATTAGAAGCATATAACACCCCTTTAAATTGGAATTATATCGTGAAGTATTTGAATCGACATTATGCCGACAAGAGAAGTATGAGGACATTAGAGAACCAGCTAACGATGATGACACAAGGAAATCAATCAATTGAAGAATTCTACAAGCAGGTCCATAGGCAACTCAACCTAATATTGGAAAAAGTAAATTCAATGGAATTGCCAAGTGATGCCGTGATTGCAATAGCCCAAACTCACAGAAATAGAGCATTAGATGCATTCATTAATGGACTGAAGGGGGAACTATCGTCAGTATTAATGGACGTGAAAGAGCCTAGCGACTTACCGGAAGCTTTGGAATTAGCTCTGAAAGTAGAAAACAGGCTTAAAAGGAAACAAAGCCTCGCAAGCAAACATACTGACACTGCGAAAATACAAGAAGATGGCCAAAAGTTACCACCACCAATACGTTCAGATGAACTTGCATCCAGAAGAGTAAGTTTTCAAAACAAGAATAGGTCTCAACAACGATCATACAGCAACCAACCATTTTATAATAACCGGCAACCCTATAACCAATGATTTTACAACAACCGGCAACCCTACAATAATCAATTTCAACCTTACAATAACCATCAACCTTATAACAACCAATCAAATCCTAATCCGACAAAGCTTTAATAACCAATCAAATTATCATTGGAAAAATAATTTTAGAAATTATCAACACAATATGGAGAAATCAAATGTCCCGAATAATCAGCACCAAACCATCGTGCCATATCAAACGCAAAAAAATGAACCAAAGTCGCAACAATCTCGGTATACGTACAATCCAAGCAACCCACAGCCCAACAACAGATCATCATTTCATCAAAACAACAAAAGATCCTTCCAAAGTATTAACCATATGGAAACAAAACCAAAGAAAAAATTTCAGAGAAACCAAGATAATGAGAAGCAACCGTTAGTTCATGGTCAAGATTCAACAGGACATGGTAATTACAATGGCGATGAATATCCTTTTTTAGATTAAAATGTTCCTCACTTCCATATATAGAACGTTTTGCAGGGAATGTGGAACAAATAAAAATTTTAATAGACACCGGCTCAAACAAGAACTACATCCATCCTAAATTCATAAAAAATCCAATACCTAATAACAACATATTTTACGCGAACTCCATTGGTGGTGACATAAAGATCACCCATCACGCTGAGATTGATTTCTTTAAAAATGGAATGCCGAAAATAAAATTTCATTTACTACCAAATTTAGATTCTTTTGATGGTATAATCGGAAACGATACACTCAAAACACTTAAAGCAGTTATTCATACAGATAAAGGATACCTTGAACTCGCAGATAACGTTAGAATTCCACTTAAACAACAAATATCAGAATTTATCAACAGAATTGAACTGAGAACCAGCCATTTGACTAGAGAAGAACGAGATAAACTAGGCAGTCTAGTCAATAAGGTCACAAATTTATTTGCGGACCCAAATGAGAAACTGACCTATACTACTAGAGTTGTAGCCGAAATCCGAACAACAACAGCGGAACCAGTGTATTCTAAATCATACCCGTATCCGATGGCATTAAAATCCGAAATAGATGAACAGATTAAGCAACTTTTGGAAGATGGGATAATAAAACAATCCAGATCACCATACAACTCACCGGTTTGGATTGTTCCCAAAAAAGAGGATGCTTCAGGAAAAAAGAAGTATCGAATGGTAGTTGATTATCGGAAGCTGAACAAGATTACTATTGCAGACAAATACCCAATTCCCGAGATAAACGAAGTTCTCTCAAATTTAGGAAAAAATCATCTGTTCTCGGTAATTGATTTGAAGAGTGGATTTCACCAGATACCGTTGAAATCAAGCGATGTTGAAAAAACAGCCTTCTCCGTGAATAATGGAAAGTACGAATTCAACAGGCTACCGTTTGGATTGAAAAATGCACCTTCAATATTCCAAAGAGCCCTAGATGACATCCTTAGGGAACATATTGGAAAATGTTGTTATGTCTATATAGACGACATAATAATCTTTGGCAAGGATAAGGAAAGTCACTTCCAAAATCTGGAAAAGATATTTACTACACTTGAATCAGCTAACATGAAGGTACAACTGGATAAAAGCGAATTTTTACGAAATGAAGTTGAATTCTTAGGGTTTATCATTTCGGCAGAAGGAATAAAAACTAACCCAAAGAAAGTACAGACGATTTGCGATATGCCCTTACCGAAAACTTTAAAGGATTTACGTTCATTTTTAGGTATGTCAGGATACTACAGAAGGTTTATCTGTGACTTTGCTAAGATCGCAAAACCCCTGACATCCCTTTTAAGAGGGGAGGGAGGACGTGTGTCCAAAGCACAATCGAAAAATACTCCAATCACGTTGAACAACGAGGCCGAAAAAGCCTTTCTCGAACTGAAAAATTCATTAATATCAGAAGATGTCATCCTGAAATATCCTGATTTCGATAGAGAATTCGAATTAACTACTGATGCCTTTAACTATGCGATTGGAGCAGTGTTGTCTCAAGGAAGAAAGCCAATCACATTCATTTCTAGGACACTCACAAAAACCGAGGAATCATACGCGACTAACGAGAAGGAAATGTTAGCCATCGGTCACTAATTTCGTTAAGGAATTATTTATATGGATCTAAAAAACTAATAATTTTCACTGATCATCAGCCTCTTACGTATGCTTTGAGCAATAAAAATTCCAATAGCAAGTTAAAAAGATGGAAAGCCATCCTTGAGGAGTACAACTACGAGATAAAGTACAAACCTGGCCTAACGAACGTGGTAGCTGACACGTTATCAAGATTAATAAAAAAATCAGAAATTAACACGTTAACAACGACACAACATAGTGCTGAGAGTTCCTCACAAAACTATATTCAGTTTGTGGAAGCTCCAATTAATGCGTTCAGGAACCAATTAATATTAAAACGCGGTGATGAAATTGATTACAAACTAATTAACCCTTTTCCAGGCTATGTCCGGTATATAATAACAAGAATTGATTTCAAGGAAAAAGAACTCGTAAATATTCTAAAAAAATATTTGAATCCGAAAACAATAAATGCAATAATAACAGAAGAAGATATCATGGGTAAGATACAACAAATTTATTCTCAACATTTTGAAAGTTATAGATTAAGATTTACGAGAATACTGGTCAAAGATATCACGGATGAAAGTCAACAGAATGAGCTCATATTAGAAGTTCACAAAAGGGCCCATAGAAATGCGCATGAAAATAAAGATCAAATAATCCGCAATTATTATCTTCCAAAAATGAATAGAAAAGTATCTACTTTGGTTACAACATGCACAGTGTGTAAGGAAAATAAATACGATCGACACCCCAATAACCCAGAAATAAAAGAAACACCAATTCCAAGCTTTGCGGGTCATACCGTACATATAGATATTTTCTCGACCGAATCAAAGTTGACTTTAACAGCGATCGATAAGTTAACCAAGTTTGCCCAAGCGAGAGTCATAGAAAGCAGATCAACAGAAAACGTCAGATTAGCATTACGGGATATTTTGTTTTACTATGGCGTTCCAGAATGGGTCATCATAGACAACGAGAAGTCGCTAAATTCAGCTTCGATAAAGGCAATGATGGAGGATGAAATGAAAATAAAGATTTTCACTACACCCCCATATAAAAGTGAGGTGAATGGACAAATAGAACGCTTTCATTCAACTTTATCGGAGATTATGCGATGTCTAAAAGCAGAGGGAGATAACAGAAGTTTTGAGGAATTGCTACAAAGAGCGGTAAACGAATATAACTACACCATCCACTCAGTAACCAAAAGGAAGCCCATAGAGTTATTCTTTGGTAGAGTTCCAAATATAACACCAGAAGAATTCGAGAAAACAAGACTTAGCAATATTGAAAAAATCAAGAACAAACAGATCAAAGATCTGGATCTTCACAATAAAAAAAGGAAACAAATTAAACACTACCAACCAGGTGATATAATTTATGTAAAGCATAATAAGAGAATAGGATCTAAGTTAACACAACGCTTTAAAAAGGAAATAGTAAAGGAAAATAAAAATACAGTTATTATAACGAAATCAGGAAGAACTGTTCATAAATCAAACATAAAATCATAATGATACTCATTCTTCGTATAAACCCTACAAATTTTTTTTTATTCTCACTTAACTCTTCTAGATAATTATCATTTACGTTTTTCTCCAAATTTTTGTTTTTGTTCATTTTCTTACTATTATTATTCTTAATATCATTTTAGGTGCTTATTATACGAGTGTCTATCATTCGTCCAAATATTAGACTACACAGGATCACATGCAGTATCTATTATCATGGGAGAAGCCAAGGTGCAAGAAGGAAGTTTTAGAATCATCCATACGTTTGATTTTGAAAATCTAAGGAATTCATTAGAGGAAATCAAGGACGTACTAGAAGAAGACGGAATAAAAAAAAATCACCTGCATGGGTACTTAAAATACGAAGCTTTACAGGTTCAGGATCTTTTGGATGAATTTAAAATTAGACGGAAACCAAGGTCCTTTAACTCTATAGGAACCATGTGGAAATGGATAGCTGGAAGCCCTGACCATACAGATTTTATCATGATTAAAAAGAAAATGAACAATCTCTTAGAAAATAACAATCAACAAGTTATAATAAATAAGTCTTTTAGTGATAGGATTAATAATATAAGTAGAATTACTAATGAGCTTTTAGAGAATATTAGGTTAGGTCATGAAATAGATAATCAAAATATTCAAAAATTACAATATAAGTTAAAATTCATAAAAGAAGAAATAGTTAATATAAAATATGCCGTACATTGGGCTAAGGTAGGAATTATAAACTCATTATTGCTTTCAAAGTCAGAAATTGAAACAATTACGTCAATTTTCGACAAGGAAAATTTTCCATATTCGGACACTGAAGAAGCTTTAAATCTTTCCAATGTAAAGGTAATAACAAATGGTACTTGCTTGCTCTACGTCATTGAAATCCCAATATCAGAAACAGATGTATTTAAAAAAATTATAGTTAAACCAATAAAATTTAACAACACTATTATTAAGCTTGATTATAAAGAAATATTATTTAGTAATAAGAAAATGTATGAAATAAAAGAAAATTGTAAACAAATAAATTCACTAATAATATGTAATAAAGATCAAATTGTTAACATTTCAAATTCTACCTGCATTCCAAACATATTAGAAGGAAGATCATCCACCTGCAAGGTTACCAATGCTCACCATATCCCAACAATAGAAAAAATTGCCGAAGGAATTATATTATTGAATCAATTCAATGGGACTATAACAATAGATGATAAAACAAAAACGATTATAGGAACATACCTAATTAAGTTCCAAAATTCTACAGTAATAATTAATGATATGGTATTTACATCGAAAGAAACCGTAAGCGTTAGCGTGTTACCTGCAATTTTACAACCAGAACTAATAAAAAAGGAATTTCAACAACATCTTTCTCTAGAACTTTTCAAGGACCTTCATGTCAATAATACAAATAAAATTGAATTACTGCAAGAACGGAGTTTAATATCACGTATTAAGTGCTTCAAGTGTCATACCGGCAATAGCATCAATATTGGGCTTGTTTGTATTAATTGGTATACGATATAGGAAAAAACGAGACAAGGTAATAATAAACAACATACAATCCGATCAGGCTATACCAGAAGAAATTACTACTAGCAACAATCAAACAATAAAAGATACACCACCGAATTCCGCAGATTACCAAAATAGCAAACTCCAAATATTTCCGATAAATTCAGCATCAGTCAACATAAAAGCAACCCCAAGGCGAAACTTATACAACTCTAATCTCTAGTTTGATCGAATGAGGACATCGATATTTAAGGGGGGAGGAGTTAACAACAGCCAAAATTAGTTAACAACAGCCAACATTATAAATTAAATTTCCAACGCATCATATTACGATTTCACAATTTTTATTTAAATATTTTTAATAATAACATTTAACTGTCAAATCATCAAAATTAACCTGGGAAATTGGTTCAACACTATTTCTCAACATCAAAGTCACGCGTAATCAACATATGTTTGAGTCAGCATAATGCAGGTAGAACAATGCAATCAATGTAAAATTCTGATTATAAAAAATCAATTAGAAAAGTAACTTCAAACAATAAAGTTGTGTTTTAAAAAAATAAATCAAATTGTGTTAATTTATTTTTGTTTAAATAATTTTATCAAATCTTTTTATTAAATTTTTAAAATAATTTTTTTGGTTACTTGGAATAGAATTTTATAACTTACATATTATTTACTATTTTTTTTTTATTTTTATCATTTCATTGTAATAATTCATCTTCATGGTTCCTAAATAATGTTTTAAATAATGTTTAAGCCTTTAATGTATTTTCTGCAAAATTAAATATTTTTATTTGTCAAATAAAAAAGATTTTTTAGTTTTAAAAAAAATAAAATTTTTATTTATTTAAAGTCTTTTTATTTTTTTAAAAGTTACTAAAACGATGAAATGAAATATGTATTTACTTATAATAAAAATATTATTTACCAAATTCGAAATGGTTTACAATAAATTAATAATTATAAATGATGTTATGATATAAACATTATTTATTATTACTTATTATTATAGAAAAAATTTGGTTAAATTACATTATTTTTTATAAACTTATTTAAATTGCTAAGTATATGCAATTATTAAAATTTTTATTAGGTATAGGTGTGTTCGAGTTTTGTTGACAAAATGGAAATAACCTAAAAAGTACGTAACGTACTGTATGTAGGTAATTTTTTTTTTGTACAAAATACAAATTTTAATTTTTACTGCATCTCTCTGTCAAAAATTTTTTTTACCTCTCGCGGTTTATTATGATAAAATATAAATGATTTTTGATTTTGTTTTATTACTTAATTATTTAGGGTAGAGTCGCGTTTAGGTGGGTCAACTTCTAATGCCTGTAAAATGCTTTGTGATGGTGTGATTGTTAAAATTTTTTTTTTAAATATTTCTTTGGCCTTTTCTTGTTCGATGTGTGTAATTTTCGCGCGATTTTGTTTATAACTAAAATGTCGATGTATGAGAAAAAAAATTTTTCAGGATAAATAATGCAAAAAAGTTAATTTTTTCGGAAAATTTATATTCTAATGGTAAAAGACTATCGGTTTGCAGTCTATTTTGGGGGATCCAGGTCACTTGGCCCACCATTTAATAGTATTAATATTAATATGTTGCATGAAAGTCGAAAATTTTAAACTTAAAAAATGGCAAATATAACATAAAAAAATTAAAAAAAAATTACACACATCGAACAAGATTTTAACAATCACACCATCACAGAGCATTTTACAGGCATTCTAAGTTGACCCACCTAAAAGCGACTCTACCCAATGATTTTACTATACAAAAAGTAAACTGCAAAAACAACTAAACCAAAACCGCTCCGTCTTTTCTTTTCAGTTTTTTACAGTAAATAAACATCCACACCCTCCGTTCAAACTTAGGTGCATTTTTCAGTTGTAACTTCTTCATTCTCTTTCCCACTTCCTCGTTTCTCCAAAAAAAGCTTCAAAACGAATTTATGCGAAAAAAACGAAGAAAAAGTAGTTGCAACTTTTTCAACGAAAATTTGGCGATTGAACCAATTGCAAGTCATCAATACATATAAAACAGCAATAAAAAATGTTATCAGGTCAAAACAAGTTTTATATACCGTAACCTACATTAATTTTTAGAAATTATAGTAGGTAATTGATATACACAAAATAATTCTTATATTGAAAATTGAAGTGATAATATTAACGCACACATATAAAGTTGCAATTGTACTATAGTGTGAACACGGGCATAAGCCAATTTAAATTTAAAAAAATAATTTAATTAATAATCTCCAAAAATTGACATTGATGTTTCAAATTTTTGTTTAATTTTACTAGTGTCAAAGACCTGTACTATTTTAGATCAGGAGCCAAACACCATTTTTTTCCTCGTATATATTTTCTTGTTTAATTCGAGTTCCGAACACCAGAATTTTATAACTTGCTGTAATGAAATTTTTGAATCATTGAAATTCAATGTCTCTCAAATATCATCGAAACTCGATTAAATCAAAAAAAAAACATCGGATAAAATATTCGTTAATCAGCCATATTTTCACTCGATATTTATTGATACATTGTACATCGATAAAAGAAGAATGGTAATTATGTGTGTGGTTCTTCGCTAGCAAAAGATTTTTCAAAACTTAGAATCACGTAATGTAAATTACTCGACTGACGCTAAAGATTTGAGGATCAGGTAAGTTTAAATTTTTTTTTTCTTTATGTAAATAAAAACAATCATATTTTTTAGATTTAAAAAATATTTTAACAACAAGGGAGCTGTTCCGTGCCAACTGTTATAATATAATAAAAATATTATAAAAACATTATTTACCAAATTCAAAATAGTTTACAATAAATTAATAATTATAAATGATGTTATGATATAAACATTATTTATTTTTACTTATTATTATAGAAAAGATTTGGTTAAATTACATTATTTTTTATAAACTTATTTAAATTTCTAAGTATATGCAATTATTAAAATTTTTATTAGGTATAGGTGTGTTCGAGTTTTGTTGACAAAATTGAAATAACCTAAAAAGTACATAACGTACTGTATGTAGGTAATTTTTTTTTTGATTACTGTAACAATTAATGTTACTGTGACAACAGTGTGTGAACGCGGAGAGCTTTTGCAATTACATCTTTCAATTGCAATTGCACTATAGTGTGAACACGGGCATAAGCCAATTTAAATTTTAAAAAATAATTTAATTAATAATGTCAAAAAATTGAGATTGATGTTTCAGATTTTTGTTTAATTTTACTAGTGTCAAAGACCAGTACTATTTTAGATCAGGAATCGAACACCATTTTTTTCGTCGTATATATTTTCTTGTTTAATTCGAGTTCCGAACACCAGATTTTTATAACTTGCTTTAATGAAATTTTTGAATCATTGAAATTCAATGTCTCTCAAATATCATCGGAACTCGATTAAATCAAAAAAAAAAACATCGGATAAAATATTCGTTAATTGGCCATATTTTCACTCGATATTTATTGATACATTCTACATCGATAAAAGAAGAATGGTAATTATGTGTCGGGTTCTGCGCGAGCAGAAGGTAGAATTTTCCAAAACTTAGAACCATGTAATGTAAATTACTCGACTGACGCTAAAGATTTGAGGATCAGGTAAGTTTAAATTAATTTATTTTTTTTCTTTATTTAAATAAAAACAATAATCTTTTTTAGATTCAAAAAATATTTTAACAACAAGGGAGCTGTTCCGTGCCAACTGTAATAATATAATAAAAATATTATAAAAACATTATTTACCAAATTCAAAATAGTTTACAATAAATTAATAATTATAAATGATGTTATGATATAAACATTATTTATTTTTACTTATTATTATAGAAAAAATTTGTTTAAATTACATTATTTTTTATAAACTTATTTAAATTTCTAAGTATATGCAATTATTAAAATTTTTATTAGGTATAGGTGTGTTCGAGTTTTGTTGACAAAATGGAAATAACCTAAAAAGTACATAACGTACTGTATGTAGGTAATTTTTTTTTTGTACAAAATACAAATTTTTATTTTTAATTTATACTGCATCTCTTCTGTCAAAAATTTTTTTTACCTCTCTCGGTTTATTATGATAAAATATAAATGATTTTTGATTTTTTTTTCCTTTTTCCTAAGGGAGGTGGGAATCTTCCAAAGACACCAAGAATTTCCCCTTGGTAGTGTCAGATTCTTACTGACTAAACCCACCTCCCCCACCTCGCCAATATAATGTGATCAAACCCTTATCTGCGAACGCAGTATATTGGATAAGGAGAAGGGTAGGAAAGGATAAGGAATGGATACGGAAAAATTAATTGGGAGTGGGACTATAAGGAAGCAAAGAATTCGCCTATTAATATTACTATTTTGCTAACAGTGACTATAGCCGTTACAACAGTTACAACATGTAGTAATATAAGACCTTACTACAAGAGATAATTATTGAAAGCAACCCCCACTGTCTCTGTAGCGGCTGTTATTATTGGTATTAATATTCTTATTAATATTATTATTATTTTACTACAGAGTCAGCGGCATCAGTGGATTACAACGTGAAGCAGTATATAACACCTTACTTGCATGATATAACCAAAGATGGCTCTACTGTAGCAGCTATTATTATTACTATTATTTGTTTTATTACTTATTATTTTATTACTTAATTATTTTGGGTAGAGTCGCGTTTAGGTGGGTCAACTTCTAATGCCTGTAACATGCTTTGTGATGGTGTGATTGTTAAATATTTTTTTTTAAATAATTCTTTGGCCTTTTCTTGTTCGATGTGTGTAATTTTCGCACCATTTTTTTCATAAGAAAAATGTCGATGTATGAAAAAAAAATTTTTTCGGGATAAATAATGCAAAAAGGTTAATTTTTTCGGCAAATTTATATTCTAATGGTAAAAGACTATCGGTTTGCGCTCTATTTTGGGGGATCCAGGTCACTTGGCCCACCATTTAATAGTATTAATATTAAAATATTGCATGAAAGTCAAAAATTTTAAACTAAAAAATTGGAAAAATTAAAAAAGAAAATTTAAAAAAAACACATCGAACAAGATTTTAACAATCACACCATCACAGAGCATTTTACAGGCATTATAAGTTGAACCACCTAAAAGCGACTCTACCCAATGATTTTACTAAACAAAAAGTAAACTGCAAAAACAACTAAACCAAAACCGCTCCGTCTTTCCTTTTCGGTTTTTTACAGTAAATTAACATCCATACCCTCTGTTCAAACTTAGGTGCATTCTTCAGTTGTAACTTCTTCATTCTCTTTCCCACTTCCTCGTTTCTCCTAAAAAAAGCTTCAAAACGAATTTATGCGAAAAAAACGAAGAAAAAGTAGTTGCAACTTTTTCAACCAAAATTTGGCGATTGAACCAATTGCAAGTCACCAATACATATAAAACAGCAATAAAAAATTTTATCAGGTCAAAACAATATTTATATACCTTAACCTACGTTAATTTTTAGAAATTATATTAGGTAATGGATATACACAAAATAATTCTTATATTGAAAATTGAAGTGATAATATTAACGCGCACATATAAAGTTGCAATTGCAACTGATAACACAATGTGAACTATGTTGTCAGTTGCTAATTAACACCAATTGCAATTGCACTATAGTGTGAACACGGGCATAAGCCAATTTAAATTTTAAAAAATAATTTAATTAATAATGTCAAAAAAATTGACTTTGATGTTTCAGATTTTTGTTTAATTTTACTAGTGTCAAAGACCAGTACTATTTTAGATCAGGAGTCAAACACCATTTTTTTCGTCGTATATATTTTCTTGTTTAATTCGAGTTCCGAACACCAGATTTTTATAACTTGTTTTAATGAAATTTTTGAATCATTAAAATTCAATGTCTCTCAAATATCATCGAAACTCGATTAAATCAAAAAAAACATCGGCTAAAATATTCGTTAATTAGCCATATTTTTACTCGATATTTATTGATACATTGTACATCGATAAAAGAAGAATGATAATTATGTGTCGGGTTCTTCGCGAGCAGAAGGTAGAATTTTCCAAAACTTAGAACCACGTAATGTAAATTACTCGACTGACGGTAAAGATTTGAGGATCAGGTAAGTTTAAATTAAATTATTTTTTTTTTATTTCAATAAAAACAATAATCTTTTTTAGATTCAAAAAATATTTTAACAACAAGGGAGCTGTTCTGTGGCAACTGGACAGGATTTAAAATTCATATGAATAAAAAATATATATATAACCATCTTTTTTTTATAAATTCTTAATCTTTTTCTTTTTTCAGGATAGAACTATTTCAACATATCCGCACCGAGATTGATAATTTTTACATTGTATATATTATTTGCTATTTTTTTTAATTATCATTTCATTGTAATAATTCATCTTCATGGTTCCTAAATAATGTTTTAAATAATGTTTAATCCTTTAATGTATTTTCTGCAAAATTAAATATTTTTATTTGTCAAATTAAATATTTTTACTTGTCAAATGAAAAAGATTTTTTAGTTTTAAAAAAAATAAAATTTTTATTTATTTAAAGTCTTTTTATTTTTTTAAAAGTTAATAAAACGATGAAATGAAATATGTATTTACTTATAATAAAAATATTATAAAAACATTATTTACCACATTCGAAATGGTTTACAATAAATTAATAATTATAAATGATGTTATGATATAAACATTATTTATTTTTACTTATTATTATAGAAAAAATTTAGTTAAATTACATTATTATTTATAAACTTATTTAAATTGCTAAGTATATGCAATTATTAAAATTTTTATTAGGTATAGGTGTTTTAGTTAATTAGCCATATTTTCACTCGATATTTATTGATACATTGTACATCGATAAAAGAAGAATGGTAATTATGTGTCGGGTTCTTCGCTAGTAGAAGGTAGAATTTTCCAAAACTTAGAACCACGTAATGTAAATTACTCGAATGACGCTACAGATTTGAGGATCAGGTAAGCTTAAATTAAATTATTTTTTTTTCTTTATTTAAATAAAAACAATAATCTTTTTTAGATTCAAAAAATATTTTAACAACAAGGGAGCTGTTCCGTGGCAACTGGACAGGATTTAAAATTCATATGAATAAAAAATATATATATAACCATTTTTTTTTATTAATTCTTAATCTTTTTCTTTTTTCAGGATAGAACTATTTCAACATATCCGCACCGAGATTGATAATTTTTACATTGTACATATTATTTGCTATTTTTTTTAATTTTAATTTTTATCATTTCATTGTAATAATTCATCTTCATGGTTCCTAAATAATGTTTTAAATTCGTTGTTTGATTCTCTTATCAGACGCTTAACTAAGTAGACGTGCTTAATTTATTCTTAATTTTATTTTTAACTTTAACTTTAAAATAATAATATTAATATAACATTTAATATTCTTACTATTTCATAATAAAAATAAAAAAAAAGAAGAAAAACACTGTGTTGAACTCATTTTTATAAACTTGTAAACAGTGCTTTTGTAAAATTAAATAGCTTATTCGTCTTTAAAATTTTAACAAAAAAATTAAAAAAAAATAAATTAAATTAGAATCAGCTTTTTTTTTTTTTTTTTAATTTACTTTTATTAATTTATTGTGTATTCTGCTAGTACTTTTGCTAAAAACTTTGAACTCTTTTTAAATTGCCGTTTTTTTAATTGTTAAAGTGAATACTATTTATATAATCAAAAATGAACTCGGTTAAATGCAATAGTTCAAGCTGCACAGTTTATGACACAAAAACCGAAACTGTTACATGCAGGAGTTTTTGTAAGAAGCGCTTCCACGGAGTTTGTTTAAACGCTCCTAGAGTGTGGTATTCTATTCCTGGCTCAATACTTTGTATGTGACGAATGCTTGGATTATCACTCCAGCATTAATATGTTATTGGATGAAGTCAAATCTTCGTTCAATAACATTAAAGATGAGTACACAGGACTTGCAGCTAGATGTAACGACACAATTAAATACAACTCCGCTTCATTTAATGAAATGGCTAAAGATTATGAAGCCCTCAATACTACCTTGAGCAGATCATCACTAAAGCAGAAGGATAATTTGAAGCAGAACGTGGTGCTCAATAAAGATGAGTTTATCTCGGCATTAAATTCTACTAATGAATCTATCAAATCATTAACCAATGAGTTAAAATCCTCTATTAACTCACAACTGCAAAAACTTTTTAATTCAAAATTTATAGACACTACTACTGACGTTGCAGAGAAATTTAATGAGCAGATAGGTTCATTAAGAAAAGAAATTTCGAATATGGGTATGAAACTTGATGCTAGTCTTGATACATCTTTTGATACATTTAGATACAACCAAATCTATCTAAGTCGCAAATCAAAAGATATTTGGACTCAGACTGATGAACCTTTCAACTATAGTGCAGATCAGAATGCGTTTATTTTTAAACCAATAAACTACAATTCAAAAAATGTAACTCATGCTGGCTTTTGTTCTGAAACTATCTCATCTGCTGATTCAATTCAAGATTCACCTGCCACGTTTTCGAACCAAGATATTCCGGAAACTGCTTCTAAATCAAGCTTGGAAAACAAGCTAAACTTGGAGAGGCAAGCTAAAGAAGCTTTTTGTTGATGCCAAGTCGTGTAATTTCAATGTTTTAGTTATAACTGAAACATGGCTCAACGATTCGTTTACAAACGAGGAAATTCTGGATGGTAATTGGTCCATTTACAGAAAGGATCGTGATTATCTATCTGCAAATTGTTCGCGAGGAGGTGGTGTTCTACTTGCTGTAAAGAATAACTTATCTAGTGTACCATTAATCACTGGTACACATCACTCTTTCGATCACCAATTTGTTAAAATTAAATTAGGTACAAATAATTTATACCTAGGTATAGTTTATTTCCCTCCGAACTCTGACAATTCCTCATATTCTGATTTTTATAGTGTATATCACAATATTATTTCAGAAATGCATGAGGATGACTCAATTTTTGTGTTTGGCGATTTTAATCGTCCTTCTATTTCTTTTATCGTTGACGACGCTGATAATTTGTTTTTACCGGTTAACTTTCATGACGAAATTGACTTCGGTCTTATTAGCGAGTTCTACGGTAACGATTTACAACAAATTATCAGTTATCCTAATAGTAATAATAAGTGGTTAGATCTTGCATTTTCAAATGCATATGATAGAGTGTCGGTTAAACTCGCTGATGATGTTGATAATCAAATTGACTTCGGTCTTATTAGCGAGTTCTACGGTAACGATTTACAACAAATTATCAGTTATCCTAATAGTAATAATAAGTGGTTAGATCTTGCATTTTCAAATGCATATGATAGAGTGTCGGTTAAACTCGCTGATGATGTTGATAATCTTTTTACCAACTCTTCTCATCATAACGCACTTATTTTCGAGTTCTCCACTTCTATCCCACTCTTGGACAAATCTTACAATAATGAAATTGTATACGATTTTTTTAATGCTGACTATCAAAGTATTAATTATGCTTTGTCATTAATCACATGGGACGAACTGTTAGTTTAACAGGATGTCAATTTACTAATCTCTATCTTTTACTCTAATCTGTTTCAAATTATTGATGCCTTTGTTCCTAAAATTCGCAAAAAGCACAAAATAACAGAACCATGGTTAGATAGAGATTTTAGGAACTTGAGAATCGGCGCAATAAAATATACAAAAAACTCAAACATCATCAAGCACCATGCGACGACTTATTGAATATGTATAAGCAACTTGCAATTGAATTTAAACAAAAAGCCAATGTAGCATATGAAAACTATGTCACAGATATTGGCAACAAACTTGTTACTGATCCTAAAAAATTTTTTGATTTTGTTAACACAAAACGGAAATTATTTGGGTATCCCAATTCAATGTTATCAAAAGACAATGTGGTTTCTGATTGCCCAAAAGAAATTTGTAACTTCTTTTCTGATCATTTTCAACAAGTTTATCGTCAAACAGCACCAGTTACTACATCGACTAATTCCTTATCTAATAGCTCAAATTTCCTACTTACAGACGTGTATTTTTCTGAAAATGATATTCTTGAAGCAATTTTGAGCCTTGATTTAAAAAAGGGTGCTGGTCCGGACTTAATTCCCCCAATCTTTTTACATAATTGTTCTCACAGTCTAATCTTTCCTCTTCATCTTATTTTCAATAAGTCACTTTCAATTGGGATTTTCCCACAAAAGTGGAAATCCTCCCACTTAACCCCTATTTTTAAAAAAGGGGATAGAGCATCGGTGGAAAATTATCGAGGTTTAGCAATCCTCTCGACTATACCTAAATTATTTGAAAAAATTGTCGTTGATAGAATTACTCCTATCATAAATGCAAAACTAAATGAACAACAACATGGTTTCAGAAAAGGTCGTTCAACTACTACGAACCTGATGGTTTATACATCTGAAATCCTGAATCAAATGGAGAAAGGGTACCAAGTTGATGCAATTTACACTGATTTTAGCAAAGCTTTCGATCGTGTAGATCACTTCACTTTGCTAAACAAACTATCAACTTTTGGCATTTCGGGTTCATTTCTTGGGTGGCTTAATTCTTATCTTTTAGAAAGAACTCAAAATGTTAAATTTCGTGGTGTATTATCCAACACCATTGGGGTCACTTCCGGTGTACCGCAAGGTAGCCATTTAGGCCCGCTTCTGTTTAATGTTTTTATTTCAGATCTTTCGGAATATCTAAGCAATATATCTCACATTTCGTTTGCTGATGACCTAAAAATATATCAAGTGGTTAAAGATAATCCTGATGCAGCTAAACTTCAATCAAGCTTATCAGTGTTACAAACTTGGTGCACGTCAAATAAATTAGAACTCAACATACAGAAATGTAAAGTTATTAGCTTTACACGTAAACGGTCTTCTTTAATATATGACTACAAAATAGATAATGTTTCTCTTGAAAGGGTTTTTAGCATTACTGATCTGGGAATTCTTCTCGATAATAAACTTAATTATAATCTTCACTATGACCTAATTGTTTCAAAGGCTAATAAAATGTTAGGTTTCATTAAGAGAAGAGCTAAAGAATTTAGCGACTTAGCTGTGACAAAATCTCTTTATTGTTCCCTAGTTCGTTCTATCTTAGAATACGGTAACATTGTTTGGGATCCAGTCTTTGCAGTTCATTCCAATAGAATCGAATCAGTTCAAAAGCAATTTCTTTTATTTGCATTAAGGAATCAATATAACCCTTTTGATTTTGCTAATCTACCTAGTTACACCACAAGACTTGATTCATTAAACTTGCTTTCTTTATCTTTACGTAGACAACTATTGTCATCATGCTTTACTTTTGATATTTTGAATAATAGTATTTCTATCCAATCTCTTAATAACAAGTTTAGACTTAACGATAGTGTTAGGCAAACTAGAAATACTAAATTTTTAATGGACTACAAACATAATACAGAGTACGGTAGAAATGAACCCATCAACAGATGTTGTACTACTTTTAACAAAATTAGTCATCTCTATTCTACATCTATCTCCAGAAATACGTTCAAACACATTTTACAACTACATTTTTCCAATTTAATGACCTTAGACAATTAATTCTTACTTAAGCAAAAAAAAAAATTTTTTTTTTTTTTTTAATTATGATATAATTTTAAACATAGCACATTTATTGTATTGCATTATAATACAATTAATGTTTTTCATTTAGATCATTTTTTTTTTTTTTTGTACATTTTATAAATAGTAATTTAATGCTTTCAAGTACTGTTAATAAAAAAAAAATGTTCATTTTTTTTTTTAATTTTACTTCTACGTAATAATAAGATATTTATTTACGTTTAATTTGCTACATAAGTTATTACATAAAATTTTAAATTGATTGTCATTATATATATGTACATATCTGTACTGATATCATATTTCAATTTTTTTTGTTAAAATAAAGTTGTTAATGTAGTTTAAATAAAAAATTAATAATAACAATAACAATAAATTAACTTTTTTTAGGTTTTAAGTTACTATAAATGTAGTTTTAAGTCATTGTTTTGTTTAATTTTAATTATAAGCATTAATTTAAGAATTTTTTTTGTAACGACCTTGCTTAGGTTTTGTAAAATAAAATAAAAATAAAAATAATGTTTAATCCTTTAATGTATTTTCTGCAAAATTAAATATTTTTATTTGTCAAATAAAAAAGATTTTTTAGTTTTAAAAAAAAATAAAATTTTTTTTATTTAAAGTCTTTTTATTTTTTTAAAAGTTACTAAAACGATGAAATGAAATATGTATTTACTTATAATAAAAATTCGTTAATTAGCCCTTTTTTCACTCGATATTTATTGATACATTGTACATCGATAAAAGAAGAGTGGTAATTATGTGTCGGGTTCTTCGCGAGCAGAAGGTAGAATTTTCCAAAACTTAGAACCACGTAATGTAAATTACTCGCCTGACGTTAAAGATTTGAGGATCAGGTAAGTTTAAATTAAATTATTTTTTTTCTTTATTTAAATAAAAACAATAATCTTTTTTAGATTCAAAAAATATTTTAACAACAAGAGAGCTGTTCTGTGGCAACTGGACAGGATTTCAAATTCATATGAATAAAAAATATATATATGTATAACCATTTTTTTTTATAAATTCTTAATCTTTTTCTTTTTTCAGGATAGAACTATTTCAACATATCCGCACCGAGATTGATAATTTTTACATTGTACATATTATTTGCTATTTTTTTTAATTTTAATTTTTATCATTTCATTGTAATAATTCATCTTCATGTAAATAATGTTTAATCCTTTAACGTATTTTCTGCAAAATTAAATATTTTTATTTGTCAAATAAAAAAGATTTTTTAGTTTTAAAAAAAATAAAATTTTTATTTATTTAAAGTCTTTTTATTTTTTTAAAAGTTAAGTTCAGTCTTGTTCTGACTAGTATTGTGTGAAGAACATCTATTGAAATTTTCTTTTACAAATCGCATATAATCTTAAGTAATTAAAGTACTCGCTCTAACAACAACGATATAGTGGTTTTCACTCTTATTTAAAAAAAAAAAAAAAAACCAACTTACACATAAGAGCCACTTAAAAAAAATAAAATGCTTCCCCCGGGGGGCACAAATAGTTTTGGACTGCTGCAAAATGAGGATGCACCTAAAAAAAGGAAAAAATTAAAAAGCACATCCATAACCTCAATATTTAATAATGCCGGTAATGATGGCAAAAAATTTCTAAACATAAAAGCAAAGGATACAAACAAACCTTTAAGAATGCACAACAAGTTCGTCATAAATAAGTTGCTCGAAGGTATCTATCCAAATTTCACAGCTACGTGGGACAGATCTGGAAACATAGTACTGGAAGTTCCAAACAAAAAAATCTCAGAAATATTCCTTAGGCAAACCAAACTGGGTGATATTGAAATTTTAGTTGAACTGAATAAAAACCTGAATTACTCCAAGGGGATAATATTTGATAGAGATCTTGTACATATTGAAACCAAAGAAATTCTGGATAACCTAAAAATAAAAAATCAAACTATAGTGGAAGTTTTTAAACTATCAAAAATAAAAAATTCACAAAAAGTTTTTACTGGAGCTGTCATTATAACATTTGATTCAATACATCCACCAGAAAATGTAAAAAGTGGCTTTACGATACACCCAGTCAAGAAATGGTATCCAAATCCTATTCGTTGTAGAAAATGTCAACTTCTTGGCCACTTGCAAAAAGACTGCCAAACTCCTCCAAGATGCGCTGATTGTGGTACTGAAAGACCAGAAGGCGATGTAATACATCCCAAAATATGTAAAACTTTTAGTTGTGTAAACTGTCATGGGGCTAATCATAGTGCTGCATCCAATACTTGCCCCGCATATACCAAGGAAAAAGAGGTATTAAAAATTAAAACCGATTTAAGAATTTCCAAACGAGAAGCTTACACTTATTATAAAAACAACTACCAAATGTCAACACAAATTCCTCAAAGCCAAACTTTTGCTCAGCTGTTTCAAACACAAAATACTCCAAAAAATACTCAATTAACAAATATCAACAACACTGAATTCAACAATCACTCAAAAGTCACTCAAATATCAACCGAATTACCAACAAATATCAACAATCACTCAAATACCAACTCAAGTATAATCGATAATCAACAATATCAGCAAATTCAAGAACCTATGGATAAAAAACAATTATATAAAACTCAAGCACCGCAAATTTTATCATCACCATTAGAAGAAGAAAATAATAAAAACACCAATGAGATAAGTAGTAATGAAATTATATATTCTAACAATTATGAAAAAAACACTCAAAATAACTTAATTCAAAATTTAACTAATAATTCAAATACAAATAATAATAATGTTAAAACTAAGCAAATAAATATTAATATCGAAAATAATTTGTCACTTAATGATAGCAATATGAATAGTTATGGTTAAGCAGAAAATTAATTAGCAGATTTAACTCAATTTTCTTTAATTTTGTTTTTTTTTTTACTTTATTCTTTCTTTATTTTACACAACTTATAATTCTATAATTTTTCTTATTAGCTTTAAAATTAATAATATTAACTTAAAAATTACAATAGCATTTTAAAATACGATCCTAAATAATTTAGAAAAGTATGCTAACTAAATTACGATATATACGCTAACTAAATAAATTTTAAATGACAGAAAATAATCTTAACAATATCAAAAGAAAATATAGCTTATTACAGTGGAATATGCAAGGGTACTTAGCGAATAAAGGAAACTTAGAATTACTTCTCAAAAAGTACAAACCCCTAATAGCTACGTTGCAAGAAACACATCTACCGGAATCTTTGCATCCATTAGATTGCTTAAATTATCATTGTTTATTTTCTACTAACTTGCTAAATCAAAGAACTGGTGGCTTGGGTTTTCTAATAAATAAAGGAATAAATTACACAGAATTAAATTTAAACACTAATATTCAAGCAAGTGCTATAAAAGTAAATTTTCCTAACAATGCCAAGCAAATCACAATTCTAAACCTATATCTAGAGTGCAACTCAAACTACCAAAAACAAGATCTTGCCAGCCTTGTTTCACAAATAGATAAACCTTTTATTATTACAGGTGATTTCAACGCTCGTAATGTTATTTGGGGTGATGTGTTAACTAATAATCGAGGCAAAGTAGTGGAGGAATGGTTAGAAGAGAATGATGATTTAATTCTGCTAAACGATGGTTCTCCTACAGTCTTTAATACGAGGGGTACACTTACTTGCATTGACCTAACAATATGTAGTCCAGACTTAGCACCCAAATTTCATTGGCATACTACGGCCAACCCAAAAGGTAGTGATCATTTTGCTATATTTCTCTGCTCAGAAATCGGCAAAAGTCATGTGGTCCAAAAGGCAAGATATAATGATAAGAATGCAAATTGGCAAAAGTTCTCAGAGCAACTAGATTTCTTTCTAGATTTTAGACCACAATCTGAAAATTTTAATAAAGAAGTCGCTATACTAACTAAAAGTATAAGATTTGCGGCTAGTCAGTCAATGTCAACAGCGAAAACTGGCCCAAAGCCACAACCTCCATGGTTCAACAGAAATATTCAAAAACTAATCGAAATTCGTGACATACTTTGGAGAAATTTTAGGAGAGATCCAGTTAGAGAAAGGTTAATACAGGTACGCAGAGCGAATGCCATATTAAAAAAAGAAATTAAGGTAGCAAGGACAAAATCCTGGCAAAATTTCGCGGACAGTATAAGAGGAGAAAATGGAAATTATTGGGAAAAAGCTATGAGAGTGATTGGAAAGAAAAATACGGGTATACTAGCAATTAAACATCAGCAGGATGGTGACTTAATCACAAATTCTGAACAAAACGCGAACTTTTTTGTTAATAGATGCTCGAAATACTCAGAAGACAACATTTACACTCCTGAATTTCAATTAGAAAAAGTAAACTTTGCTCTTCCAAACTGTATTGCTCATTACAACACTCTTGATGAGGCGATCACTTTGAACGAAATTGAAAGTACTCTAGCTAGGTTTAAAGGAACAACGCCGGGTTTAGATGGAGTTTCTTATAGTATGCTTAAGCATACTACACCTAACTTCAAAAAGCGATTGCTAGATCTCTATAATAAAATATACATCTCGGGAATTTTTCCACAAGCATGGAAAACAGCGGAGATAGTACCCATACCAAAAGGGCATGGAGATCCAAATAATCCTGAAAATTATAGGTTTATATCATTGCTTGCTACCATGTCAAAGTTATTTGAAAAGATTCTTGGGAACAGACTGAGTTGGTTCCTAGAAAGCAATTTGTCGAGTAAAATACATGGGTTCAGACCAAACAGAAGTACACAAACAATGTTACAAACCCTAGAATTTGAGATGACAATGGCACTGCAAAACAAAGAACATGCCACAATTATATCTTGCGATATAGAAAAAGCTTTCGACAAAATCGTCAGACACAAGATACTAGAGCAGCTAGTCAAATGGAAAATAGGTACGAAATTTATAAAAACTATTGAGAGCTATTTAACTAACAGAAAAATTGTAGTCAAAATTAATGGGAAGCTGTCTAAAATCCAAAATCTGTCTAATGGAATTCCACAAGGATCTCCACTATCTGTACATTTATTCAATACTTTCATCTCCACTCTACCCAATACATTAAAAGAGATTAAAGGACTCAGGTATCTAATATACGCTGACAATATTCTTATATATAGTGCAGGGAAAGATAACGAAATTAACAACAAAGTACAGGTTGGTTTAAACAGATTGAAAATCTGGGCGGATTCAAATGGTGTTAACTTGCCCTTGGATAAAATGGAAGCGATACACATATGTAGAAGAAGAAGTTGCAATACAGGGTTATTGAGATATAACAATTCAGAAATTCAAATAGTTAAAGAAATCACAGTATTAGGTCTCACCTTTACAAAAACTATGAAATATGAACCACATATTAATAAGCTGATAAAAAAATTAAAAAAGACGAACAACCTCTTAAAACTGATTTGTAGAAACAAGTGTGGGCCTCCGATCAAAATTGCTCTAGAAATAGCAAGGGCTTTACAAATTGGCAAAATAGATTACGCTATAACAATCTATGGGTATTGTAGCCAGGCCAGTATACAAAAAATACAGAGACAACTAAATCAAACAATCAGAATTGCGTTAGGAGCGCTAAGAACGACAAATGTGGATAGTTTACAGATAGAATCAGGCTTTCCAACCTTTGAAGAAAGGCGCGATCTGAAGGCAGCTAGCTTCATACACAAGCAATATAGTGTGCTGAACCAACCTCTAAACAAATTAGTAAGTGCCTTGATTGGAAATAAAATAGAGTCACCCAAAATATCAGCCTTAACAAAAGCTAAAGACTATTCGCACGCGCACCATATTCTGTTCGAAAAACCTCTGCCAAACGCTTACAATATAGCACCCTGGTTACAAAACATATATAAATACATAGATACGTCCATAGCAGAATACGAAAAGGAAACCACTGATTGCCAAACATATCGGATGCTATTCCAAAGAATAAAAGATTTACATGCTAATGCATACAAAATATTCACCGATGCCACGAAATCAAATAAGGGTGTAGCACTAGCTATAGTTGATGAAGACAAGTTACTTATCAAGAAAATTTTGGCAGAAGAAACCGAGATCTATAACGCCGAAATAGTAGCACTATATGAAGCACTTACATACACCCTACACCTAAAAAAAGACTACATATTAATATGTACAGATAGTTTGAGTTCGCTTAATGCAATTAAAAATATTAAAAATAAACAACCAATAATAAACAACATTAGGAGCATGCTGTTATTGTCAAACAAATCAATAAAATTGGTTTGGACTCCAAGCCACTCTGGCATAACAGGTAACGAACTAGCTGATAAAGAAGCAAAATTAGCAGCATAAAGTCCAGCTCCGTATGAACGTATTTATTTTCCAAATATTAAAACTAAAGAAATAGAGAAACACATTCTGCAAAATAGACAAGTAAAGTGGAACTCCTCCAATAGCTTCCTGAAATTTCACTGGCCGAATGCAACATCTCCAGTATACAAGATCAAAAACAGAGCAGTAGGAGTCAAAATAAGTAGAATTCGCTTAGGTCACACTCTCTACACCAAAAAACATATTTTCTCCCAATCCAATCCACCCATATGCCCACACTGTGGAAATATTTTGACAATCAAACATATTTTAGTTGACTGTCCAGGGTCAAATAATTTTCTACAAAATAATTCAATAAACTTAAATGAAATACTGAGCCCGAAGTCTGAGAATATTGATAGATTAGAAAAAATTTTTAAACATTATAATATGTGGAACTTAATATAATAAAGCATATAAAATAAAAAATAGAAAAATATAAAGCTAATAAGTTAAACACTATATTTCATAAATTTTTAAGAAAACAAAATCTGTTGATTATAATATGCTTAACCTTATTAAAATTCTAAAACTTAAATAATTTTGTAAATAAATTTTTGTAAATAACTTGTAATTACCATGTAAATATTGTATGTATATTAGATTTAATCTCTATCAAGCCCATAATGGCCATAGCAGCCGAGGGCTGTACTAATGTTATAGTAATTTATTATATAATATTAGAATAAATAAATAAATAAATAAAATAAAAAACTTTTTCGAATTTGGTAAATAATGTTTTTATAATATTTTTATTATAAGTAAATACATATTTCATTTCATCGTTTTAGTAACTTTTAAAAAAATAAAAAGACTTTAAATAAATAAAAATTTTATTTTTTTTAAAGCTAAAAAAACTTTTTTATTTGACAAATAAAAATATTTAATTTTGCAGAAAATACATTAAAGAATTAAACATTATTTAAAACATTATTTAGGAACCATGAAGATGAATTATTACAATGAAATGATAAAAATTAAAATTTAAAAAAAATAGCAAATAATATGTACAATGTAAAAATTATCAATCTCGGTGCAGATATGTTGAAATAGTTCTATCCTGAAAAAAGAAAAAGATTAAGAATTTATAAAAAAAAATGCTTATACATATATATATTTTTTATTCATATGAATTTGAAATCCTGTCCAGTTGCCACGGAACAGCTCTCTTGTTGTTAAAATATTTTTTGAATCTAAAAAAGATTATTGTTTTTATTTAAATAAAGAAAAAAAATAATTTAATTTAAACTTACCTGATCCTCAAATCTTTAACGTCAGTCGAGTAATTTACATTACGTGGTTCTAAGTTTTGGAAAATTCTACCTTCTGCTCGCGAAGAACCCGACACATAATTACCATTCTTCTTTTATCGATGTACAATGTATCAATAAATATCGAGTGAAAAAAGGGCTAATTAACGAATTTTTATTATAAGTAAATACATATTTCATTTCATCGTTTTAGTAACTTTTAAAAAAATAAAAAGACTTTAAATAAATAAATAAATTTAAATTGGCTTATGCCCGTGTTCACATTATAGTGCAATTGGAAGATGTAATTGCAAAAGCTCTCCGCGTTCACACTATGTTGTCAGTTGCAATTGCAACTTTATATGTGTGCGTTAATATTATCATTTCAATTTTCAATATAAGAATTATTTTGTGTATATCCATTACCTCTTATAATTTCTAAAAATTAATGTAGGTTACGGTATATAAAAATTATTTTGACCTGATAAAATTTTTTATTGCTGTTTTATATGTTTTGGTGACTTGCAATTGGTTCAATCGCCAAATTTTTAATTTTTACTCCATCTCTTCTATCAAAAAATTTTCTTACCTCTCTCGGTTTATTGTGATAAAATATAAATGATTTTTGATTTTGTTTTATTACTTAATTATTTTGGGCAGAGTCGCGTTTAGGTGGGTCAACTTCTAATGCCTGTAAAATGCTTTGTGATGGTGTGATTGTTAAAATTTTTTTTAAATAATTCTTTGGCATTTTCTTGTTCGATGTGTGTACTTTTCGCGCAATTTTTTTCATAACAAAAATGTCGGTGTATGAAAAAAAAAATTTTTCGGGATAAATAATGCAAAAAAGTTAATTTTTTCGGCAAATTTATATTCTAATGGTAAAAGACTATCGATCACTTGGCCCACCATTTAATAGTATTAATATTAAAATATTGCATGAAAGTCGCAAATTTTAAACTTAAAAAATGGCAAATATAAAATAAAAAAATTTAAAAAAAATTACACACATCGAACAAGATTTTAACAATCACACCATCACAGAGCATTTTACAGGCATTATATATATAACCATTTTTTTTATAAATTCTTAATCTTTTTTCAGGATAGAACTATTTCAACATATCCGCACCGAGATTGATAATTTTTACATTGTACATATTATTTGCTATTTTTTTTAAATTTTTATCATTTCATTGTAATAATTCATGTTCATGGTTCCTAAATAATGTTTTAAATATTTTTATTTATTTAAAGTCTTTTTATTTTTTTAAAAGTTACTAAAACGATGAAATGAAATATGTATTTACTTATAACAAAAATATTATAAAAACATTATTTACCAAATTCGAAATGGTTTACAATAAATTAATAATTATAAATGATGTTATGATATAAACATTATTTATTTTTACTTATTATTATAGAAAAAATTTAGTTAAATTATATTATTATTTATAAACTTATTTAAATTGCTACGTATATGCAATTATTAAAAGTTTTATTAGGTATAGGTGTGTTCCAGTTTTGTTGACAAAATGGAAATAACCTAAAAAGTACGTAACGTACTGAATGCAGGTAATTTTTTTTTTGCACAAAATACAAATTTTTATTTTTTAATTTTTGCTGCATCTCTTCTATCAAAAAATTTTCTTACCTCTCTCGGTTTATTATGAAAAAATATAAATGATTTTTGATTTTGTTTTATTACTTAATTATTTTGGGTAGAGTCGCGTCTAGGTGGGTCAACTTCTAATGCCTGTAAAATGCTTTGTGATGGTGTGATTGTTAAAATTTTTTTGAAAATAATTCTTTGGCCTTTTCTTGTTCGATGTGTGTAATTTTCGCGCGATTTTTTTCATAATAAAAATGTCGATGTATGAAAAAAATTTTTCACCTAAACCTAAAAGCGACTCTACCCAATGATTTTACTAAACAAAAAGTAAACTGCAAAAACAACTAAACCAAAACCGCTCCGTCTTTTCTTTTCAGGTTTTTACAGTAAATTAACATCCATACCCTCTGTTCAAACTTAGTTGTAAATTCTTCATTCTCTTTCCCACTTCCTCGTTTCTCCTAAAAAAAGCTTCAAAACGAATTTATGCGAAAAAAAACGAAGAAAAAGTAGTTGCAACTTTTTCAACCAAAATTTGGCGATTGAACCAATTGCAAGTCACCAATACATATAAAACAGCAATAAAAAATTTTATCAGGTCAAAATAATTTTTATATACCGTAAACTACATTAATTTTTAGAAATTATAAGAGGTAATGGATATACACAAAATAATTCTTATATTGAAAATTGAAGTGATAATATTAACGCACACATATAAAGTTGCAATTGCAACTGACAACATAATGTGTACGCGGAGAGCTTTTGCAATTACATCTTCTAGTTGCAATTGCACTATAGTGTGAACACGGGCATAAGCCAATTTAAATTTAAAAAAATTATTTAATTAATAATGTCAAAAAATTGACATTGATGTTTGAGATTTTTGTTTAATTTTACTAGTGTCAAAGACCAGTACTATTTTAGATCAGGCGTTAAACACCATTTTTTTTGTCGTATATATTTTCTTGTTTAATTCGAGTTCCGAACACCAGATTTTTATAACTTGCTTTAATGAAATTTTTGAATCATTAAAATTCAATGTCTCTCAAATATCATCGAAAGTCGATTAAATCAAAAAAAAACATCGGCTAAAATATTCGTTAATTAGCCATATTTTCACTCGATATTTAGTGATACATTGTACATCGATAAAAGAAGAATGGTAATTATGTGTCGGGTTCTTCGCGACCAGAAGGTAGAATTTTCCAAAACTTAGAACCACGTAATGTGAATTACT
This sequence comes from Poecilobothrus nobilitatus, assembly GCA_947095535.1. Lineage (NCBI taxonomy): Eukaryota > Metazoa > Arthropoda > Insecta > Diptera > Dolichopodidae > Poecilobothrus > Poecilobothrus nobilitatus. The sequence continues at coordinate 115,031,906 of OX352772.1, forward strand.
CGACTGACGCTAAAGATTTGAGGATCAGGTAAGTGTAAATTAAATTATTTCAATAAAAACAATAATCTTTTTTAGATTCAAAAAATATTTTAACAACAAGGGAGCTGTTCTGTGGCAACTGGACAGGATTTAAAATTCATATGAATAAAAAATATATATATAACCATTTTTTTTTATAAATTCTTAATCTTTTTCTTTTTTCAGGATAGAACTATTTCAACATATCCGCACCGAGATTGATAATTTTTACATTGTACATATTATTTAATATTTTTTTTTAATTTTTATCATTTCATTGTAATAATTCATGTTCATGGTTCCTAAATAATGTTTTAAATAATTTTTAATCCTTTAATGTATTTTCTGCAAAATTAAATATTTTTATTTATCAAATAAAAAAGTTTTTTTAGTTTTAAAAAAAATAAAATTTTTATTTATTTAAAGTCTTTTTTTTTTTTTAAAGTTACAACGTTTAAAAAGTTAACGAACGTTTTTTAAAGTTAAAACGATGAAATGAAATATGTATTTACTTATAATAAAAATATTATAAAAACATTATTTACCAAATTCAAAATAGTTTACAATAAATTAATAATTATAAATGATGTTATGATATAAACATTATTTATTTTTACTTATTATTATAGAAAAAATTTAGTTAAATTATATTATTATTTATAAACTTATTTAAATTGCTACGTATATGCAATTATTAAAATTTTTATTAGGTATAGGTGTGTTCGAGTTTTGTTGACAAAATGGAAATAACCTAAAAAGTACGTAACGTACTGTATGCAGGTAATTTTTTTTTTGTACAAAATACAAATTTTTATTTTTTAATTTTTACTGCATCTTTTCTGTCAAAAAATTTTCTTACCGCTCTCGGTGTATTATGATGAAATATAAATGAAACAACATTAGGAGCATGCTGTTATTGTCAAACAAATCAATAAAATAGAAATAGAATAGAAAAATATAAAGCTAATAAGTTAAACACTATATTTCATAAATTTTTAAGAAAACAAAATCTGTTGATTATAATATGCTTAACCTTATTAAAATTCTAAAACTTAAATAATTTTGTAAATAAATTTTTGTAAATAACTTGTAATTACCATGTAAATATTGTATGTATATTAGATTTAATCTCTATCAAGCCCATAATGGCCATAGCAGCCGAGGGCTGTACTAATGTTATAGTAATTTATTATATAATATTAGAATAAATAAATAAATAAATAAAATAAAAAACTTTTTCGAATTTGGTAAATAATGTTTTTATAATATTTTTATTATAAGTAAATACATATTTCATTTCATCGTTTTAGTAACTTTTAAAAAAATAAAAAGACTTTAAATAAATAAAAATTTTATTTTTTTTAAAGCTAAAAAAACTTTTTTATTTGACAAATAAAAATATTTAATTTTGCAGAAAATACATTAAAGAATTAAACATTATTTAAAACATTATTTAGGAACCATGAAGATGAATTATTACAATGAAATGATAAAAATTAAAATTTAAAAAAAATAGCAAATAATATGTACAATGTAAAAATTATCAATCTCGGTGCAGATATGTTGAAATAGTTCTATCCTGAAAAAAGAAAAAGATTAAGAATTTATAAAAAAAAATGCTTATACATATATATATTTTTTATTCATATGAATTTGAAATCCTGTCCAGTTGCCACGGAACAGCTCTCTTGTTGTTAAAATATTTTTTGAATCTAAAAAAGATTATTGTTTTTATTTAAATAAAGAAAAAAAATAATTTAATTTAAACTTACCTGATCCTCAAATCTTTAACGTCAGTCGAGTAATTTACATTACGTGGTTCTAAGTTTTGGAAAATTCTACCTTCTGCTCGCGAAGAACCCGACACATAATTACCATTCTTCTTTTATCGATGTACAATGTATCAATAAATATCGAGTGAAAAAAGGGCTAATTAACGAATTTTTATTATAAGTAAATACATATTTCATTTCATCGTTTTAGTAACTTTTAAAAAAATAAAAAGACTTTAAATAAATAAATAAATTTAAATTGGCTTATGCCCGTGTTCACATTATAGTGCAATTGGAAGATGTAATTGCAAAAGCTCTCCGCGTTCACACTATGTTGTCAGTTGCAATTGCAACTTTATATGTGTGCGTTAATATTATCATTTCAATTTTCAATATAAGAATTATTTTGTGTATATCCATTACCTCTTATAATTTCTAAAAATTAATGTAGGTTACGGTATATAAAAATTATTTTGACCTGATAAAATTTTTTATTGCTGTTTTATATGTTTTGGTGACTTGCAATTGGTTCAATCGCCAAATTTTTAATTTTTACTCCATCTCTTCTATCAAAAAATTTTCTTACCTCTCTCGGTTTATTGTGATAAAATATAAATGATTTTTGATTTTGTTTTATTACTTAATTATTTTGGGCAGAGTCGCGTTTAGGTGGGTCAACTTCTAATGCCTGTAAAATGCTTTGTGATGGTGTGATTGTTAAAATTTTTTTTAAATAATTCTTTGGCATTTTCTTGTTCGATGTGTGTACTTTTCGCGCAATTTTTTTCATAACAAAAATGTCGGTGTATGAAAAAAAAAATTTTTCGGGATAAATAATGCAAAAAAGTTAATTTTTTCGGCAAATTTATATTCTAATGGTAAAAGACTATCGATCACTTGGCCCACCATTTAATAGTATTAATATTAAAATATTGCATGAAAGTCGCAAATTTTAAACTTAAAAAATGGCAAATATAAAATAAAAAAATTTAAAAAAAATTACACACATCGAACAAGATTTTAACAATCACACCATCACAGAGCATTTTACAGGCATTATATATATAACCATTTTTTTTATAAATTCTTAATCTTTTTTCAGGATAGAACTATTTCAACATATCCGCACCGAGATTGATAATTTTTACATTGTACATATTATTTGCTATTTTTTTTAAATTTTTATCATTTCATTGTAATAATTCATGTTCATGGTTCCTAAATAATGTTTTAAATATTTTTATTTATTTAAAGTCTTTTTATTTTTTTAAAAGTTACTAAAACGATGAAATGAAATATGTATTTACTTATAACAAAAATATTATAAAAACATTATTTACCAAATTCGAAATGGTTTACAATAAATTAATAATTATAAATGATGTTATGATATAAACATTATTTATTTTTACTTATTATTATAGAAAAAATTTAGTTAAATTATATTATTATTTATAAACTTATTTAAATTGCTACGTATATGCAATTATTAAAAGTTTTATTAGGTATAGGTGTGTTCCAGTTTTGTTGACAAAATGGAAATAACCTAAAAAGTACGTAACGTACTGAATGCAGGTAATTTTTTTTTTGCACAAAATACAAATTTTTATTTTTTAATTTTTGCTGCATCTCTTCTATCAAAAAATTTTCTTACCTCTCTCGGTTTATTATGAAAAAATATAAATGATTTTTGATTTTGTTTTATTACTTAATTATTTTGGGTAGAGTCGCGTCTAGGTGGGTCAACTTCTAATGCCTGTAAAATGCTTTGTGATGGTGTGATTGTTAAAATTTTTTTGAAAATAATTCTTTGGCCTTTTCTTGTTCGATGTGTGTAATTTTCGCGCGATTTTTTTCATAATAAAAATGTCGATGTATGAAAAAAATTTTTCACCTAAACCTAAAAGCGACTCTACCCAATGATTTTACTAAACAAAAAGTAAACTGCAAAAACAACTAAACCAAAACCGCTCCGTCTTTTCTTTTCAGGTTTTTACAGTAAATTAACATCCATACCCTCTGTTCAAACTTAGTTGTAAATTCTTCATTCTCTTTCCCACTTCCTCGTTTCTCCTAAAAAAAGCTTCAAAACGAATTTATGCGAAAAAAAACGAAGAAAAAGTAGTTGCAACTTTTTCAACCAAAATTTGGCGATTGAACCAATTGCAAGTCACCAATACATATAAAACAGCAATAAAAAATTTTATCAGGTCAAAATAATTTTTATATACCGTAAACTACATTAATTTTTAGAAATTATAAGAGGTAATGGATATACACAAAATAATTCTTATATTGAAAATTGAAGTGATAATATTAACGCACACATATAAAGTTGCAATTGCAACTGACAACATAATGTGTACGCGGAGAGCTTTTGCAATTACATCTTCTAGTTGCAATTGCACTATAGTGTGAACACGGGCATAAGCCAATTTAAATTTAAAAAAATTATTTAATTAATAATGTCAAAAAATTGACATTGATGTTTGAGATTTTTGTTTAATTTTACTAGTGTCAAAGACCAGTACTATTTTAGATCAGGCGTTAAACACCATTTTTTTTGTCGTATATATTTTCTTGTTTAATTCGAGTTCCGAACACCAGATTTTTATAACTTGCTTTAATGAAATTTTTGAATCATTAAAATTCAATGTCTCTCAAATATCATCGAAAGTCGATTAAATCAAAAAAAAACATCGGCTAAAATATTCGTTAATTAGCCATATTTTCACTCGATATTTAGTGATACATTGTACATCGATAAAAGAAGAATGGTAATTATGTGTCGGGTTCTTCGCGACCAGAAGGTAGAATTTTCCAAAACTTAGAACCACGTAATGTGAATTACTCGACTGACGCTAAAGATTTGAGGATCAGGTAAGTGTAAATTAAATTATTTCAATAAAAACAATAATCTTTTTTAGATTCAAAAAATATTTTAACAACAAGGGAGCTGTTCTGTGGCAACTGGACAGGATTTAAAATTCATATGAATAAAAAATATATATATAACCATTTTTTTTTATAAATTCTTAATCTTTTTCTTTTTTCAGGATAGAACTATTTCAACATATCCGCACCGAGATTGATAATTTTTACATTGTACATATTATTTAATATTTTTTTTTAATTTTTATCATTTCATTGTAATAATTCATGTTCATGGTTCCTAAATAATGTTTTAAATAATTTTTAATCCTTTAATGTATTTTCTGCAAAATTAAATATTTTTATTTATCAAATAAAAAAGTTTTTTTAGTTTTAAAAAAAATAAAATTTTTATTTATTTAAAGTCTTTTTTTTTTTTTAAAGTTACAACGTTTAAAAAGTTAACGAACGTTTTTTAAAGTTAAAACGATGAAATGAAATATGTATTTACTTATAATAAAAATATTATAAAAACATTATTTACCAAATTCAAAATAGTTTACAATAAATTAATAATTATAAATGATGTTATGATATAAACATTATTTATTTTTACTTATTATTATAGAAAAAATTTAGTTAAATTATATTATTATTTATAAACTTATTTAAATTGCTACGTATATGCAATTATTAAAATTTTTATTAGGTATAGGTGTGTTCGAGTTTTGTTGACAAAATGGAAATAACCTAAAAAGTACGTAACGTACTGTATGCAGGTAATTTTTTTTTTGTACAAAATACAAATTTTTATTTTTTAATTTTTACTGCATCTTTTCTGTCAAAAAATTTTCTTACCGCTCTCGGTGTATTATGATGAAATATAAATGAAACAACATTAGGAGCATGCTGTTATTGTCAAACAAATCAATAAAATTGGTTTGGACTCCAAGCCACTCTGGCATAACAGGTAACGAACTAGCTGATAAAGAAGCAAAATTAGCAGCATAAAGTCCAGCTCCGTATGAACGTATTTATTTTCCAAATATTAAAACTAAAGAAATAGAGAAACACATTCTGCAAAATAGACAAGTAAAGTGGAACTCCTCCAATAGCTTCCTGAAATTTCACTGGCCGAATGCAACATCTCCAGTATACAAGATCAAAAACAGAGCAGTAGGAGTCAAAATAAGTAGAATTCGCTTAGGTCACACTCTCTACACCAAAAAACATATTTTCTCCCAATCCAATCCACCCATATGCCCACACTGTGGAAATATTTTGACAATCAAACATATTTTAGTTGACTGTCCAGGGTCAAATAATTTTCTACAAAATAATTCAATAAACTTAAATGAAATACTGAGCCCGAAGTCTGAGAATATTGATAGATTAGAAAAAATTTTTAAACATTATAATATGTGGAACTTAATATAATAAAGCATATAAAATAAAAAATAGAAAAATATAAAGCTAATAAGTTAAACACTATATTTCATAAATTTTTAAGAAAACAAAATCTGTTGATTATAATATGCTTAACCTTATTAAAATTCTAAAACTTAAATAATTTTGTAAATAAATTTTTGTAAATAACTTGTAATTACCATGTAAATATTGTATGTATATTAGATTTAATCTCTATCAAGCCCATAATGGCCATAGCAGCCGAGGGCTGTACTAATGTTATAGTAATTTATTATATAATATTAGAATAAATAAATAAATAAATAAAATAAAAAACTTTTTCGAATTTGGTAAATAATGTTTTTATAATATTTTTATTATAAGTAAATACATATTTCATTTCATCGTTTTAGTAACTTTTAAAAAAATAAAAAGACTTTAAATAAATAAAAATTTTATTTTTTTTAAAACTAAAAAAACTTTTTTATTTGACAAATAAAAATATTTAATTTTGCAGAAAATACATTAAAGAATTAAACATTATTTAAAACATTATTTAGGAACCATGAAGATGAATTATTACAATGAAATGATAAAAATTAAAATTTAAAAAAAATAGCAAATAATATGTACAATGTAAAAATTATCAATCTCGGTGCAGATATGTTGAAATAGTTCTATCCTGAAAAAAGAAAAAGATTAAGAATTTATAAAAAAAAATGCTTATACATATATATATTTTTTATTCATATGAATTTGAAATCCTGTCCAGTTGCCACGGAACAGCTCTCTTGTTGTTAAAATATTTTTTGAATCTAAAAAAGATTATTGTTTTTATTTAAATAAAGAAAAAAAATAATTTAATTTAAACTTACCTGATCCTCAAATCTTTAACGTCAGTCGAGTAATTTACATTACGTGGTTCTAAGTTTTGGAAAATTCTACCTTCTGCTCGCGAAGAACCCGACACATAATTACCATTCTTCTTTTATCGATGTACAATGTATCAATAAATATCGAGTGAAAAAAGGGCTAATTAACGAATTTTTATTATAAGTAAATACATATTTCATTTCATCGTTTTAGTAACTTTTAAAAAAATAAAAAGACTTTAAATAAATAAATAAATTTAAATTGGCTTATGCCCGTGTTCACATTATAGTGCAATTGGAAGATGTAATTGCAAAAGCTCTCCGCGTTCACACTATGTTGTCAGTTGCAATTGCAACTTTATATGTGTGCGTTAATATTATCATTTCAATTTTCAATATAAGAATTATTTTGTGTATATCCATTACCTCTTATAATTTCTAAAAATTAATGTAGGTTACGGTATATAAAAATTATTTTGACCTGATAAAATTTTTTATTGCTGTTTTATATGTTTTGGTGACTTGCAATTGGTTCAATCGCCAAATTTTTAATTTTTACTCCATCTCTTCTATCAAAAAATTTTCTTACCTCTCTCGGTTTATTGTGATAAAATATAAATGATTTTTGATTTTGTTTTATTACTTAATTATTTTGGGCAGAGTCGCGTTTAGGTGGGTCAACTTCTAATGCCTGTAAAATGCTTTGTGATGGTGTGATTGTTAAAATTTTTTTTAAATAATTCTTTGGCATTTTCTTGTTCGATGTGTGTACTTTTCGCGCAATTTTTTTCATAACAAAAATGTCGGTGTATGAAAAAAAAAATTTTTCGGGATAAATAATGCAAAAAAGTTAATTTTTTCGGCAAATTTATATTCTAATGGTAAAAGACTATCGATCACTTGGCCCACCATTTAATAGTATTAATATTAAAATATTGCATGAAAGTCGCAAATTTTAAACTTAAAAAATGGCAAATATAAAATAAAAAAATTTAAAAAAAATTACACACATCGAACAAGATTTTAACAATCACACCATCACAGAGCATTTTACAGGCATTATATATATAACCATTTTTTTTATAAATTCTTAATCTTTTTTCAGGATAGAACTATTTCAACATATCCGCACCGAGATTGATAATTTTTACATTGTACATATTATTTGCTATTTTTTTTAAATTTTTATCATTTCATTGTAATAATTCATGTTCATGGTTCCTAAATAATGTTTTAAATATTTTTATTTATTTAAAGTCTTTTTATTTTTTTAAAAGTTACTAAAACGATGAAATGAAATATGTATTTACTTATAACAAAAATATTATAAAAACATTATTTACCAAATTCGAAATGGTTTACAATAAATTAATAATTATAAATGATGTTATGATATAAACATTATTTATTTTTACTTATTATTATAGAAAAAATTTAGTTAAATTATATTATTATTTATAAACTTATTTAAATTGCTACGTATATGCAATTATTAAAAGTTTTATTAGGTATAGGTGTGTTCCAGTTTTGTTGACAAAATGGAAATAACCTAAAAAGTACGTAACGTACTGAATGCAGGTAATTTTTTTTTTGCACAAAATACAAATTTTTATTTTTTAATTTTTGCTGCATCTCTTCTATCAAAAAATTTTCTTACCTCTCTCGGTTTATTATGAAAAAATATAAATGATTTTTGATTTTGTTTTATTACTTAATTATTTTGGGTAGAGTCGCGTCTAGGTGGGTCAACTTCTAATGCCTGTAAAATGCTTTGTGATGGTGTGATTGTTAAAATTTTTTTGAAAATAATTCTTTGGCCTTTTCTTGTTCGATGTGTGTAATTTTCGCGCGATTTTTTTCATAATAAAAATGTCGATGTATGAAAAAAATTTTTCACCTAAACCTAAAAGCGACTCTACCCAATGATTTTACTAAACAAAAAGTAAACTGCAAAAACAACTAAACCAAAACCGCTCCGTCTTTTCTTTTCAGGTTTTTACAGTAAATTAACATCCATACCCTCTGTTCAAACTTAGTTGTAAATTCTTCATTCTCTTTCCCACTTCCTCGTTTCTCCTAAAAAAAGCTTCAAAACGAATTTATGCGAAAAAAAACGAAGAAAAAGTAGTTGCAACTTTTTCAACCAAAATTTGGCGATTGAACCAATTGCAAGTCACCAATACATATAAAACAGCAATAAAAAATTTTATCAGGTCAAAATAATTTTTATATACCGTAAACTACATTAATTTTTAGAAATTATAAGAGGTAATGGATATACACAAAATAATTCTTATATTGAAAATTGAAGTGATAATATTAACGCACACATATAAAGTTGCAATTGCAACTGACAACATAGTGTGTACGCGGAGAGCTTTTGCAATTACATCTTCTAGTTGCAATTGCACTATAGTGTGAAGACGGGCATAAGCCAATTTAAATTTAAAAAAATTATTTAATTAATAATGTCAAAAAATTGACATTGATGTTTGAGATTTTTGTTTAATTTTACTAGTGTCAAAGACCAGTACTATTTTAGATCAGGCGTTAAACACCATTTTTTTTGTCGTATATATTTTCTTGTTTAATTCGAGTTCCGAACACCAGATTTTTATAACTTGCTTTAATGAAATTTTTGAATCATTAAAATTCAATGTCTCTCAAATATCATCGAAAGTCGATTAAATCAAAAAAAAACATCGGCTAAAATATTCGTTAATTAGCCATATTTTCACTCGATATTTAGTGATACATTGTACATCGATAAAAGAAGAATGGTAATTATGTGTCGGGTTCTTCGCGACCAGAAGGTAGAATTTTCCAAAACTTAGAACCACGTAATGTGAATTACTCGACTGACGCTAAAGATTTGAGGATCAGGTAAGTGTAAATTAAATTATTTCAATAAAAACAATAATCTTTTTTAGATTCAAAAAATATTTTAACAACAAGGGAGCTGTTCTGTGGCAACTGGACAGGATTTAAAATTCATATGAATAAAAAATATATATATAACCATTTTTTTTTATAAATTCTTAATCTTTTTCTTTTTTCAGGATAGAACTATTTCAACATATCCGCACCGAGATTGATAATTTTTACATTGTACATATTATTTAATATTTTTTTTTAATTTTTATCATTTCATTGTAATAATTCATGTTCATGGTTCCTAAATAATGTTTTAAATAATTTTTAATCCTTTAATGTATTTTCTGCAAAATTAAATATTTTTATTTATCAAATAAAAAAGTTTTTTTAGTTTTAAAAAAAATAAAATTTTTATTTATTTAAAGTCTTTTTTTTTTTTTAAAGTTACAACGTTTAAAAAGTTAACGAACGTTTTTTAAAGTTAAAACGATGAAATGAAATATGTATTTACTTATAATAAAAATATTATAAAAACATTATTTACCAAATTCAAAATAGTTTACAATAAATTAATAATTATAAATGATGTTATGATATAAACATTATTTATTTTTACTTATTATTATAGAAAAAATTTAGTTAAATTATATTATTATTTATAAACTTATTTAAATTGCTACGTATATGCAATTATTAAAATTTTTATTAGGTATAGGTGTGTTCGAGTTTTGTTGACAAAATGGAAATAACCTAAAAAGTACGTAACGTACTGTATGCAGGTAATTTTTTTTTTGTACAAAATACAAATTTTTATTTTTTAATTTTTACTGCATCTTTTCTGTCAAAAAATTTTCTTACCGCTCTCGGTGTATTATGATGAAATATAAATGATTTTTGATTTTGTTTTATTACATAATTATTTTGGGTAGAGTCGCGTCTAGGTGGGTCAAATTCCAATGCCTGTAAAATGCTTTGTGATGATGTGATTGTTAAAATTTGTTTTTTTAAATAATTCTTTGGCATTTTCTTGTTCGATGTGTGTAATTGTCGCGCGATTTTTTTCATAATAAAAATGTCGATGTATGAAAAACAATTTTCGGGATAAATAATGCAAAAAAGTTAATTTTTTCGGCAAATTTATATTCTAATGGTAAAAGACTATCGGTATTCAGTCTATTTTGAGGGATCCAGGTCACTTGGCCCACCATTTAATAGTATTAATATTAAAATATTGCATGTAAGTCGAAAATTTTAAACTTAAAAAATGGCAAATATAAAATAAAAAAATTTAAAAAAAATTACACACATCGAACAAGATTTTAACAATCACACCATCACAGAGCATTTTACAGGCATTAGAATTTGATCCACCTAAAAGCGACTCTACCCAATGATTTTACTAAACAAAAAGTAAACTGCAAAAACAACTAAACCAAAACCGCTCCGTCTTTTCTTTTCAGTTTTTTACAGTAAATTCATCCATACCCTCTGTTCAAACTTAGTTGTAACTTCTTCATTCTCTTTCCCACTTCCTCGTTTCTCCTAAAAAAAGCTTCAAAACGAATTTATGCGAAAAAAAACGAAGAAAAAGTAGTTGCAACTTTTCCAACCAAAATTTGGCGATTGAACCAATTGTAAGTCACCAATACATATAAAACAGCAATAAAAAATTTTATCAGGTCAAAACAATTTTTATATACCGTAACCTACATTAATTTTTAGAAATTATAAGAGGTAATGGATATACACAAAATAATTCTTATATTGAAAATTGAAGTGATAATATTAACGCACACATATAAAGTTGCAATTGCAACTGACAACATAGTGTGTACGCGGAGAGCTTTTGCAATTACATCTTCCAGTTGCAACTGCACTATAGTGTGAACACGGGCATAAGCCAATTTAAATTTAAAAAAATTATTTAATTAATAATGTCAAAAAATTGACATTGATGTTTGAGATTTTTGTTTAATTTTACTAGTGTCAAAGACCAGTACTATTTTAGATCAGGAGTTAAACACCATTTTTTTTGTCGTATATATTTTCTTGTTTAATTCGAGTTCCGAACACCAGATTTTTTAACTTGTTTTAATGAAATTTTTGAATCATTGAAATTCAATGTCTCTCAAATATCATCGAAATTCGATTAAATAAAAAAAAAAACATTGGCTAAAATATTCGTTAATTAGCCATATTTTCACTCGATATTTATTGATACATTGTACATCGATAAAAGAAGAATGGTAATTATGTGTCGGGTTCTTCGCGAGCAGAAAGTAGAATTTTCCAAAACTTAGAACCACGTAATGTAAATTACTCGACTGACGCTAAAGATTTGAGGATCAGGTAAGTTTAAATTTAATTTTTTTTTTCTTTATTTAAATAAAAACAATAATCTTTTTAGATTCAAAAAATATTTTAACAACAAGGGAGCTGTTCCTTGCCAACTGGACAGGATTGAAAATTCATATGAATAAAAAATATATATATAACAATTTTTTTTTATAAATTCTTAATCTTTTTCTTTTTTCAGGATAGAACTATTTCAACATATCCGCACCGAGATTGATAATTTTTACATTGTACATATTATTTAATATTTTTTTTTAATTTTTATCATTTCATTGTAATAATTCATGTTCATGGTTCCTAAATAATATTTTAAATAATGTTTAATCCTTTAATGTGTTTTCTGCAAAAATAAATATTTTTATTTGTCAAATAAAAAAGTTTTTTTAGTTTTAAAAAAAATAAAATTTTTATTTATTTAAAGTCTTTTTATTTTTTTAAAAGTTACTAAAACGATGAAATGAAATATGTATTTACTTATAATAAAAATATTATAAAAACATTATTTACCAAATTCGAAATGGTTTACAATAAATTAATAATTATAAATGATGTTATGATATAAACATTATTTATTTTTACTTATTATTATAGAAAAAATTTAGTTAAATTATATTATTATTTATAAACTTATTTAAATTGCTACGTATATGCAATTATTAAAATTTTTATTAGGTATAGGTGTGTTCGAGTTTTGTTGACAAAATGGCAATAACCTAAACAGTACGTAACGTACTGTATGCAGGTAATTTTTTTTTTGTACAAAATACAAATTTTTATTTTTTAATTTTTACTGCATCTTTTCTGTCAAAAAATTTTCTTACCGCTCTCGGTTTATTATGATGAAATATAAATGATTTTTGATTTTGTTTTATTACTTAATTATTTTGGGTAGAGTCGCGTCTAGGTGGGTCAAATTCCAATGCCTGTAAAATGCTTTGTGATGATGTGATTGTTAAAAATTTTTTTTAAATAATTCTTTGGCCTATTCTTGTTCGATGTGTGTAATTTTCGCGCGATTTTTTTCATAACAAAAATGTCGATGTATGAAAAAAAATTTTCGGGATAAATAATGCAAAAAAGTTAATTTTTTCGGCAAATTTATATTCTAATGGTAAAAGACTATCGGTTTGCAGTCTATTTTGGGGGATTCAGGTCACTTGGCCCACCATTTAATAGTATTAATATTAAAATATTGCATGTAAGTCGAAAATTTTAAACTTAAAAAATGGCAAATATAAAATAAAAAAATTTAAAAAAAAATTACACACATCGAACAAGATTTTAACAATCACACCATCACAGAGCATTTTACAGGCATTAGAAGCTGATTCTCTAATTCTCTAAGCTCCTAAAAGCGACTCTACCCAATGATTTTACTAAACAAAAAGTAAACTGCAAAAACAACTAAACCAAAACCGCTCCGTCTTTTCTTTTCAGTTTTTTACAGTAAATTAACATCCATACCCTCTGTTCAAACTTAGTTGTAACTTCTTCATTCTCTTTCCCACTTCCTCGTTTCTCCTAAAAAAAGCTTCAAAACTAATTTATGCGAAAAAAAACGAAGAAAAAGTAGTTGCAACTTTTTCAACCAAAATTTGGCGATTGAACCAATTGCAAGTCACCAATACATATAAAACAGCAATAAAAAATTTTATCAGGTCAAAACAATTTTTATATACCGTAACCTACATTAATTTTTAGAAATTATAGTAGGTATTGGATATACACAAAATAATTCTTATATTGAAAATTTAACTGATAATATTAACGCACACAGTCTCAGTGATGGGCAGTTTCGGTCAATTGACTGAGTCAGGTCATACGAGTCACTTGAACTAGATTACTCAAATAAAAGATTCGGTCATTTAGGTCATTTAGGTCATTTGAGTCAATTACTAAAAGTATATACATATCTTCGCACAATCAGGTCATTTTGGTAATTGTAATTTGCATGTATTTATTTTTATCCAACAACCCTAAAAATAAAAATTCATATACAAATGAGAAAATTAGTTTTTTGAGAAAATAAATACAATAAATGTCTGTATAGTGTATAATAAAGATAACTTAATACTTATACAGATTATAACACAAACAAAACTTTAGCTATATGCGGAAGTCCATATATAAGAAACGAATGGATAGGACTTAAATTAATAAAGTGGTATGTTCAGGTCATTTCGTTCATTCAGGTCATTTGAGTCATTTCGTTCATTCAGGTCTTTTGAATTATTTCGTTCATTCAGGTCATTTGAGTCATTTGGTTCATTCAGGTCATTTGAGACATTTCGTACAGTTAGGTCATTTCATTTGTTTCGTTCATTCAGGTCATTTGAGACATTTCGTACATTCAGGTTATTAGAGTATTTGAGTAAAGTTATGTGAAGAAGTTAAATTATAATTTTTTTGGGATATTAAAATCGAATTAGTTACATTTTTATTTAATATTTGATTAAATTAATTTATTAAATAGAAATAAAAAAAAAACTTTATAAATCAATATAAATTATAAACTAGAAAAAAAAAAAAAAGAACAATAAAAACAAAACAAAAATTCGAAAACAAATAAACTTATTTTTAAAAAACGAAATTATAAATTAGAATTAAGGAATAAAAGCATTGAAAGTTTTTCTGCGGCAAGACGTGTTCGTTTTTCCGTCATAAGTTGACCAGCTTTTGAAAATATTCTTTCGCAAGGTGTAGATGACGCTGGTATACATAATCTTCTTTTCATAATTTCGAAAATATGTGGATATAATAATTTCCGTTCTTCCCACCATTTCAACGGATCTGCATTACGTTCTAAATTTGGCTCGGATTTGTATTTATCTAACTACCGGATTCCAGCTGCTACTGGATTTAATACAGCGTTAGCTTGTACTTCCGAGTCGAAATCATCCCAAATTATTGATTTACTGCAGCATGGAACTGGCGCAGAAACTTCGCTTTCTATTCTGTCATTTTCTAAAACTACTTTTTTTGATCTGTCAGAAATCGATTCAATAGTTTTTTTTAGTCCTTCTTGGCTAAATGGCAGCTTTTTAAATCTTGGATCAAGAAAAGTTGATTCAGCATATAAATATTTTAATTCTAAACCTGAAAATCTGGTTCTCATTTCATTCTGTAAAACCGTTACCATATTTTTAACTTCTTCCGGAATATTATCGTTAAAAGAATTTTTAGTTTTTGTTAAATATTTCTGGAGAGATATGTTGAAAAGTATTACTTTCGAAAGAGAAACATTTTTTTCTGCCGAAATTTCTTCTGTCACTTCTTTAAATACTTTCAGAACGTTACAAGTGTGTTCTATTAATAACATATCTTGAGTTGTAAGAATTGTAAAATTAACTTCAATCTGTGTTAATGTATAAGTTAAGGGCTCTTTAACTTCTCAAATTCTCTGGAACATATCATAGGTTGAATTCCATCTAGTCGGCACATCCTGAATCAATTTTTTTTCAGTCCCACTCATTTTTTTTGTTTTTGTACAGAATGAAATTTCTTCATTGCAAACGAACTTCTTTTAAAATACTCTACAATGGATTTGACTTTCATCCTTATCGACTCTATTGGTTTAATACCATTGTTTACAACTAAATTAAGAGTATGTGCAAAACAGGGAATGTGATGCCAGTTCCCCAAATGAACTGCACCTACTACATTAGGTGCATTATCCGTTGTGATAGCACAAATTTTTTCAGTCAAGTGCCAATTATCAGTTACACGTTTGATTTCTTTACATATATTTTCTTTCGTGTGTCGCTCATCGCTACATTCGAAGCACTCTAATAAAAAAGATTGTAAAGTACAATTATCATAATGAGCAGTAACTGCTATATATATCTGATTATTCAATGATGTCCATCCATCAGTAGTTAACGAAACATATTTAGCTGTTCCAAGAGAATTTTTAACTGATTCTTTTAAGTTTTGGTAGGTTTGGGGTATTAAACTAGTTGATATAGTTTTCCGACTGGGCAAACTATAATTAGGGTTTAATAAATTTACAAATTTTTTAAACTCTTTGTCTTCAACTATGGAAAATGGCTGGTATTCTTTGGCTATTAATCTTATTAATTGTGAATCCAATATTTTTGATCTGCTTATAGGTAAAGGCCTTTTTAAGTATTCTTCTATTCCTGATGCTATACGGCATTTTGTGTTTATTATTTGATTGGTATTACTATTACTCTGGTTCTCACTATTTATTATAACATCTGGATCTGATGCTATCGTTTCCAGATTTTGGTTGACATTTGATTCTTGGTTCGATGTTTCTGAAGTTTTTGGAATTTTTGAAAATCTTGAATCGTGTACTCCAGGATATTTAGAACTTAAATGCCATATTAAATTTTTTGTCGAACCCCCTTTATATGATAAAATTGCATTTAGCTTTACTTAAATTTTCATTTTCAATTGAAAAAGAATTCCAAACAGCACTTCTTTTTCTATATAACTCCATATTTTATTTATATATATTAAATAGTTATAGTTAAAAAAAAGTCAAAAAAAGTGATAACAAAGTATATAAGCAAAGTATATTTAAATTTAATAATAAAAAAGTTAATAATGAATAATAGTTAATAAAAGTAACAAAAAAACGTTATTATTTACATTTCTTAAAAGTAAAATAGTTTATTATAATACACGAAACGGGATTAAATTATTTGAATTTACGCCAATGTACATACATATGTATGTATATAAAAGTATATTTAAAATTTTCTGTTAACAATAGTTCTTAATATTTATTATTTAGTAATATTATTCTAATCAAAACCAATATTATTTATTTATTATAGAATTTTAATCAAGCAATAGGAACAAAGGATCTACTAAATTATTCTAATGCTAAATGCAATTTAATTTATGATGAGTGATGACCTAGATTTCATTTTAACTTAAGTACATTACATGTATTAACTTAAGTAAATAAAAATACTTATAAGGATAAAAAAAACAATTGCAAAGCAAATTCAAATTTTAAACAATAAAATCCTTTTACTTTCATATGTATGTCAGTCTTATTAACTGTTAACATGTTAATCTGTAAGTGTAAAGTGTAAATGCTTTATATGGATATGAATAATGAATATTAAATCGGAATCACATTTACATACATATGTGTTGAATCTTTTCTGTGGGTTAGTGGTCGTGTTCATTAACATCTAGCGCTACAAAAAAAACTGCAGCGCTCGATAAAATTTTCTACTAAACGATTTTTTTATCTAGCGCTACATGAATTTTGCAGCAAGAAAATTTTACGCTAAATTATGTAGCGACTTTCTATTAACGTTTATGTGTTTATTAAATGTTATTAAATCAAAAATTTATGTTAAATTTATTAAATTGAGAGATACAAAATATAACATTTAAAAAACAAATACGAAATAAAAAAATAAAATAAAAATATTTTTAGTTTTGCTGCAATTCGTTTTAGAAATATGCAGCGCTAAATACTACAACGCTGCAATTAATTAGTATAGATTCTCCTGAACGCAATCAATAACTCAAAATGACCTGTTTCGGTTTGATGAACGAAATGACTCAAATGACCTAAATGAACGAAATGTCTCAAATGACCTAAATGAACGAAATGTCTCAAATGACCTGAATGAACGAAATGCCTCAAATGACCTGAACATACCACTTTATTAATTTAAGAACATACATTGTCGTCGCCAATACGTTCAAAGTCCCAAATGACTCAAATAAAATCAAAATATAATACTAAAACAATTATCGGAATAAAGTAAATAGTCAATACTCAATACAATACTTAATAAAAAATAATACATATAAATTATATGCATCAGTATTCAATCCATTTTTCACATTTCATACATAAAAAAAGCACCCAAATGGAATTTGTATTTGGCAAATACACACAAATAAATGAGAGATGAGAGAGACATTTTACAAGTATTTTATGTATTCTGTTTTCGTTTGTATTCATTTTTACTTTTTCAAAACTGAAATGAACGAAATGACCGAAATGAACGAAATGACCAATATGAACGAAATAAGTGACCTGAGTCATTTCGGTCACTTAACTGACCCGTTCAAAACATACGAGTCGTTCATGGCCGACACATCACTCCACACATATAAAGTTGCAATTGCAACTGACAACATAGTGTGAACGCGGAGAGCTTTTGAAATTACATCTTCCAATTGCAATTGCACTATAGTGTGAACACGGGCATAAGCCAATTTAAATTTTAAAAAATAATTTAATTAATAATGTCAAAAAATTGACATTGATGTTTGAGATTTTTGTTTAATTTTATTAGTGTCAAAGACCAGTACTATTTTAGATCAGGAGTCAAACACCATTTTTTTCGTCGTATATATTTTCTTGTTTAATTCGAGTTCCGAACACCAGATTTTTATAACTTGTTTTAATGAAATTTTTGAATCATTGAAATTCAATGTCTCTCAAATATCATCGAAACTCGATTAAATCAAAAAAAAACATTGGCTAAAATATTCGTTAATTAGCCATATTTTCACTCGATATTTATTGATACATTGTACATCGATAAAAGTCTTCCAACCCTATTTTATATTAATAAATAATGTTAAGTAATTTGTTATGCAATTTTGAATTAATTGGCTAAATTAATGGTCGCTTTCAGGAGAATCTAGCGCTATACTAAATTGCAGCGGTGAAGTATATAGCGCTGCATGGTTGTACTGAACGATTTGTAGCAAAATTAAATGACATTTAATTTTGTGTGTCACTTCGTATATCTTTATTTTATTTAAAACTGGAACTATTTGAATCGAAATGGAGTTCTATGGTAAGTATGGTAATCTATAAGTCTATGGTAAGTATAATAAAATTTTGATAATTTAATTTAATTTTTATTTATGTAGAATCTGACGATGTCAACCTTTCTACTGAAATAACAATTATAAGTTCTCAGGAGGTAAATTTTTTTTTTGTTTTAAGTTAAAAATTTTGGTATTTATTTTTAAGATTTTTTATGGTCGCACAAATATACAACGACATGAAATTAATGTTTAGGGACCCTAAAATAAAATACCGAAATTTATAAAAATTTACATTCCATAAAAATTACTTTATATCTTATTTAATTAATAGATGATTAGGTTATTTAATTAATAAGATATTTAATTTGCTGTTATAAAAATATTTTCAATATGTTCAACTGGTTTAAACAGTAGATTTATCTGCATTTTATACAATTGTTGTGAAATACCTAAAAAAATAACGCTGTATTAATAGTTATAACTAAAAAAAAGTAATATAGTAATGATTTACCTTTATTTTATTTAAGATTTTGAGATTTGAATATTTTTATTAATTAAGACTGATTATTATTAAGACAAATTAATTATTTAATTTGCTGCAAAACTCCAAATGCAATAAATTATTAAGGCTGAAATATTTAAAATATTCAAATAAAACCAAAATTGAAACTTAAAAAATAATGTTTTTTATTTTATTGATTAAAAGGTTATACAAATATAATCTCGCTTATTCTTAGATGCCGTTCATAATTTGAATTTACAAAATATGGTATTTCTGGTATTTCCTCATTTTCATGTGGAACAATTATTTCATCATCCTGATAATTTTCTTCCCGATTAAAATTATGCAAAATGCAACAGGCAGATATAATGTTATTGCCCAATTCCAAATCGTTTATCTCTAGATATTTCAATTTCCGAAATTTGTTCTTTAATATTCCAAAAGATCTTTCTATATAAATTCTTGCAGATGATAGTTTGTATGGTAAAATTGTTTTTTTGTTGTTTTAAATTGTTTAATAAGAGGATACTATGTGTTGCATGATTTCTACCATCTTTATTTTTCCCATAAATTGGGCTGTCTCGGGAAATTCTAGCATCATGATTTCTACCAGGTGATCCTATGTAAATATCAGTGAAAACACATCTGTTGTCACAAATAGCTAAAAATATAAATATGTTTAGTTTTATACATTGGTGTTATTTGAACATTGAGTTTTTTTTTTCCAAAAAGTTATCTTCTAAAACTTTTGTATTAAAATTTTTTTATTATAATAATCAGCAGGAGGATCCGCATTTCCTGGAGGATGTTTTACTGGGATGTGGCAACCATCTATGCACCCAATAACACCAAAGAATCCACATTTCTTTTCGAATTCCTAAAAAAAAGATTTTCAAAAATTAAAAAGGTTATATCATTTTATAAAATCCAATTTTTTTTTTAATCTTATGTTTTTTATTTCTCAATTTATAAATTTTTGAAAAATGCTTGACATCCAAAAATTTTCACAAAATTTTGTATACAAAAATTGTTGACATCAAATGTAGACAAACGCCATTAAAAAGTCGCTACAAGCGTAAAATATTTTTACTTCAAAATTCATGTAGCGCTAGATAAAAAAAATCAATCAGTAGAAAATTTTATCGAGCGCTGCAGTTTTTTTGTAGCGCTAGATACTACTGAACGCGACCATTGTGAATTAATATTAATAAGAAGAAAGCGAAAGTAAACTTCAAAGTTATAACAATTCTATATTAAAAAAATTACTGATATTGACAGGACTATCAATGGAAAATGAATTCAAAAGTGGTAAATACAAAAGAGCAGTTTTGTGGGGCAAAATTTTATCTAAAATGAAAGATTGAAATTCAGACAGAAATTAACTAAAGTCGAGACGAAATTTATTAATCTATGGGCTACTTATAAACTTAAGAAAAAAATAAGGAAAGTCAGAGATCTTTCTGGGAATATTTCGAATTATTCGATGAGGTTTTTGGAATCCGCCATAGGATACATCCACCACCCCAAATTCTAGCTTCGTCTTAGTCACAGAAAACAATTCAGAACAACCAACTTCCACAGCAAAAAAGAAAATGTAATGAAACATTGGAGTTTTTGAAAGAAGAGTATGAAAAAGACGATGAAATACCTTAAATTCTTAGAAATATAATTAGTGTTATGGATTTTAAGAACTACTTAAAATAGAAAGCAAAAGATTAGAAATGGAAGAAAAGAGGCTGGAAATGTTGCAGTCCATGCAAAACTTGCTAAAGCATATGATATCGAACTCAGAAGAAACCTCTCCATAATTTCTAATCAATTCACTAATTTGAGTAGTTACTTTTAGGTGGGTCATCTTCTAATGCCTGTAAAATCCTCTGTAATGGTGTGATCCTTAATTGTTTTTAAAAATCCCTTCACCTTTTCTTGTTCGATGGGTGTCCTTTTTTTTTTTTATTTTTTGATTTATTTTTGCCATTTTTTAAGTTTAAAATTTACGACTTTTTATGCAAAATTTTAATATTAAATCTATCAAATGGTTGTATGACGTTCCAACGCTCATGCATTTTTGAAAGGTGCTGCCGGTGTGGGATTCTTTAATTTTTGGAAAATGGAAAGTGTTTTTAAATGAAAATAAGAAAGGTTGTACAAAATTTTTTTAGATAATTTTTTATATTTTAGATATTTGGAATTTGTATAAAATAAAAAATTTTTATAAATAATTGTAGATAATAGTAATAAAAAATATATTGCAATTTTTTTAATATATGTATAAAATAACAAATTTTTAAAATAATTGTGGATAAGGTAAGTAATACAAAATTTATTAAAATTTATTTTGGAAGGTTGTTAATAAAGTACTTTTTTTAGGTAATTTTTTATATTTAGCAATTTTATTTTTGATTTCATGTAAGCAAAAAAATGTTTAAATTGATGCTTGCCGTATAGATTTACTTGCCGAATTAAAAAGAGGATTTCTTAAATTGTTAGTGGGGGTTTGGGGGCGGCAGCCCCGACTTTGAAAATTTAATTTTAATATAAAAGAATAATTTTATTTTTGACTTTAAAAAATTAATTTTCATATAAAAGAATTAATTATTTTACATTTTCAATATAAAAATGTCAAAATATAAACTTTACATTTACAATATACTGTCGAAATTTTAAATTTTTGTATAAAATTAAAATTTTTCATTTACATAAAAATTACTAAAAATGTTGACATTTACTTTTAGAACAATTAAACATTGAAATAAATTATAAAATATGTTTATTTTATCATTTACGAAACTTAAAATTAATTTATTTACATTTTCATTATAAAGATGTCAATAATTTTTATTTTATTTAAATTTTAATTATGTGGACTACCTAAAAATTGTTTGTACAACTCTTTCATTTTTATCATTTAAAAATTTCCATTTTGATTTTTAAATAAATTGTACAATGGCAATTCTTTCCATATATGTATATACTAAAGCCTTACTAAAGCTTATAAGAATGGATTAAATGTCAAAATGCCAGTCGTCCATTATTTTCATAACAAGGATGTGGATTTTTGTATGGAAAAAATTAAAAAATTTTTTCGGGATAAATAATGCAAAAAAGGTAATTTTTTCGGGAAATTCATATTCTAACGGTAAAATACTATCGGTTTTCGGTCTATTTTGGGGGGTCCGAGTCACGTGGCTCTTTTTTTTTACTGACCCACCTAAAAGCAACTCTACCCAAAAATAAATAATGTTTATATCATAACATCATTTATAATTATTAATTTATTGTAAACCATTTCGAATTTGGTAAATAATGTTTTTATATTTTTATTATAAGTAAATACATATTTCATTTCATCGTTTCAGTAACTTTTAAAAAAATAAAAATACTTTAAATAAATAAAAATTTTATTTTTTTTAAAACTAAAAAATCTTTTTTATTTGACAAATAAAAATATTTAATTTTGCAGAAAATACATTAAAGGATTAAACCTTATTTAAAACATTATTTAGGAATCATGAACATGAATTATTATAATGAAATGATAAAAATTAAAATTAAAAAAAATAGCAAATAATATGTACAATGTAAAAATTATCAATCTCGGTGCGGATATGTTGAAATAGTTCTATCCTGAAAAAAGAAAAAAATTAAGAATTTATAAAAAAAAAATGGTTATATATATATTTTTTATTCATATGAATTTTAAATCCTGTCCAGTTGCTACGGAACAGCTCCCTTGTTGTTAAAATATTTTTTGAATCTAAAAAAGATTATTGTTTTTATTTAAATAAGGAAAAAAACTAATTTAATTTAAACTTACCTGATCCTCAAATCTTTAGCGTCAGTCGAGTAATTTACATTACGTGGTTTTAAGTTTTGAAAAATTCTACCTTCTGCTCGCAAAGAACCGGACACATAATTACCATTCTTCTCAATGTCCAGAAGACCTGGATTTAAATAATTCCTGCATTTTTGCTGTCTTAACCAGTTATGTAAACAAGCACAAGACATAATTCTGCTTTCCACCTAAAATAAAATAGGAGTTCATAATTTTATTTTAAAAAATATTTTATGAAATGGAAATATTACCGTATCTAAATCTGCTATAATTGTTGTACGAAAAATTCTCCATTTGGTAGACAAAATACCGAAAGTTTTCAATAATATGACGAACACGACTTAATCTATAATTGAAAACTCTCTCATTCACGCTCATTTTGGTCCCTGGAAACGGCTTTATTTTATTTATATGCAGAGTAAACGCATCTTTAGCTACGAAAACATGTGACACATCTTTAAATTCGTCACATACATCGGATGGTTGAGGAATCCTAAAAATCACAACTTTTGAATATTAATTTTTATTATATTACGGAAGTAAATTAGCCTAAAACCTCTGACCGAAAACAGAGTTTCTAAAAACTTCACCATCACTTTGTCGTCCTGATGCTCCATTATGAAGGAATAATTGTGATCGCAGATGGCTAGAAGTGTCAATGAATGAAATTCTTTGTAATTGAATAAATCCCACCCTGCATGCGGTGGTGCCTAAAATATTTTTACAAATTTAAAATATGTTTTGAATTTATGAAAATAAATAAATGAATAAACTTACATGAATTGTAATGTTTTCCATCAATTGCTCCTATGCAATGAGGAAAATTCCAATGGGTCTTAAAACGCTCAGCAATTGATTTAAAAGTGTTCTGATTAATTTTGGAAAACACTTTATCTTTAAGAGCAGTTGTTATTGCTCTTGTTGTTTCCGTTATTATGTGATGTAGCGCAGTATGAGAACACTTGTATCCTATCGACAAACTTCTTTGTGACTCCACAGTAGCTAAAAATTTAAAAGGAAAAATAAGAAATGCAAAAAATTTAAATTTCGTACCATACCTCAATGTTATTATCAGCCTTATGTTTGTACTAATTGGAGCCCTTATTACTCCTTGTTTTTTAATAAGGGGTCCAACTAGTAATAAAAGTTATTCCACTTGAGCTGCACTCATTCGCATAAATGTGTGAAACAACTGTTGGTCTCGCAAATGATATAGCGATTCATAAATGTTCCTATATGATCCCGATTCATTCCACTCCTGATAATATGGGCTTAACTAAAATTACTTTGTTTTGTATTTTTTGCTTCTTTGGCCACTTGGATCCATTAAATTGAGCAGATTTACTGCCATTATCATATTGCACTCCATTCTCTCCGAAAAAAACAATTTTACAGAAATTTATAATTGTCCTAGACTATATAATTTCATATGTAGATAATATTTACAAGAATGAATTGTATATGAAAAATAAACTGAACATGAATAAAAATTAAAAATATTAACTTTCTGCAGTTTCTTCCTCCACTATTAGCACATTTTGAAGGTCAATCAAGTCCATATTTTTTAATATTATTAATAAATAAATTAATTATATATATTAATAAATAGATAATATGTATTTCCACTTTAATTTTTAATTAAACAATTAAATTTCTAATTTCAATATTGTGTATTGAAAAATACAAACAACATATAAAGTAATTTAATTATAATGTAATTTTCTCATGAAAATCGCCCTTTAATGTTTATATATTTTTAATATAGAAATATTTATAAGTTTTTCAAAAGTTTTTAATTTTTGTTTCACAAAATAAATAAACTTTTTATTGACTCAAAATTCAAATATTTGTTATAATTTATTTATTTCGTGAAACATAAAAATTAAATATTTCTGAATGATGTTTTCTAAAATGTAAAAGATTACCAAACAATTCATAAATGTTAAAAATTTATAAAAATATATTAATTTTATTTAAAAATTTGCTAATAAAAAATTCATAAATTTCATTATATTTAACATGTTAATTGTATTTAAAAATTAAAGCAAAAAAATCTGAAAATTTGTTTAAGATTTAATAAAGCAAGTAGTTGAGAAATTACTTATGAGTTATTTTATTTGATTTTTTTGCTTCATTAAATTTAATATTTCAGTACACGATACATCAATAAATCGAGTATTTTACCAAGTATACATCGATGAACGATTTTTTGAAAATAGTGTAAAACGATTGATCGGATCGATGTGTTTTGCTCTGATGTTCCAACTCTAATATAAAGAAAAAACTGCCAAACAATCAATTCTTATTCTACCTACCTTCAATCCTGAATGCAACTGAATGGGTCTTTTCCTCACCAGAGCAGAATCAAAAAAGTTGTTTCTTTTTATGCTCAGATTATCCTTTTTTTTTTTTTTTTTAACTCAGAGCGATATCAGAGTTCAGACAAAAGTTTGCTCTGAGCGCTCAACATCTGAGAAAAAGAAAAACGCCTAATGTAAACTAAAAAAAATCAGCTTTCAATACTTTGTACATTTGACGTTTACTTTTCGACTTTGTACGTATTTTCTGCTCGGAAATTTACATCTCCACAGTAATGCATATGTATGTATATCGTAACCAAGTTTAGTAAAAAGTAAAAGCTGAGTCTCGATCGTAACCTACATTAATTTAAAAAAATTAATGCAGATTATGCATACATATATACATAAGTACTCTTACATTCAGTTT
The DNA here is from genome assembly GCA_947095535.1 of Poecilobothrus nobilitatus. NCBI lineage: Eukaryota > Metazoa > Arthropoda > Insecta > Diptera > Dolichopodidae > Poecilobothrus > Poecilobothrus nobilitatus. Next base: position 115,057,916 of record OX352772.1, read on the forward strand.
ATTTATTAAATAACTCTTAATGACTATTTTAGAAAACCTAAAAATTTTCATACCAAATTAACTATGTTTGCGTTCCTTTTAAACGAAGAGTAGTTGGTAAATGAACGTTAAGTTAATCGTATTTACTCCTATTTACTCTTTCTCGAAGCTTGGTGTAAAAAAGAGTAGTTTACTCGGTAAAAGGAACGCAAATTATATTAATACATTAAATAAGCATTTTATTCAGAATATTAATACATATGTATTTTAAAAGTATAACTTTTGTTTTCTTACAAACTTTTGAAATTTTAGCAATGTTTTTACATTTTAACAGCTATTTAAAATTAAAAACCTTTTATTTTTTACCATAGCTAATAAGAGAAGCAAGGATTTTATCTTCCTTCACTTTCTTTTTTACTTCTTTTTGTTTTTTCTTGTCATCCTTTTCTTTTTGTTCTAACATTTCTTTAAATTTTTCATCCCTAGAGTCGATTTTGAAGCCAAAATGTCTTCTTACTTCTTCAAGAAGTCTTTCTTTTCGCTCTTTCATTGCTGCAACATTACTTTCTTTTTTAATGGCTCTAGCATTTAAATCTGCTTTCCACGTTTCTAGTTTTTCTTTTTTTTTTTCTATGTTTTTCTCTCTTTTTATTATTTGTTGCTCTAAAAAATCTTTTTCTATTATATTTCTTTCAAGCATGTGTTTCAAACTATAGGTATAAGCTACATATTCGTATTCTTTTTGGTTAATAAAATCTTCTTTAGTTGAAAAACACATTCTTGGATCAATTCCACTCGCTGAACCATAACAACCATACATTTTTTTTTTATATTTTCCAGTTACATGAATCCAAGTGTTGGGCTGACTATATGGGTGTTTACCATTTAATAAGCGCAAATGTTGAAATAGCAGTAGCGATTTATCATAATTTAGTACTGGTTTAGTTGTTGAATCCGTACTAACTTCAAACCAAGTAGGTACTTTTTTATTTTTAAGTATAGCAATTTCCTTAGTGAAATGTCTATTTTGAAAATTAACAGTAAAGAGTCCTTGGTATTTTTTAGACAAAATATATACAAAGTTTAGCATTTCTAGATTTGTTTTATTATTCAATATTACGTTGACTTAATTGCTTTAATTTATTTAGTATATTCAAAATTCTTGTATTTCTTTTTGTGGTGAAAAGCGAAAACTACGATAAAAGCATTACACGGCTGTTAGGCTTCAATGTTTTCAATACATATTTGTTCCATATTTTATCACTATTGTATTTTTTTCCTTGAAAAAAGAGACATTAGAGGTTAGACATCACTATTTCGAATATTTTTATGAAGAAAAAGGTTCAAAATGTCACTTTTTTGAATTTTAATTTTATTTTGGGTAAAGTCAAGATTAAAATGGTGTTGAAAATAAAAGACCAGGTGGCCCGGACCTCCCTAAATAACCAAAAAACAACTTTGATTCACCGTTATATTCGACGCGTACTTTTTTTTCGGGTTTTTTTTTATTTTCTTTCGAAAAATTCAAATTTTAAAATTTACCCTATACAAAACTAAAAATTTTTATACAATTCTAATGGCTGATTGACGTTTGACTAATAAATACAAAGATCATATATGGATATTTGAAAAGTATTGTCGAGATTTACGATTATTTTATTTTAACCTTCGAATCCCTAACAGAAGTTTTCGATAAATTTAAAAGTTTTAATAACTTGCGTTCCTAATTTTAACGACTCTATCATGAGTGATACGAGTGTTCTAACAGGCTTTCTTCATACGGGATGAAACCACTAACACGGTCCAGTTCTGAGATTGAACAAACCACCAATCTTCGTAAAGATTTAATTCTACTAAAATCTCCCATTCCAGTTCAGTCTGGAAAAATATATCTTACCGACGAACTAATTGATATATCTTCAAAATTAAGTTCGAATTTTTTCACTCTTCACCCACACTTGTTGTGAATAATAGTAATAATGATAAAAATAATAATAGTGATAATAATAGAAATAATAGTGATAATAATGATAATTATAATAATAATAATAATAATATTATTAGTGATAATAATATAATAATAATGAATAAAAATAATAATGCTAGTAGCGGCAGTATTAATAACATTGATCATAGTAATAGTAATAGTAATGATAATATTAGTAGTAATAATAATAGTAATAGTAACGGTAATAATAGTAATAACAATAATGGGAATAGTAATAAAAATGTTGTTTTTGTTTGTAAGAGGGGGGCATATGACTGCCCAAGGCCCTGCGACACGTTGTGCACCCCTGCTCAACGATCCGCTAGCTAACTCCAGCTCCTCGTCGAGCCACTCTATTCCCTCCATGAAACGCACTATATCTCCCTGATTGAGCATTCTCACCTCGGAAAAGTTTTTCAATTGATCCTCTCCCGAAGTTCTTCGCCTTTGGGCCCTTAAGTATGGGCATTGGCACAGAACAAGAAGTACTATTTCTGCCTCTTTGCCACATCTCCTATATAGATTCGGCTCCGTTATGGCTATTCTTTCGGCGTGAGCTCTTAGCAACAGGTGTCCTGTGCTAATTCCCATGAAGAGTCTCAGATCCGTTCTATTTAGTTTTAGAATTAAAAAATAGTAATTTATAAATTAGTAATAACAAAAGTGGAACTAATAATGGTAAAATTATGTATAATCATAGTAACAATAAAAAAAGTTAACCACAATAGTAATAATAAAAACTAAATTGCAATTTATAATTAGTTAAATTAAAAATCTAACTATAAATTACAACAAAATAAGAATCCTCAAGTCAAGGATTATTCAATAACTTCATTCACACAAATATAGATTACTTTTAAGTGATTGTTTTGTTAGAAGGAGGTTAATATGGCGTTTATGCAAAGAGACATCCTCCTATTAGTAGGTGCATGATTCTCATAATTAGTTCTATGCAAATGCAAGTTATGAATATGTAATAAATTTAGTCTATGTTCATATGGCGGTAGTCTTAAAGGATCTTCCCATGGAAGAAAGCGTTAAGCAAATCTTAGAAAATTTTTTTGAACTGATTCGATTCTATTTATATTAATATTATGAAATTGGCACCATAACTTTAAAGCATATTCCAAGTTAGATCTAATCAAACAAGTAAAAAGAGATTTAAACACGTGCCTAACGTTTAATGAAATCTAGCATAGAGTTGGTAGAATTAAGGCACATTTATTAATGTTAAGTTGAAGATTATTATGGCAAACTAGTCTGTTTTGTTTGTTGATAAACTGTTTATTTTATTCTGTCTAATTATTATAATTTTACATCTTTTTATATATAAATGAAATACTAAAATCAGCATTAATTACACCTTGAATATCGTTACAAATTTAGCACAATTATTTTCCGTATTATAAACTTGAAATATTTTTATACTGACCTACATTACTTTAAATCTACATTAAAATTTTACAACAACATTTTACATTACATACATTTGATTTAACATAAGTTAATTTACTTAATACAATATTGTATTTCATTCAAACATTTAATTTTTATGCATAAAAATGCAGCGTCAGCGAAAACCATTGCATAACGTTTAATTGTTAAAGAAATTTTTATTTATTATTAAAAATGGTAAATTTTAAATCGTAACTTAAATTGACTAAAGTAATTTGAACACAATCATAAAATTGATTAATATCAGCTTACAAGGCTAAAGCATCTTCTAAATTTTAAGAAAATCTTGAAGAATCTTGGGGGAGACCTGTGGAAGCATTGAATTCAGAAGATGTCTCAGATCTAAAAGAAACACTATACCTATGTTCAGAAAGATAGGGAGTCAATAGTAACAGTGAATTTATGATTTACAAAGCCATGTTGATAGAGTGATAAAAAACAAGTACAATGATCATAAATAGATTCAAATACGATAAATTCAAAAAGTTTGGGAATAGATGATAGTTTCGCAATTGGATGATAATTTCTTACGTCATTTTTAAAATTTTTTTTGTGAACAAGCTTAATAAGAGAAGTCTTCCAGATAGAAGGAAAAGTACCAGAAATCAAAGAAAAATTAAATAAGATGGATGAAGAAAGACATAATGAAATCGAACATTTTTTTAAAAATATGTTTGGAATACCATCAGTACCAGGATTAGAAGTATTGTCAAGCTTTATTAAGTAGTTTAAAACTACATTAGAATCAATATGAATATTAGTAAGAGTTGTTTTAGGAAAATTAACTAAGTGGCAGAAATTATCTTTATTTAAAAAAAACGCTAGCAGACCATAACTAACGGGAAAATTCAGAAATAACTTTTTCACTACTTTTAGAGTTCTTATAATTCATACAAGTAGGATATTGATCAATTTTTCTTTTAGAATTGACAAATTTCCAAAAGAGTTTCGGATTAGTTTTAATATCCGATGACATATTCCATAAGCAATTAACTTGAAATCATTAAATAAAATGATAAAACCATTAAAGTCGTTATTATTATTGCTTTTAATGAATTTACGCCAGGCTTTATTTTTTAATTTCTTAAGGTTTCTGGTAAACTAAGGCAGACAAGTTTCGTTAATTTGATCAATAACTAAAGGAACATGCTGTGAAATAATCGAATGAAGGATTTAATAGAAATTATTAACTGTTACCTCTAAATTAGCAAAGGATAAAATTGAAAAGTCATAATCGCATAAATAGTTATTAATAGCATCAAAATTAGCTTTGGAAAAATTGTTACGATAAGAAAGTACTGAATATCTCACAAAAATATTACGTAAATCATTAATACCGGTAGATAATCCTTCTTGTTGGATCGCTATTTTTAGCGATGTATTAGTTTTACCACTAATGCAAATGTCGTTAGATTTATGATGAAGACATCAAAGATATAGTCTAACATTTTCAAATATTTATCCTACCCTTACCCTAGCCAAAATGTATCTGCTGTTATTATTATTATAAAGAATCTTCTGGATTAGTTTAACCACCGATGGTAAAATATTATCTAAAATAGGTGGAGTATGTTACGGTTTAGTAATAAAGAATCATCAGAATTATCAGAAGAAAAGTTAGCCTCTATTTCAGGGCGCATAGAAGAACAAGTGCTAGAAGTAATTTGTGATATTTTTTTGTTAAAAGTTTCAGTTGTGTTTAGGTTAGAAACCTTACTATGAGGCATGACGGTTTCCCCTTGAACAAAGTTATGATATTTATTGGAAACCGATTTTTTAATTTTAAAGTTTGTTTTTTAAATAAGAATCACTAACAAGTTTATTAGATGATTTTAAAAAAATGTTAGAACTAGAAGAAGTGGCTTTCATAGAATGGCGACTAATAGAAGAATTTGTAACGTTGTTATTTGATTTGTAACGTTGTTATATTAGAAAGAGGAGCTTTTATAGAATTGGTATGAGAATTAACGTTAGAATTAAGTATAGTAGAAAGTATAATAAGAGTTTTTATATTTTATTTATTATTAGTAGTTGGATTAAAGCTAAGTGATTTTTAACACTTTGATTATTAAAAGAAAATCTAAAAAGGTTTATAGAATTAGAAGTTACATTATTGTTAGAATTCATGTGGTTAATAATATTATTACTTGGATTAATATTAGAATTAGAAAATTTAGAATGAGGCATAGGAGAAGAAAAATTAAGTAAACTTTTTAGATTACAATTAGTATTTATAGCAGGATTATCAGTTAGTTTAACATTTTTTATTGAATAATCTACATCTGTATTGAATGAAGGTATTTTTAAATCATTTTTAAGTTTACCTTTGATCTCAGGTTTCCGTGTTTCAATAACAACACCAATTTTATTCCAAATCTTAATATTACTATGATGTTGAAGAATCTTCGAATTGTAAACAGATCCAGAAATAAGAAAGCAATGATATTTTATTGTATTCCTTTTTATCCTCTTCGATGGTAAATTAGTACTGATTACCGAACTACTGTTGAATTCCCACTTCAGAAACTCAGATAATTCACTTTTATTAAAGGAACTCGAAACGCGTTTTACAAAGATGGATGAATGATAACTATCACGTATAAGTGAAGAATAATTGCATTGAATAAGCTTCGTAATCCTTCCACTCCACTCTTCTTCCGTTCATTGTGTTTCAAATTTATGTAAAATAGTTGACTCAGTCTGCACATCTTTATCACATGTAACAGGTGTAATAGAATCAGTTTGAATATTTTTATCGGAAGTATCTAGTACAATTGATGTTAGCACTTCACCATGTAATCGTGTATTTTGCACTTCAGAAAAAATATTTTGAATAATTTCTGCGTTGGTACTATAATACTCCTGATGAACTAAGTGTTTAATAACAGTAGCCATATGGTCAAAGTTATCCGGAACTCTGAGCTGGGCAGAATAGATCATTTTTAAATTCGGTAAACATCTTAGTCAACACATCATTATTTTGAGTTGATTTAGAAGCGATTTGATTACATATTGACTCAAATGATTTTGCCATGGCATTAAAAATATTTCAGTTTGAATCAATAACTAGTATTGCTTTATTTAATAAACCAATATTCTTATCATTTATATTAAGAGTAGGTTAAAAGCAGCTTTTTTTTTGGTTTGAACTTAGGGGCACTCCCATTTTTGAAAATATCGGAGTAGGGTTTTCTGCATTCGACCAAGGATACTTATGTCTAGGACATAGCGAAGCTTTTTTTTAAAAAAAGGTTTAATTTGTAGACGAAAATATTGAATGAAGTTGAAATTTTAGCGTTTTTTAGGGTATTTTTCTGGTTTGAACCGTGGGGCACTTACAATTGTTAACCAATCTTCCTGATTTTTTGCAGAGGCATTCTCAGAAGTTGCCTTAAGGACAAGTTAGGCTTAGATTTTTGAATTTTGCCTTAATTTTGGCACAGTTTTAAAAGCAAAGTTCAATTTTTAAATGTCCCCACAAGTGAAATGACAAGATATTTATTAAATTTTATTTCTTCAAATAGTAGAATGATATTTTTATTATTAGATTCAATGTAAAAATTTAATTGTAATTCATTATAAATTACAAAACAATTTAATTTCAAGTTATATTGCATTTTCAAATTATTGAAAATTTTTAATTCACGCACACAAATAACAAAGTTTCAATAAATATCCGCTGTAGATTTTGGGCGCGGATACAAGTTGTTTTTGTAATTCTTTGCATATTTCTTCTGTTAGTGACATAACCTACAATAATGTTTTCACAAGCACTTACATAGAGAGAGAGCTTTGAAAAAGTGGTAAAGCTTTCTTAAAAATTTACACGTATTCTTATGGAAATAGTAAAAAATGAAACCTCTAAATTAGCAGAGGATAAAATTGAAAAGTCATAATCGCATAAATAATTATTAATAGCATCAAAATTAGCTTTGAAAAAATTGTTACGATAAGAAAGTGAATATCGATAAGAATAGTGAATATAAACCGAATATCTTACGATAAGAACTGAATATCTCACAAAAATATTACGTAAATCATTAATACCGATAGGTAATCCGTCTTGTTGGATCGCTATTTTTAGCGATGTATTAGTTTTACCACCAATGCAAATGTCGTTAGATTTATGATGAAGGCATCAAAGATGACTAAAAATAGTGGTAAAGCATAAACCTTAATAACTGAAACAATAATCATTTTTTCAAATTTCTTCCAAAGGCCACCATAAAATTTCATCTTTAACACATCTTTTGATGTATTCAAACTTAAAATATTTAAATGTTTTAATTAAAAAATTATGTTTTAAAAAATACCTTCATTTATTTTCCCACGGATAAAGCTCCTTAACAAAACCTGAATGAGAGCGCTTTTTGATACAGTATGGGTAATAAAAAAATTCGAAAAACCAATTCTATCAAGAATTTTGGGTTAGAAATTAAGTTAGAAAATTTTAATTAAAAAAAAAAAATTACTATTATTAATAAAATAAACTAAATATACATAAAAATTAAATATTTAAATATGTTATATATTAAAATTATTCTCATTTTCACACCACCTATGAGGTAGGGAATATGAGATAAAAATATAACTTTGTTAGTTTTTAAAACTAACAAGTAACAGAAAAAAAAATATCGCAATAAATATTATCATATATTACTCTTCATATATATTTATATATTTATCATATATTATTAAATATTTTTAATTTTCTATTTTGTTTATTGCTTTTAAGTATGGTTATGTTGTTTTGTAAAATTATTTAATAAAATATTAGCGAAAGTTTTACTTATTTGCGGCTTGAAAACTTTCGCTAATATTTTATTAAATAAAATATTAGCCGCAAAACATATTGCGGCTTGTATTACCACATTTACACGTCGATTTTAAATCAAAATCCCGTAAAATTTGAATATTTAACGCGAATATTTTTAAGGAAGCAATTGTAGTAGGAAGCAATATTGAAGCAACAAATGTGCAACTATACGCCGTAGGTTACCAATTTTCTTTTGATAAAGCGCTTATCCATAATGTTCTTAATCGTTCATTTTTTGAAACTTTAAAAGTTGGAACGTTATTCACGTGAGAATTATAATTGAATGGACATCCAGAAAGCGCACATTTTCAACCCATTATATTTAAAAAGAGTAATAGAATAAATAAAAACTAAATAAAAAACTAAAGCTTTAACTTTTAAATAAAAATGAAAATTTTATTTTATTTCAAATACTAACTGATTCACCTTTCAAAATTGAAATAAAATTTTTTTGAAAGTTAAAATAAAACTAAAAATTAAAAATTAAATTCAAAAATTGCTTAAATTCAATAAACTAATTAAATTACATTTATCTTCAATATATTTTATTATGTTATTCTAAAGCTACTTTACTATTAAATACTACACCTTTTTTTTTGATTACTGTAACAAAAATATGAAAATTTATTTACATAAAAATCGGAACCTCCTTTTTTTTTTTGTCCATAATTGCACTGAAAAATGCGATTTGAAATTTAATGTTCTTACAAGAATAAAGAAGAAACTCCAAGCTTCATTTTTATATATTTCATATTTTCTTAATGAAAAAATATATAAAAACTGGATATTAAAAAAATTTTACTTACCAATTTTCTAACATATTTAATATAAAAGCTTTTAAATTTTGAGGTTATGTACACAGAATTTATAAAAAAAATTTACTCATTTTTTTTTGACAGTAGCAAGATGGATGCAATAAGAAATTTAAACAAATTGGAGGGTTACAAATTTGCTTAAAAAATGGGTTAAAATTTTGAGTTCACAGTTAAAAAGCTACTTGTTGTATTGGGCAAATAATAAGCTATTTGAAATAAAAAACATTGGAACATTTCGATCCATATTTAAAAAAAAAAACTTTATATGAAATTTAATTCATTTTGGTATTTTTGCTGAAAAAAGAAGAAAAAAAAAAATTTTTTTTTCGTAGTTTTATCTCAAAATACATTGAAAATTTGCACTAATACATTCAATGGTTTCGATGTCACGACCTTCCATTATTGTTGGCTTTGGTTAGTGAAGATAAGAAATTTACGAATGTATGATTGAACATAATGTGTATGTGTATGTGAATTTATATTAGGTCTGGCTGCGTACTTTCCTAACTAATTTCTCTGACTATTTTTGTTTTGAGAGAAAAGAGTAAAATTTCACGTTTTTCTCATTTTATTGTCATTTGTAAGGAAAATACGCAGACAGAAAACTGACTAAAAATGTTATAGTTGACACTTCACACTTGCAATTTTATAATGTTTAGTTGAAATTACAATTGACAACAATAAGATACAAGTTTTTTTTTTCAAATTTGTTTTTAAATTTAATTGTCTTAAATAAATTATTTATTATTAAAAATGGAAAAAGAATAATGCAAATGCTTGATAGTGATTCAGAAAAAGAAGAATCAGAAAGTTGTAGTAGTGAGACCGAAATAAGTTAAACATTAAATAATAAAACATCTAAAGTGCGTTTCGTTTCTTACTCGTTTCAAAATGGCTGGAATAGAGTTCCACTTCGAGAGCAAAGCTAACTTAAATATTACAAAGTTACAAAGGTCAAACAGTCAAAGTCTTATGAAGTGTCATTATTATATTATTATTTTAAATTTTTATATTATAAATTTTTATATTGAAATACTTGTAAACGAAATCGTTCAATTGAACTATACTTAAAATAAAATTTTTTTTAAGACTCCATTACTTGTTTGTAATAAATGTTATAAACGAAAACGCATAAATTTTATTCAGCGTAAGAATGAAACTCACTCTGTTAAAATATATTTTTTTGACATTTAAAAACTTTATAAATTTATACAGTTTTTGCCCGATAAAATTTTCCTGGCTAAAACTTTATAAAAACTTTATAAGGGAAGTGTGTCACGTGATCAAAAATATAGTCAGAGAAATAGTCACTCTCAGTACGCAGACAGTTTTCTCGGGCTAAAAATTTATAAAGCTTTACATTTTTTGTAAAGTTTTTGAGTACGCAGACAGACCTATTATTTATATTGATAAGAATGAATGAAAAACAAAAATACTATTCTCAAAATTTACGTTCGCTTGTTTCTACAATATAGATTATATTTATTTATTCAATGTTATATAAATATAATATTTTCAGGAGAAAAAAGACATTTATATCTTTTAACTTTATTCAGCATCTAATTATATTATAAAGTTCTTTTATTTAAAAAATAGTATTCAAGAACAATTGATTTAAAAAAATTTTATTTAAAAAATTAAACTAGGAAAAAAATGCATTTATACCTAGTTAAAACTCATGTACTTTTCTTATTATTATTATATTGCATAATAAATTATAATACTAATGAAAATTTGTAAATGATTAGTCAAAATGATAATTAGGTAGGTCATAAATTTAAAATCCCGTTACCTAATCTGATTTGATTTCGATGATTAAAAAAATATATTCGATGTTATTCAATGCAAAATTAAAATATAACAAAAAAAAAGGCTGTATAAAAATTAAAAGAACATATGATTACTTTTATCAAATTCAAGGTCAATTACATATAACAAAAAGGAATTTTGTTTATTTGGAGTATGGACTGCAAAAGACTTTAAATTTATTCGAGTTGAAAAGAGGAAAAATTTTTTATTGAAGAACAAGTTAGCACATTTTTATAACAATTTCTTATTATTTGAAATTTGTGATCCCCGTATACCTAGAAATATGAGAGTAATGCGTATTTTCTTTGATTTATAATATTAAATTCTAATAACTAAATGAAATAATTTTTTGTTCATTTATTCAAATTTTCTAATTAATATATAATTATCGTAAATGTTAACTAGGTATTAAAAACTTTTATTAAATGTTATTATATAAATAAAATTAGTCAAAATGGTAATAAAAAAATTCTAAGAAAAAATTATATACCTGTGAAAAATACAGGTAACATTTTTTTTACTATGGTATAGAAAAAATATAAACACATTTCAAAAATTTAATTTTTCTATGTATTTAATAATAAAAACATATCATTTTATAATTTAACAAATATTCAGCTTCAAAAGCATTTCAATATTTATATCATTTACCCAATGGTTTTATTTAACAAATATAAAATTTTTATGCACTTGCAGAATATTTTTGAATATTATGAATGCATTTTTTTTTTAAGTGATGCATTATATATGCTTACGTATACATGATACGTCGTACATACAATTTTTTTTTTGTTGCATTTCTCTGTGGACAGGAAATTACACAGCCTTTTCTGTTCAGGCGTGGCTGTAAATGTCGCAAGGGGGAATAACTCTTACGACGTGTGTGGGACTCGAACCCACACTCCCTCGGTGTTTACAACGTATTTTATACGCTCTTACCCATTAGGTCACCGAGGCCCCAAATACAATTTATATATTATTTTATTTATCTTATGGTATGCATCGGTGTGCATGATCAATAGATAAAGCGACAAATGTATGGAAAAATTAAAAGAACTTTTTGAGCTTTGAAAGCTTTTAATTTTTATATTCATTAATACGTACGTACGTAGAATTTTTACTTGAAGTTTGAGTTCGACATAGCTTTTAACCTACTCTTAACAATAAAATTACTTCGATTATTATATACACTTCTAAATAAAGATTCATGGTACTGGCAATTATCGCAAATGAACCAGTTATCCAAAGAAGGATAATACCAATCCCTGCTTGCTCCCATACAAATACCTTTTTATTACAACTTTTATGCAAATTTTTATTACAGAAAGCTTTGCAAACAACAAATTTACACTTTTTATCAGTAATAGTGCAATTTTCTAATTTACATTTAAATTCTATAGTAATTTTAATAATTTTAGAATGAAAAAAAAATTAAGTTAATAAAAATTTAATAAAAGCACTTAATTGACAGAGTCAGCAAAAAAAAAAAAGAAAATATTTTAATATTAAGTACTTCAAACCAAAAAAAAAAGGAAATTTGGTAATAAACTTTTACTTAAAAGTAAATATATTTTGATTAAAAAAGTTGATTATCACTTTGGAAAAGATAGTTATAAATTAAAATAAAATGATGCAGTTAGCAAAAATAAATTTCTTTCTAAACAGAACATTAATATAAAAATGAAAAAAAAATTAATCCGGATATTAAAAAGTAAAAAAACTTAATTAATTATCCGCCCGTGCGATTGACTGAATGATAGAAACAGTATATAATAACATTAATAATACTAGTAACAATAATAACAACTATAATAACAATAATAATAATAACAATGTTGTTACTCTACTTGAAGCTAATCGTCTTACCTTCAAACTCCAAATGGTCCACCATAATAAATTTATAATAATCTCACACGCATCTGAATCCGAATACAGAACCTTGTGATATATAAGTGAACAGTCATCAATATTAAAATTATTCTACTTACAAAAAATCTTTTATTAACTAACAAAAATTAAATTAAATTTGAAACCTTAAATAAAGTTTAATGCTCTAATCAAATATGTTAATTTTTTTAATCATTGCAGAATATTAAATCTATTCATTGTATTATCATTATTATATTAATAATAATGCAATGACCTGTACTGTAATACACTTATAATTTTTAATAAAAGTAATATAAAAAATGTAACCTACATTAAATGTATAAAAATATCTGTATTTTAAAATGTTTTTTAAAATAAAATTTAGAGTGAAATAAAACACCTGTTTTTTATTTTCATTAACTGGCACTCAACGCAAATTTTTTTCTTTAAAAATTTCTCCATAGGAGAAAACAAAAGAAAAAAAACTAAAAATTCTCCGCAGGAGAAAGGAAAATAGTTTTAATTATTAAATAGTTTTAAATAGTTCTACTTATAAAAATCTAAAATTTAAAATTAGAAGGAAAATGAAAAAGAAATAAAACTATAAATGTTCATTAAATTATTAAATTAAATGTTAAATAAAAAATCACTAAGTACTTGGAAAAAAAGGTGAAAAATTCTCTATAAGAGAAAGTATATTTATTTCCAAATATAGAAAAAGCAAAATACTTAAATAAACAAAAAATAAAAAAACTATTTCTAAAGTGTGAAAATTGTGATTTGTAACCTGCTAACATTGGAAGTACAAATATTATGAGAAGATGGACAATAATATTGCTTCTAAACATCGTACTGTAAGTTAAAAGGTTTCTATTAAGATTTTTGAAAAAAAACTTATTTATTTAATATCACATATTAACCTATATTTACTGGAAATTTTAAATAAAAAATTGAATAAGTAAATTTTTAGTAAAATTATTTAAAAAAATATTAAATAAAAATAATAATTGTTAATAAAATTATAAATAAATAAAAGTATTATAAACTAAGTAAATTTTTAATAAAATTACTTAAAAAATATTAAACAAAAATAATTATCGTTAATAAAACTATAAATTGTCGAAAATTAAATTTTTTCAAAGTAAATTGAATAAATAAACTTTTAATATTAAATAAAAAATAAATGTTGTTAATGGAACTATAAATTATCGAAAAAAATAATTTTTATTTTAAATTTAAATATTCTTATCTTTTTCTAAATAGAAAATTGAATTAGTAAATTAAATAATACAAACACAAACTACAAATAATTGAAAAAATTAAATTTAAAAAATTTTTAAAATCTGCAACTCCAAATAATTTGATTCTCCCTTTCTCAATTAAAAATTACTATTAAAATGGCAACGGTTTAAGAATTACCACTATAGCACAAGCCACAAGAAGAACAAGCCACTATAGCAGAATTATTAAAAAGAAGCCATAATCACGAGATTTGATCACGCTTATGCGGATAGACGCCCATTGCATATTCTAGAACAGCAATTAAATCTGTTAAGACAAGGTAAACTCTCCATCAGCAATTATTACGACAAAGTAGAAAAACAACTAAGTCTTATTACTACAAAAATCATGATGAAGTATAGTGATCAAACCATAATCGGCTTATATATCGTCAAATACCGCGAAGATGCTTTAAGAACCTTTATATCAGGCCTTGAACCTAATATCGGAAATAGTTTATTCGAAAGGACCCTCCGATTTACCATAAAAATTAAAAACTACGCTTTTAAAAATTCTAACTACCCCACGCCAATGTACATTGTTCCAAGCGTGTCACATCTTAGAAGAAACGATCCATCTATCCATCAATGACAAAATACAACTGGTCAATCTAATGAAGTATTTCCTAATTTAATAAATTCAGCAACAAAACGCGGTAGAGAACCCTCAACCCAAATAAATTATCCTAAAATATAACGTATCAATAACATTAATAAGCAACGAATAAACTCTGAATACTTTTTAGACGAAGAAGAAATTCTTGATAATTCATTAACGAAGAAATATACGAACCAACCGAAAACGACTTTCTTGACGAAATTAATTTTTTGGGGTAAACCCTCTTCTCTACCTTATATTGAGAAGAGGTTAAATAACGAAATTGTTTTAAAAATACTCCTGGACACCGGTACATCGAAAAATTATACCAAATCACTTCCGCATTTAACAGGAATTAAAAAAGTAGATAAGCCTTTTAAGGTAAAAACTGTGTCCGGTTTTACTGAAATTAAAAACAAATACAAAATTAATTTGTTTGGACATATTTCACATTTTTTTATTTTACCCGGCCTTTCATCTTTTGACGCAATTGTGGGATTTGATCTCATGAAGTCCATTCAGGCTAAAATTGACACCGCAAAAGACGAATTAAGCTACGAACAAGGTAGTGAGAAATTAAAGTTTTTAAATTGTCAAGAAGTATCTTATATAGCAATAGATTTCGATAATAATAATATTCCACCCAATTTTCAAAATAAATTTGCAGAATTAATACCGCAAAATTCAATAGATTTCGCTCATCCTAATGTTGCTCTACCTTACAATACAAATGTGAAAGCAACAATAAATACCACAACTGAAACCCCTATTTACGCAAAATCATACCTTTACCCACAAGCTTATTCCGAATTTGTAAATAACGAGGTAGACCAACTTTTAAAAGACGGTATTATACAACCATCTCGAAGCCCATACAATAGTCCCATATGGGTAGTCACGAAAAAAACTACTGACGACAGTGGCAATAAGGAACTTTGTCTTCTTATCGACTTTCAAAAATTAAATAAGTTTACTGTCCCTGACAAATATCCCATCCTGGATACCTCGTAATTCTTTTAAATTTAGGCACAGATAAATTTTTTTCCACCTTAGACTTAAAGAGTGGTTTCCACCAAATTCTATTGGACCCTAAACATACTCAGAAAACAGCATTTAGTATAAATAATGGCAAATGCGAATTTTGTCGCCTACCTTTTGGTTTGAAAAATGCTTCTAGCTCCTAGAATTTTTCAAAAGGCAATTAACGATGTTTTAAGAGATGAAATCGGTAAAACTTGTCACGTGTACATCGACGATATTATAATATTTTCTCCAAACGCCGAACAACATTTACGAGATACTGAAAAGATCTTACAAAAATTAATGAACGCAAATATGCGGGTCTCATCAAAAAAATCTAAATTCTTTATGAAAGAAGTCGAATTCCTCGGATTTGTCGTAAATGAACATGGTACAAAAACAAGCCCAAAAAAAATCAACGACATTCTACAGTATTCTGAACCAACAAATCTTCGAAATCTTCGTGCCTTTCTTACAAAATATCTTAGAGGCGAAAACGGTAATATTGGTACCAAGCAATCCAAAAATGTGATAATTCACTTAGACCAGTCAACGTTAGATGCATTTAATCGGGTTAAAAAAATTTTAGCTTCAGAAGAAGTACTACTTCAGCATCCCAATTTCCGGAAACCCTTTGAACTAGCCACAGATGCTTCTAGTGCAGCTTTAGGAGCCGTATTGCCTTAGAGGGGAAGACCGATAACTTTCATCTTTCATCAGCAAAACGGAAGAATCTTACGCAACGAATGAGCGCGACTTGCTTGCAATTTTTTGGGCTCTGCAAACTTCAAGAAATTATATTTACGGAGCATGTGACTTACGCATTTATACAGACCACCTACCCTTGATATTTGCTATTTCTGAAAGAAATCCCAATAGTAAAATTAAAAGATGGAAGGCTTCGATAGAAGAATTCTCGCCAACCTTCTTTTATAAGCCAGGGAATCAAAATTTAGTTGCGGATGATTTAACACGTCAAAAAATAAATGCAGTAACTCAATCAGTTATAGATACAGCGGCTACTTGTCACAGTGAAGAATCACAAGAAGAATAAATTTGTACAGTAAAAACACCAATTAATTGCTTCCAAAATCAATTTTTTATAGAAAAGAGAGTACCTACTTATAAAAATAAAATTATTTTTAAGAACAAACTTAGACACATTATCACTTTTAAAAATCAAGGTGATCTAATCAAAATATTGGATACCGCACTTAATCCTAATGTAATAAATGGTATCTATTGTCCTCTTACAATTTTGTCGGAGATTCAAAATACTGTTATCAATATATTTCCGTCAGTAAAAATCAGACACACAGAAAAAATGGTTATAGACATCTACAACGCCGAGGATGAACTAGAAATAGCAAATAATGAACATAATAGAGCCCATAGATCCTACAAGGAAAATTTATCTCAAATACTTGATCAATATTACTACCCTGATTTAAAACAAATACCCTGATTTAAAACAAATACTAAAGTCAATTACAACCAATTGTAAAATATGTCAAAAAGCGAAATATGATAGAAAACCTCAAGATCAAGTCATAGTCAATATTACTACCCTGATTTAAAACATTTACCCTGTTTTAAAACAAATACTAAAGTCAATTACAACCAATTGTAAAATATGTCAAAAAGCGAAATATGATAGAAAACTTCAAGATCAAGTCATAGGAAACACACCGATTCCCGAAGAAATAGGACAAATTTTACATTTAGACATATTTTCGACAGAAGGACAGTTGTTTTTAACTTGCTTACATAAATTTCCAAAATTGGCTATTGTTAAGCCAATTAAATCAAAATCTATAATTGACATTAAGCCAACTCTTTTAGAAATAATATCTTACTTAAATCCTAAAACTATCGTAACTGATAACGAAAAAACCTTTTGTTCACAAACTATACAAACTTTATTGACAAATCTAGGCACATTGCATCATAGAGTTCCTCCACTTCATAGTAAAAGTAACGGTTAAGTGGAAAGATTCCACTCAACCTTAATAGAAATTGCAAGATGTTCCCAGTCCGAGAAAACACAAATGGACTTAACGGAATTGATTCTCTCTAGTACACAAATATAATGTTTCGATACATTCTACTACAGAATAGCCCAAAAAAGGTATAACCAATATCACAACAAAAATAAATTTCAGAAAAGTTTTCAATCTGGCACAAAAGCTCTTCTTAAAATAAACACTAGACTTGGCAGCAAAATTAAAGACATATACATAGAGGTTGAAATTTTTCAAGACCTAGGTTCTTCTGTAAGGGTTACTAGTGGCCAAACAGTTCATAAAGATAATTTAAAACATTTACCTCTATCTAAAGTTTAAATTTTGCAAATTTCAGGCAAATAACTTATGCAGAAATACGAGATTATTCAAAATCTCCCATCATACCTGTCAGCAAAGGCACTGTAATGTTAAATTATTTTTATTTGATCCACACCGTGAACCTAACTCAATATGAAGAAATTCTATTAGAATTTCTACAAAGACTTATTGCATTCATTCAAAACTAGAAACGATCCTTATTTGCTTATAGAGCATGATATAAACGAGATGGAAAAACTTTTAACAATTTTCCAAAGTTCACATCGCCAAGCAAAAAGATCCTTGGATTTTATAGGAAGCATATGGAAATTTATCGCGGGAAAACCTGATCATAATGATCTAATTCAATTACAAAACACCGAAGCCGCTTTGATAACAAATGAAAACTCACAAGTAGATATAAACCAAAATGTACAAAATCATATTAACAAACTTACACAAAAAATTAATCAATTAGTCGAATCTCAAAATAAAATATTAAAAGAAAATAACTCACAGGACTCAATTTTTGATTTAGTCATGATAAGAAATAGAATGATAATATCCGATTTAACCGGTAAATATACTTAACGGTATAGCACTTTCAAAATTAAACGTAGTGAACCCGTTAATTTTAAATTTATTTGAAATAAATAAAATAATTCAACTGCACTATTCAATACCTACTACCGACATTCTCTTATTATCGCAAATAAAAATTAGATAGATTTTTAGATCTATCTATAGATCCATAGATGAAATAAAATACATTGTAAAAATATCAAAAATTAAAGACATTTGTAATCAAATTATTTTATATCCAGTAAATAACAATAATAAGCACAACTTATTAGAAACCGATAATATAGCAAAATGTAACGAAACCTTCATTCCTATGAACAAATGCCAACAAGCAACAATGGTATCTATATGTGAAAAAATGTCAGGCACTCCATGTGCTATTGCTCTAATGAATAACAACTCAGCATCCTGTTCTACAATAACAGCAAAACAAATAAGTAAAATCAAAGAAATAACTGACGGCCTAGTTATAATCAATAACTCTCCGGCAGAAGTTTTGGAAGATGACAAACAACAAATAACAATAAAAACGGGTACTTACCTTATCACATTCAAAAACAAATTAATTATCAACGATAATGTGTTTGAAACAAACACAAAAGTACTTCACGAACCAATTCCACCCAAACTAATCAATATCAATTTTACTAATCATAACGAAATAATAACATTAGATCATGTCCATAATCTGCACCTGAATAATACAAAAAGAATACTTCAACTCGCAATAGAAACTAAAAACAATTCAACTACAGTCTGGACAACACTCGGGATAATTGGTATAATTTCAACAGCTTTGTTTCTATTTTACTTACTAAAAAAAGGTTCACGTACCAAAATCATAGTAAACAATCAAAAACCAACAATAGATAACATTCTAACCAACAAGCAAATGCAAATAACAACAATTAACGCACTGCAAAACATTACACGAGCCAAGGACGTCACGTCTTTAGAGGGACAGTAGTGAACAGTCATCAATATTAAAATTATTCTATTTACAAAAAATCTTTTATTAACTAACAAAAAATTAAATTAAATTTGAAACCTTAAATAAAGTTTAATGCTCTAATCAAATATGTTAAGTTTTTTAATAATAGCACCATATTAAATCCATTCATTGTATTATCATTATTATATTAATAATAATGCAATGACCTGTAATGTAATACACTTATAATTTTTAATAAAAGTAATATAAAAATTACTCGTTATAAAAAATGTAACCTACATTAAATGTATAAAAATGTCTGTATTTTAAAATGTTCTTTAGAATAAAATTTAGAGTGAAATAAAACACCTGTTTTTATTTTCATTAACTTATATCATCATCTAACAAACATGGTTAATGTTGACTGTATTCGTAATGGTATTTCAATTTTAAAGATAGCAGCTAAACGCTGCTCTTTTTTCAAATTCTATTCTAGACAACTTACTTCAATTTTTTTTTTATTCAATAATCTTAATCTAGGAATATGTTCTTTTATACTAAAAAGTATTTGAGACTAAATTGTATGGCATACGGATGGAAAAAATGCGGATAAAGGGGAATAAGACGGTAATTGTGTCATAAATCTACTAAGATTCGTCTTGAATTTGTGCAAATTGTAAATCAAACAATCATCAAATTTCGGAAAAACAGAGGATGGTAATAGGTTCCACATTTTTGCAGTTCTGACTACAAACGAATTGCTATAACCAGTAGAGCACCATTTAGGAAGTTCCACATAGTAGGCATGAGCACTTGAGGTCCCTCTAGTGGTGTGCTGACATGTTTTGAAAAGTGGCATCAACGATTTTATCTCATCTGAACAAGTGTCATTACCCAAAAAATATTTATAAAGATAGAAAGAGCTCCAATATTACGACGAATGCCAAGAGAAGTGAGACAAGCAGTCTCAACGGAGTAATTCAATGAAGTAAATGAGGCGCCAGTCCATATATGGAAATTATACTCCACCTTGAGTCGTATATAAGCCTTATAGATATTAAGCAAGTTTCTGAATGAAAAATATGTCTTGCACCTAAAGAGAAAATCTAAGCATTTAGCAGCACTTTCCGTTATATCAAAAATATGATCATTTCATATCATTTTTTGATTTAGGTGCATGAATGAAATGCTTGGGTTTTCTCCACTCCACTCTTTTGATAGCACCCCAGCTAGCAATTATGGCTAAATCATGGTTGACCGTGTTGAACACAGTAAGCCGTGCTGCTTTGACCGCGGTGTTTGTGACATCTCATTTCCTAGGAAGTGGGTAAGATGCCACCAGAGTGCTGTCGTCAGCGAAACTGTGGATTGGATTAAAGGTTGTAGATAAGAGATCGTTGATAAAAAATAAAAGGAGAGTGGATTTGTAAAAGGGGTAAGGACGGATCCTTGTGGAACGACAGCATTTATTTGGAATTTGTCGGACGTGTAACCGTCGACTAGAACATAAATACAGCGGTTCGAAAGAAAGTCTTCAATCCATTTACAGGAAGTAGTTCCAAGGCTTATAGCTTGACATTTGCTCAAAAGAGCACCATGCCAAACTCGATCAAAAGCTTTCGAAATATCAAGAGCAACAACAGTACATTCGCCAGAATAGTGAATGCTGCTGTTAAGTTTTCCACAAAGATATGTCATAAAACCGCCAGTGGATCGGTTACATCTAAAATCATATTGTCGATCATTCAGAAAACCCTTATCATCGAGATATTTCCTAAGCTCTTGGTTTATGATCGTTTCTATAACTTTGGATATAATCGAACTATAGCTGCAGGCCTATAGTTGAAGGGGTCACTGTTGTCAGGTTGTATGGAAATTGGTGAAACATGAGCAGTCTTCCATTGGCTGGGATATTTCTCAGGCAAAAATGATATGTAAAAAAGCTTGCGCATGTTTCGAAATAGAGAAAGCAATATTTTTCAGAACCATGGCAGGGATTCCATCGGGATCAGTAGACTTTCTAACTTTTAGATTCTTCAGAACTTTACTACACCTCGGGTCCTGAAGTAGAATTTTTCAAATCTACAGGAATGATCAACTTCAGAAATCGTAGGTGGAGATTGAGATGTAGGAGTAAGTGTGGAATTTGACGCAAAAAGTTTTGCAAATAAGTTTGCTTTCCCAACCGAATCTGAAATGATAGAGTCATTATAATCGATCAACGGAGGGAATTGCGATGTACTAAAGTTCTAAAAGGAACGATTGCAGTTGGCTGGTTGAGAATTTTTTGTTTTAGCCTTTGGTTATGCAGCAACTTTTTCTGGTTGATAATTTAATTTCAATTATTTCCGGCCACTTTATAGCTCCTGCACGATGCTTCCGAAGCATTAGCCTTGTACCGCTTCAAAAGTTCTTCTTTATTTTGCATGGCCTTTTTGTAAATGTGGTTAAGCCATGACTCGGTGTTTTGTTTGCGCGATTTATACGAACTAGGTATAAACAGTTTCAAACCTAGCATTATTGGATTATAAATGACATTTGCAAAAAGTTTAACGTTTCTTTGTCGAAAGTACATTGAAGAGTCAAAGCTTCTCAAAAAAGAATTAAGGCCCTGCCTTAAGATTTTCTTTTAACAAGGCAATTATCGGAATTATCGATTGGATAGTTAAAAGAAACTGAATATTTTTCTGGATTGGTGGTCAGAAATAGTTCCAAAAGGAGTCGGTTTTGGACGGTTTGGTTGGAAATCCTCGTTGGGTTCTTTACAAGTTGAGAAAGTTGGAGAAGATTTGAAAATAGTTCAACTTGCCTGCCTTCTGGAGAATTGTGACTAGAAAAATGGAGCCAGTTCTTGTTATGTATATTGAAGTCGCCAGCAACAACAATCTTGGCATCTGGGAGTTCATGTTGTCGGATAGTTCATCAATGACCACAGCTTTCTCTAGCTCCGTTGATTGGGGAGATCTGTATAAAAAACAGAAAAAAGTTGTAGACTTTTGAACATGGAGTTTTATCTATATATAGTGAAAAATATGGGTGAAGCCTCTTACATTGTGAAGGGTGTTAAAAGCTACATCAGAGCGAATATATAAAGCGACAACTCTATGGGAGATAAAATGAGAAACTAAAGAAGAGACGATTATAAATCGCATTCGCGGTTTCGCCGCTGTATTCGCGTTCACAAATTATTATCGCGCCACTGTATTCACGCGCACCTTCCTACCCTCCTATTTTGTAATATAATGAATATAATTAATTAATTGCTCCTTCCATATATTCACTTTCATTCTTTTTTCAGAATATTTATTTGTATAAACTTAGTTTTTACGGATATTTTCAACTTGTCTTATTACTTCACAGAAGATTTTCTGAAATTTTCTTATAAATAATAAGACTTGTTGAAATTTAAAACTAGGATTTGTCTAAGCATATCAATACTACTTGCTTACTGAAGAGTTTCGGTAGTATTGTAGAACGAAACATTTCCTAAAATATAAAATTAGCCTTTCAAGGCATAATATTTTGCATACGTATTTTGTATCTAAGTAACCAAATAATTTCAAATAAACATCAATTTGATAAACTAGTAAAAACACAATAAGTTGGAAAATTTTTAATTTATTTAAATTAAAAAAAAAAACAAAAAATAATAAAAAAAAAAGGAAAAAAATTTTTTTTTTCTTTTTAGAATTTATTATTTTAGCTTTAAAGAATATCAATACTACTTGCTAACTGAAAAGTTTTGGTAGTATTGTAGAACGAAACATTTCCTAAAATATTTATTTGTATGTTGTACAAATATATGAGTACACTACTAATACCCTGAAACACTGGCGAATTTGTAAATTTTGTTCTGAAAAACTAAAACTTCAAGCTACTTATTGAAAACAAGAGTAATACGTACAAATGTCCAACTTGTAGAGAGGATGTAATAGACAACATATAAGTATTTATTTAAATTTAAAAAAATACACCAACGAAGAAAAAGAAAAATACAATACAGCAACTTGTTAGTTGTTTGTTATTATTTTAAATATAATGTGATTTTGTTTTTTGATGATCTTTTCATGTATGTATATTACTTTCTTTATTATAGAATTGACTTTTTTTTTATAATATATATAATACAAATTATAAATAGTTTTGGGGTGTTATTTGAAAATTTTTTAATGTATTTATACATGTGAAAAATAAGTTGCTTATGCTCATTTACAAACACAGAGAAATATGATTTTTAAAACTCTTTCACTTCTTTCACCTCCATCTTTTAAAATTAGAATAAGTTGTACATCTTTCACCTTAATTTTTTAAACTGAGAATAAGCTAGAACACACTGTACTTTTGCTGCTTATATGTACATATTTCAAGACGAAACTATTTTACCTCTTAATTATTTTTAAAACACGAAGCGATAATGATATATTTTAATCATCCGTTTACGATGATGGTAGCGGGGCCATCTGGATGTGGCAAAACAACATTTCTATGTAGCTTAATCAAAAATATTGATACTGGATTGATACATCCAAAAATTGAAAAAATAAAATGTAACCCAGACATTTCTGCTGTTCCAAGAAATATAAATTGATATAGATTTTTATACCGGCATTCCGGAAGAGCTTAGTGAAATTGAAACTAATCTACTTTAATTGTTTTAGATGATTTAATGTTAGTTTCAGCAAACAAACAAATATATATGTGAACATTTCACTAGAGTTTCACAGCACCGAAATTTGTCTATTATATTATTAACGCAAAACGTTTTTCATCAGGAGAAATTCTCACAAGATATTTCACTAAATTGTAAATATTTGGTACTTTTTAAAAATCCTCGAGTTAAATCACTGATTTTTCTCTAGGTGGACAACTGTTTCCGAAAAATATAACAGGCTTGCTGAGGGTATATAATGAATCAACATGAAGCTCACATGGTTATATTGTATTAGCTTTAATATTGTAAAGACGTTAACGATTTGTTTCGAATTAGAAACAACATATTCTCAGAGCGATATAGCGTTTGTTTTTGTGCTACCACAGATTTAAACAATTGCTTAACCGACATATGTTACATGTACTAGAAAAATGCAGCAACAAGAATTTTCGTAAAAAGATTCTAAAATATTGTGATGATGATATAATAAAAACTATTGTTGAAATTGCAATTTCTAAATGATAAACATGATTGAGTTAATACTTGTATATCACTAATGCAATAACTAACAATGTCACGTTGCATATCAAATGTATTACCCTTGTTTTCTTCATACAATTTTATGAATGTATTACGATCTTCCATCTGCATTGTGTCTGGGTTGTGATATTCAATAGCAGGTAAGGTCCAACATATTCTTGGTTCATGTAGTTTGATTTCTTTTCGATTTTCTTTTATAATTTTCTCTCCAAATTTTTTTTCTTGTTGTATCTCTAAATCATAAAAGATATATAAAAAATCCTTCAATTTGGGCTACCTTAGATCTTGTTGAATATAACAGAAATTACCTTGCGATACTTGCTTAAACAAACTTTAAAGATAACATGTATGTCTTTCAGTTTTGTAAACCTTCAAGCAGTAAGAGTATTTCCTTATTACTGAAGTGGAAGCTATATGATTGTCTAGACATTCTTGACCTCTAAATGTTCTATTACACGCTTCGCATAAAATATTTTTTGCATCTTTAGAACAAGGTGGGGATTTTTGACAACAAGGGCACGATCCACTGCACTAGTGATGACCTTTATTATTGTAGGGAATATGACATTCCTCGTATTATTGCGAACCATAAAAGTTTCAGTTAGTGAAGAAATAACATTGTAATGATTTTTAGCATACAGTAAATTTAATCTTTTACCGCTTTATTAAATCACTAAAGACCAAACGACCTCTATGTTTATAATTATAGAGGAATTTTTTCACTAATTTTTACAGATATTGCATCCATTCTTCGTAACATATAAATTAAGTAATTCGATTTTTTGTTGTTGCTTTTTCCAATTTTAAAATACGTATAAAAAACTTAAACAAAACATGTATTATTAAACGTACCTATACTATTTACTTTTATGCTTGTTTTTAAATTTCTACTAAAAAAGAAATTGTTTATATAATTATAATTTAATAAGGATAAAGTAAAAACAAAAATGTAAACAAACTTTCGATTTTGCATTTAATTTTAACTAGAATTTTAAATCATTTTATTTAAAAATTTTTTTTACTTTTTAAAAAATATTTATTCAATTTGTTTTATTAGTTATTTTCTTCTGTTTTTGTTTAGGTTAACAGGTTTTAATTATTTGTATCGATCACTCATTCTAAAAGTAAAAGTAAAAAAATAGGTGTGTACATTTCCAGTTCGACCACCATAAAAACATCACGTGGATTTAATGGTAAGTTATTTATTAGCGGATGTTTTTCTAAGTACTGCATATTTTGATTCTTTAATTGCTTTTTAAATTCGCAAGCCCACATTTCAATTACGTCATACCCTAGACTCTTCAAGTTTTTTGATTTAGCTATAGTTCTTTCATATCGTTTATTTAATGTATTATTCTCATTGTCATATAGTGATTCATCACGTCTATCCCGTAAACAAACGGGATATCCGTGAAAATAACATCCATGGAATTTGAAAATTTGGTTAGTGGTTGCATAATATCCGTCTTTTCAACTCCTGCAATAACTGCTTCTTTTCCTTTAGCCGCATGTTGAATATTTATACTTTTTGCTCTTCATAAACTAACCATTTAATAGCTTCTTTTGATTGGTTGTCAGAATAGCGATATCCGTTTTTAGGAATCAGACCAATAGTGTTTGGTTTTAAAAAATTACGTCGCAAAACTAGATTACAAGCTGAAGCGATAGTTGTTGCATCTAGGAATGGCTCAACGTTACCTTATTCAAGAAATAACTTTCTAAATGATAAACATGATTGAGTTAATACTTCTACATCACTAATACAATAACTAATAATATGACGTTGCATATCAAATGTATTACTCTTGTTTTCTTCATACCATTTTATGAATGTATTACGATCTTCCATCTGCATTGTGTCTGGGTTGTAATATTCAATAGCAGGTAATGGTCCAACATATTCTTGGTTCATGTAGTTTGATTTCTTTTCGATTTTCTTTTATTTCATTTTGAACTTTGCTTTTTTAGTTATTTTCTTCTGTTTTTGTTTAGATTAACAGGTTTTAATTATTTGCATCGATCACTCATTTTAAAAGTAAAAAAATAAAAAAATAATTGTATTTTGCATTTAACTTAAATTTGAGGAACTTCAATACTTTGTTAAACTTAATATGATACGTCATTCGTATTTTTTCATTATCAAAATTTGTGTTATATTTAAAAAAACAAAAAAAGGTATTTTGCATTTAACTTCAAACTTTGTAGTAATTATTTGACAAACAAATTATATTTTAAAAAAACCTTTTTCTCTTTCAATCAATACCTACATGACGTATTATTAAACACACCTATAATTATTTTTTCTTTATGCTTACTGAAATTTAAATGTGAATAAAATAAAATGCACGCACTTTCTTCATAAAATTTTTCCTTCTGTTTTCATTACTGTCTGTAACAATAAACACAAAAAAGTATTTAAACTAGATTCTTTTTTACGGAATGGGGAGGGGGGCATTGACCCTAAACAATAATAAAAACATGGAAAAGGTCATTGTACCCAACCAGTTGTCTTAACCTCTTCACTCACTACCACTACCCAACAACCAAGTTAATCAGGAAATAAACATGTATTTTACAGTTTTTTCCCTGAGGGAGGTTGGAATCTTCCAAAGACACCAAGACTTCCCCCCTTGGTAGTGTCAGATTCTGACTGACTAAACCCACCTCCCCCATTAGGTAATATAATGGGATGAAACCCTTACCGGCGAACGCAGTATATTGGCTAGGGAGTAGGGATAGGAAAGGATAGGAAATGGATACGGAAACATTCAATTGGGAGTGAGACTGTAAGGAAACAATGAATCGGCCTATTGTTATTACTATTTTGCTAACAGTGACTAAAACCGTCACAACAGTTACAACATGTAATAATAGTATATAGTACTACATGAGGTAATTATTGAAGGCAACCCACACACGGTCACTGTAGCGGCTACTATTATTGGTATTAGTATTCTTATTAATATTATTATTATTTTACTACAGAGTCAGCGCCATCAGTGGATTACAACGTGCAGCAGTATATAACACCTTACTTGCATGATATAACCAAAGATAGCTCCACTGTAGCAGCTATCATTATTATTACTATTATTATTATTATTATAATTATTATTATTATTATAATTATTATTATTATTACTATTATTATTATTGTTATTATTTTACTACAGAGTCAGCGCCATCCGTGGATTACAACGTGCAGCAGTATATAAAACCTTACTTGCATGATATAACCAAAGATAGCTACCACTGCGCTATGAGTCAGTTACATTCACCTATAATTAATTTTAACCTTCACCTTATCACAAACCATATATTACCTTAATGGCACGTGCCTTCCTGACACGCCTAAACCGGTTTTTTTCCCCAGCCCAAAGGAGCCTATTACCTGCTGTCAACTAAGGTGATATATACTTCTTTGTAACAAAAGAAGAAATCTCCATGAAAAATTTCGTTTGGTATAGAGGGCGTTTCAGTAATATGTCATGGGTCATATTACATGGGTCACAATTATTTATATATTTATGTATTAATTCTTTTAATTTAGGGAAAAAGTAGATATTTCTTATTTTCAATAATACTCCGGTGGTTAGTTTTCTCGTGGGTTTCTTAAATTATTTTAAGAGGTTCTTCTTCGGTGTCTAGATCGATTGCTTTATTTGAACATTTAATGAATTTAATTTTATTATTATTTGAAAACAAGCTAATAAGTCTTTTTTGAAGTATATTATATCGGGAGTATTCTAGTTCTGAGAAAATTCCCGTTGTTTCTTTTTTAAGTATCTCCGTAACACATTGTTTAGATGTCCTTCATTATTAAGGTCGCTATCAGATATATAAATTTTTCTAAAGGTTTTATATTTAATAGTAAATTGATTTTCTTTTTCTTTTACTAAGTGAATTTGACAGAGATATTTATTGATAATGTTTTCTGATAATGGAAAATGGTCGCCTAAATTTTCGACGCCACTTCAGAATAATTTTTTTTTAGGATGTTTATTTCTTTTTCGCGTGGTTTTACGGGAGCGAATTTATTTATCCTTTCGATGGTTTCGAGTTCATCCCATATGGAACTAATAGGAGCTATTTTATGTTTTTTTAATAATTGAATACTGTTAAGTTGTAAAACTTCTAATTTGTGTGTTTCTGAGTACGGGTAAGCATTAGTGAATTTAGTTATTTTATTGTTGACTTTTAGTTGTCCGTTTGGGCTGTCGATTTGGGCTCCCATGGATTTTAAAACGTTTAACCCTATGATAGCCTGGAAATTATCATTGTTAAAGTTCAATACTTTCCATGGCATTGTTGAGTCTTCGTTAAACTCGTCCGTGATGACCTTTATTATTGTAAGGAATATGACATTCCTCGTATTATTGCGAACCATAAAAGTTGCAGTTAGTGAAGAAATAACATTGTAATGATTTTTAGCATACAGTAAATTTAATCTTTTACCGCTTTATTAAATCACTAAAGACCAAACGACCTCTATGTTTATAATTATAGAGGAATTTTTTCACTAATTTTTACAGATATTGCATCCATTCTTCGTAACATATAAATTAAGTAATTCGATTTTTTGTTGTTGCTTTTTCCAATTTTAAAATACGTATAAAAAACTTAAACAAAACATGTATTATTAAACGTACCTATACTATTTACTTTTATGCTTGTTTTTAAATTTCTACTAAAAAAGAAATTGTTTATATAATTATAATTTAATAAGGATAAAGTAAAAACAAAAATGTAAACAAACTTTCGATTTTGCATTTAATTTTAACTAGAATTTTAAATCATTTTATTTAAAAATTTTTTTTACTTTTTAAAAAATATTTATTCAATTTGTTTTATTAGTTATTTTCTTCTGTTTTTGTTTAGGTTAACAGGTTTTAATTATTTGTATCGATCACTCATTCTAAAAGTAAAAGTAAAAAAATAGGTGTGTACATTTCCAGTTCGACCACCATAAAAACATCACGTGGATTTAATGGTAAGTTATTTATTAGCGGATGTTTTTCTAAGTACTGCATATTTTGATTCTTTAATTGCTTTTTAAATTCGCAAGCCCACATTTCAATTACGTCATACCCTAGACTCTTCAAGTTTTTTGATTTAGCTATAGTTCTTTCATATCGTTTATTTAATGTATTATTCTCATTGTCATATAGTGATTCATCACGTCTATCCCGTAAACAAACGGGATATCCGTGAAAATAACATCCATGGAATTTGAAAATTTGGTTAGTGGTTGCATAATATCCGTCTTTTCAACTCCTGCAATAACTGCTTCTTTTCCTTTAGCCGCATGTTGAATATTTATACTTTTTGCTCTTCATAAACTAACCATTTAATAGCTTCTTTTGATTGGTTGTCAGAATAGCGATATCCGTTTTTAGGAATCAGACCAATAGTGTTTGGTTTTAAAAAATTACGTCGCAAAACTAGATTACAAGCTGAAGCGATAGTTGTTTCATCTAGGAATGGCTCAACGTTACCTTATTCAAGAAATAACTTTCTAAATGATAAACATGATTGAGTTAATACTTCTACATCACTAATACAATAACTAATAATATGACGTTGCATATCAAATGTATTACTCTTGTTTTCTTCATACCATTTTATGAATGTATTACGATCTTCCATCTGCATTGTGTCTGGGTTGTAATATTCAATAGCAGGTAATGGTCCAACATATTCTTGGTTCATGTAGTTTGATTTCTTTTCGATTTTCTTTTATTTCATTTTGAACTTTGCTTTTTTAGTTATTTTCTTCTGTTTTTGTTTAGATTAACAGGTTTTAATTATTTGCATCGATCACTCATTTTAAAAGTAAAAAAATAAAAAAATAATTGTATTTTGCATTTAACTTAAATTTGAGGAACTTCAATACTTTGTTAAACTTAATATGATACGTCATTCGTATTTTTTCATTATCAAAATTTGTGTTATATTTAAAAAAACAAAAAAAGGTATTTTGCATTTAACTTCAAACTTTGTAGTAATTATTTGACAAACAAGTTATATTTTAAAAAAACCTTTTTCTCTTTCAATCAATACCTACATGACGTATTATTAAACACACCTATAATTATTTTTTCTTTATGCTTACTGAAATTTAAATGTGAATAAAATAAAATGCACGCACTTTCTTCATAAAATTTTTCCTTCTGTTTTCATTACTGTCTGTAACAATAAACACAAAAAAGTATTTAAACTAGATTCTTTTTTACGGAATGGGGAGGGGGGCATTGACCCTAAACAATAATAAAAACATGGAAAAGGTCATTGTACCCAACCAGTTGTCTTAACCTCTTCACTCACTACCACTACCCAACAACCAAGTTAATCAGGAAATAAACATGTATTTTACAGTTTTTTCCCTGAGGGAGGTTGGAATCTTCCAAAGACACCAAGACTTCCCCCCTTGGTAGTGTCAGATTCTGACTGACTAAACCCACCTCCCCCATTAGCCAATATAATGGGATGAAACCCTTACCGGCGAACGCAGTATATTGGCTAGGGAGTAGGGATAGGAAAGGATAGCCATCCGTGGATTACAACGTGCAGCAGTATATAAAACCTTACTTGCATGATATAACCAAAGATAGCTACCACTGCGCCATGAGTCAGTTACATTCACCTATAATTAATTTTAACCTTCACCTTATCACAAACCATATATTACCTTAATGGCACGTGCCTTCCTGACACGCCTAAACCGGTTTTTTTCCCCAGCCCAAAGGAGCCTATTACCTGCTGTCAACTAAGGTGATATATACTTCTTTGTAACAAAAGAAGAAATCTCCATGAAAAATTTCGTTTGGTATAGAGGGCGTTTCAGTAATATGTCATGGGTCATATTACATGGGTCACAATTATTTATATATTTATGTATTAATTCTTTTAATTTAGGGAAAAAGTAGATATTTCTTATTTTCAATAATACTCCGGTGGTTAGTTTTCTCGTGGGTTTCTTAAATTATTTTAAGAGGTTCTTCTTCGGTGTCTAGATCGATTGCTTTATTTGAACATTTAATGAATTTAATTTTATTATTATTTGAAAACAAGCTAATAAGTCTTTTTTGAAGTATATTATATCGGGAGTATTCTAGTTCTGAGAAAATTCCCGTTGTTTCTTTTTTAAGTATCTCCGTAACACATTGTTTAGATGTCCTTCATTATTAAGGTCGCTATCAGATATATAAATTTTTCTAAAGGTTTTATATTTAATAGTAAATTGATTTTCTTTTTCTTTTACTAAGTGAATTTGACAGAGATATTTATTGATAATGTTTTCTGATAATGGAAAATGGTCGCCTAAATTTTCGACGCCACTTCAGAATAATTTTTTTTTAGGATGTTTATTTCTTTTTCGCGTGGTTTTACGGGAGCGAATTTATTTATCCTTTCGATGGTTTCGAGTTCATCCCATATGGAACTAATAGGAGCTATTTTATGTTTTTTTAATAATTGAATACTGTTAAGTTGTAAAACTTCTAATTTGTGTGTTTCTGAGTACGGGTAAGCATTAGTGAATTTAGTTATTTTATTGTTGACTTTTAGTTGTCCGTTTGGGCTGTCGATTTGGGCTCCCATGGATTTTAAAACGTTTAATCCTATGATAGCCTGGAAATTATCATTGTTAAAGTTCAATACTTTCCATGGCATTGTTGAGTCTTCGTTAAACTCGTCCGGTACTTTTGTAATTATTTCATTATATAAAATTTGTTTTCTAATTAAAGTTTTTAGTTTTATAAGTTGTGAGAGATTTTAAAATTTGATTTTTGGAAATATTTTACTACTAATGATAGAGGTGGCGGAACCCGAATCGATTATGCATTCTACTTTTTTATTTTCAATTGTCATAGTCGCAATGGGTAATTGAGTTGGTGAGGCGTTAATTGAAATGTGAGGTGGTTTGTTTTGAATGTGAGGATTGTGATTTTTTATTTGTAGTGAGAATTAGATTTAGATTTTGACTTTTCGCGGGAATATGATCTGCATATTATTAATTAATACATAATGTTACAATTAAATAGCACAATCGGTTATTTTAATTATTGATAATGATATTGCGCTATGTAATTCATTAAAATACATTTGAACTACATGTAATAAAAATTTACATGTAGTTCAAATTTACATAATAAAACACAAAATTTACATAATAAAAAACTGCTTTTAGACTGTACTTTTAAACTTTGATACAGTTTAAAAGCTTCCTCCTTTTTAAAAATGGCTTCACTGCAAATGCGATTGAACCAAGATTTGGACTTCCATTTAATAGTTCTCATGGAGTGAGGAATAAATAACGTCATTCCGAGTAAAATTGTTTTACAAATCGCATTTGCAACAAAGTCGACATTCTTATCGCGGAAGCACGATGACCAATCAAAGTATGTGAAAAAACTGTTAAAACCATCCCAGTTCGCATGGCTATAGTGCCATACTAATTTTCTGGTAGGAGCCCTTTGATTGCTAATTGGGTCTACCCGGAAACTTGTTTCAACCAAACAATGGTCGAAGCCACCCAGGGGACAACCAACTGAAACCACATATTTTTGACAACCAACAGATCCAAGAGGTAGCTTTCTTAATCAGCACGGTTCGGGATCCTAGTGGGATTTTGGACAAGTTGGAAAGATGGAAAAGAGTTGAGAATAGTTCAATTTTGTTTTGACTCAGAGAAGTGTGACTGTGAGACTAGAAAAGTGAACTAGTGACTAGAAAAGTGGAGCCAGTCTCTATTATGGATATTGAAATCACCCACCAGAACAATTTCAGTTCCTGAAGATGAATCCAAAATTTCATTGATTTGGTTTGAGAGATTTTCAATTTCCACAACAGTTTCCTCTTCATTTTAGTTGGGTGATCTGTATAAGAAACAGAAATGTATGACCTGCTTTCTAACAAGGATTTTTACCCAAACATAGTGGAAGGTTGGGCTAGAACATTTGAATTTATTAAGAGTGTTGAAAGCTGTGAAATGTTACTTATTTTACATATTTTTTAAAGTGGGGAGAAATCGAAAAATTTTAAATTTAGTTATGGAATACAATAAACAAAAAGCATAGGAAAAGAAATAGCCCATAATGTGCTACGAGTATATAGTAGAATATTATTATTTTTTATTTTGATATTTTTACTATATGTAATTTTATTTTTAACAGCTTTTATTCAACTTACTCGTCGTTAAAGGAATCGTGGAATCTTGCAAACTAATTTAGACACACTTTTTCTAGCTTTTTGGTAAGTTTTTTCATATTGCCATTTACCAGTAACATCTATTATATATAGCATTATGTAATTTGTAAGCTGCATAAAATGAAAATTTTGGATTCGTCCAATTTGGAGATAATGAGAGCTGGATTTCGTGCAGCAAAAAACAGATTATACAAAAATAAATTTAATACAAAAACATTTAATTAATCTAAAAATGTTTAAATTTTATTTTAATTTTTAATGTAAATAATATTTTTCTTTTTGGAATATTTAATGCTATACAATTTTAATTAAATTTAACTAGTTTGGTTTAAAAAGCTTCATAAAAAAATACAGATTAAATAAAGGAACTATCACATATTAAGAGGAAAACTTATTTTTGTTATTTAATTGTACAATTATAAGATTGAAACATGTATATAGCTTCTATAGCTTATTAATGCATATTCTACATGTTTCAAACTCATGTTCATGCACTCAAAGGGAAGCTTACGAAGTAAAAGTACGAACGCGTTGCTTCTTTTTGCGGACATCTATATGAAAAGAGAAGCAATAAAAGTATGGAACAGGAAACGCTTCTTACATTAGTGGGAATGCTTCCAGCATACATCCTGGATAGCTATAAACAAAACTGAATGTATAGGTATAATATATAATTTTATACATTTAGTTTAGACATTTTTCTTTTTCATGAAACACACAAACAAAGAAACGGTAATCGTTTACAAATTTTTGTTCGTTACATTATATGTATGTACATATGTAGATATTTACGTTAATATAAGACTAATAGATTTTTTGTTTTTATACGATGTACGTAAATATATTAGAATTCGATGATGTTATAATACGATTCTGTAATACGATTGTACAATGTTATGTTTTGTAATACGAGTGCAAATAGCATTTATCAATAGTATTTTGTTAATATTCTTTTTTTTATGCAAATTCTCATTCCGTATACATAATTTTATTCTTTTACTATAAAAACATGAGTAACTATATAAAGAGTCTTTCAAATTGAGTTTTCAAAAGTAGGCGCCTGTGTAACACACTTCAAACATTGAACGCACCCATATTATATGTCATTTTGACAGTTGAAGGTTTGTCATTTATAAAAATGAAGTTGTATACATTACAACAACGTGTTGAAAGTATTCAATTATTTTATCAAAATGGGCGTTCTGTAAGAAATGTATTTCACAGATTACGCGATGTTTATGATAGGTATAATCGTCCAACTGAGCAACAAATTGGTAATATTGTGCGAAAATTTCATGAAACTGATGCAGTACAAGATCAAGAAAGACATCAGTATGCTCGTGCCGGTCGTTCACAAGAAAATATTGGTGCTGTGAATGATAGTGTTACAGCTGACACTACCATGTCAATTTCCCGACGTTCACAACAATTGAGACTTTCTGAGTCAACTGTATGGAGATGGAGGAAAATCCTCGCGTGAACCAAGAGAAGGCAACGCATCTACAAAGAGTCATTGTTTGGTGTGCATTGTGGTCTGGTGGTGTGATTGGTTCGTACTTTTTCAAAAATGGTGCTGGAAGAATCATAACCGTTAACGGTACCAGATATCGCGACATGATTACAACTTTTTTATGGCCAAAACTGGAAAATATTGATACTGAGGACATGTGGTTTCAACAAAATTGTGCTACGTGTCACACAGCCAGAGAAACACTGCAATTTCTGCATACAAAGTTTCCAGACCGTGTTGTTTCCAGATTCGGTGACGTGAACTGGCCTTCAAGATCCTGCGATTTGACATCGTTAGACTGTTTTCACTGGGGTTTTGTGAAAGGACAGGTATATAAGGATAATTCTCGAAACGTTGAAAGCAGAAATTATTCGAGTTATTGGTGAGATAGAGCCGCAACTATGCCAAAATTGTGATAAAAGAATCAGGTACTGTAGAGACGCAAGATGTGGTCACATGGGAGATATCATTTTCAGAGTATAAATGGCAAACATTGTACTTTAAAAATAAATAAAAGTTTTCCAGTTTCAACTCAAATTCTATGTCTTTTAATTATTTATTTTTGAAAACTCAATTTGAAAGACCTTTTACATAGAGAACTCACGTAGAAGAAAAAATCGTAGTCAATTTCATTGATTTGAAATCATCCCAAGATCTTATTTGGGGTTATTTCGTAAAAACATGACCGTATTTTTGGTATACCATCAAAGAACATAAGAAAAACAAAACAAAAAAATATTATTTTTTCATTCATTCCGTTCATAATTCATTTTCTTCAAACTAATTTCTTTTTTCTCTAAAAATTGATTCTATTTTGTTAACATACATACATACATACATATCTATTTATGCATCATAAACAAATGTTCTTAAAATTTTAAAATGTAATCGCATAAAGTAAAGAATAACTCTACACAACACATATATAATATTTGAAGGTCAACAAAATTTTATTGTAATATTGCTTAAGTGTGGTTCCCGAAGTTTAGTTTGGGAACAGTGTAGTCGGTCAGAGTTGGTATAAAGTCCCTTGGCAATATCTCCAGAATATGGCCATATGGTTTAGTAGCAAACCACCCAGATTCTCTCAGTCGTACTGCACTGCACGTTGCGACATACTTAATGTATAGATTCGGGGAAAGAAATAAAATTGTATTCAGAGCATCAGTCGAACACGATCGTAATGCTTCTGTAATACCCACTGATTCCGATCTCTGTATTCTGTTTAGTTTTGTTATATTGTATTTCCGATTCATCGCTGGCCACCACACCAGCGATCCATAGGTAAGGATTGGGCCAACCACGGTTGTGTACGTCCAAAGCACCATCTTTGGCTGCATACCCCGTTTCTTTCCCATGGTTTTGTTGCAAGCATAGAGAGTAACGCCTTCTTAACTCTATGCTCGATGTTAGATTTCCAGGAGAGCTTCGAGTCTATAATAACGCCTAAATACTTAGTGCTGGTAGTCAGCTTTAGAGTATAATTATTGAGTTTCGGTAGGCCAAATTAGGTATTTTAGACTTTGTCGTGAAGAGTACCATTTCAGTCTTCTCTGAGTTGACACCAAGGCCATAACTTGTGGTCTAGTTGTGAACCTTGCTTGGAGCTCTATTCATGATCTCACTAATCACGGATATAAACTGGCCTGATACTAGTATCATTACATCATCCGTATACGCCACTACTTTTATTCCTTCCTCATTAAGTGCCATTAGAATTTTCTTTATAACCATTAGCCATAGCAAAGGTGATATTACACCTCCCTGTGGTGCACTCCTGTTGACTTATTTAGTAACACTAATGTTTTCCATTTTCGAGTGAATTATTCTGGAACTAAGCATGAAGACAATCCAACTCTTCACAAACTGCTCTGTCCCCACCTGGCTGAGAGCTTCTTAAATAGATTGGGTGTTAACATTGTTAAAAGCACCTTAAATATCTAAGAAAGTGGCTAAGGTATATTGTTTATACTTAATGGAATGTTCAACTGTGCTGACTACTTTATGGAGAGCCTTTTCTGTGGACCTACCTTTTAAGTACGCATGTTGGGATTTCGATACTTAAGTTCCCTCAAAGTGTTGCCCAATTTGGTAATTTCAAATACGCTCCATGGTTTTTAAAAGAAAGGAGGACAGGCTAAGTGGTCAGAAGTTTTTCGCTGACTCATGGCCCCTTTTTCCTACCTTTGGAATAATGACTTGTAGTATATCTTGACTCTACTGTAATTACCAAAACTAAAATCACCAAAATAACTTTAAAAATAAAATTATTATCTAATAACAATAATGCTGACTCACCATTTTGTGTGGTAATAATTTGAATTGCTAACATCAGTTTGTATTTTACAATAACAGGTGCATTCACTTGTTTAGTATGAATATTGATTGAAAATAAATAAAGATGGGTTCTAATTTTTGTACTATATTTTAAATAAATAATCCGATTGCATGAAAATAATATTTTGGTTAATAATTTGTACATATGATAATTATATTGTATATATATCTAGGTCAAGATATTGCTTTCTTTTGTCCCAAATAAAATTCTTTGTAACAAAGCAATAAATTATTATAATTTATTGTCTTTGATAAAAATTTGTATTGGATTTGGTAAAATCCAAATAGTATATAAGGCTTTAGTTTTGTAAAATAAAATCAGATACATTCATATCACAAAACGAAATAGTTAATTATTTTATACTATTAATTTGTACAAACCAGCCATTCACTTTGCAGGAACGTACAAATTAAATAGCTATATATATAAATATATCATTTTTAATATTGGCATACCGTGCCGTTATAATACGGAAAAGTAGGCAATTAGCGTTGCCAGGTGACAGGCAATTTCTTCTTCCCGTTAAAATAAGAGATGAAACTTTGTGTATCAACAATTTGGTAAGCATCTAGGTATGATCATATCTTTCTGATAAGAAAGTTTTAGGGAATGTAAAATTAATTTATGACAATACACCAAACTCATTACATGACGACCCTGCCAGGAGTAAAGTGCAGTGAACATCATTAACATCAGTTCACACAACAGAACCAACAAACACCACGCAAGCAAATAGTTAATTAATGCAAAAATAGAAATTACAACAGAGGAAGAGTTTCACAAAAGGTTCAACCAACTAACGAATCAGATAGAAAACATTCAAGTAGAAATAAACAAGAGTCAACAAGAAATAAAAGAAGACAAAAATAAAAAAAGCAAACACAATAGACGAGTGAAAACAGAGAGCAAAACCCAAAGCAAGAAAAAGAGGAGGAAAAAAATTTAATAAATGGAGGGAATTAAGTATGTTATATAGCAGTTTACCCTTCATAAAATCTGATGAAAAGAAAACCAGTACAATAAAAAGAATAGCAGAACTAAATAATAAAAAAGAAAAAAAAAATAATTAGATGTTAAAAATAATTATTAGTAGTTAAGATGGGAATTTTTAGTGGTGACACAAGAGTGATTCATCAAGCAAATTTTCACACCAACGAGATACTGAAAGAAGTAGTATTAACAGTCATATTCATTTTCATCTATGAGCTGATTAAATATTTCATCAGCAAAAAAGCAGCAAAATGCGCAAAATTAAATTAAATTTAATTAATTAAATTACAAATACAAATAACACTAAAAAAAAAAAAATTTAGAACTATAGAATTTATAAAAATTAGTACATTAAAATTATATTATGAAATTAAAAAAAAATTGGATTAAAAACTAATATTATGAGCTTATTATTATATTATTACAAATAAAATAAAAAAAAAAAAGCTTTTTGATATTAAGAATTAAAGAATATTTTTTTTAAATGTAAAATATCAAAAAAAAAATTTTTTAATTAAGAATTAAATACTTATTTTTCCATTAAAAATTCTGTGGACTATGAAAAAATTCAAAAACTAAAGGACCTATTACGAACATTAAAAAAGTACCCAACCAGAACTTACATTGACAAAATAATGAGGTTTCCGAATATTTTGAACAAAAAGGTAATGTTCAGTTTGAAACAATTTTTAAAATTAAAGAAATAATAAGATAAATAACAACGTATCTTAAACCAAAAACTGAAACAAAAATTATTGAAACAAGCGATACAAACATGGCAAATTTTGATTTAACTACAGCTATTAAAATTATAGCTCAATTTAAAGGAAATGTAAAAGATATTTCAAATTTTCTTGCTCTAATACAATTTTATGCTTATAAGTTAAAAGATGCAACTGAGAAAACTAAATTAGTAAAATTTATATTAGCTGCTAAACTTTCCGACAAAGTTAAAAATAGGGTAATAATAACAGCAGAAATTGTAGCTAAAAACAAAAATGCAACTAAAATCCGAGCTGAACTAACAAATATAACACAAGGAAGCAAAGACATAAACGAATTTGCCAGAAAAATAGAAAATCTCATAGCACAATTAAACGAAATCCAAATATCAGAATAAGGTTAAACGCATAGAAGTATTATAATTAAACTAAATGACCAATTAGGTCTAAATACATTTAAAAATGGCATGAATGAAATATGCAAAGCTGTAATATTAGCAGCCAAACCAAAAATCTTTAATGAAGCAATACAACTTGTATCTGAAATGGACAATGACATACGATCAAATAATTTCATGTATTTGAGAGGAAATAATTATAGGGGTAGAAATAATTTCCAAAATAATAAACGTAACTACAACAATAATAGCTAGAGAAATAATTTTAACAATAATAGTAATTACAATAACGTTAATTATAATAACAACAGCAAAAATTTCAACAACAATAATAATTACAATAGTTACAAAAATAATCAGGGAAACTACAACGGCCCCGGTCAAAGAGACCCGGAGCATGCCAGCAACATGCAAAGAAATACACAGAACCAATTCAACAGAAGAAAATAAGCAGCATAAACAGTGATAAAAGCTGTAAAAATATAATAAAAGTAAGAATAAAAAAAAATAGTAATGATTATCTGACACTATTAATAGACACGGGAGCAGATAAATCTATAATTAAAAACAACATTAGAAAACAACAAATTTTAGAAAATGGAACTTGCCAAATAAATGGCATCACAGATAAAAACTTTATGACAACAATTAAACAATTATAAATTCATCTCCCTCCCACATGTATAATGGATGCTGGTGTTCTTCTTAGACTCTCAATTCGCTCAATTTTTTTTAATACCACCATAGTAATTACCGTAATCTAATTGATTAATTAATTGTTAAAAACTTTTGAACTGTTGAATTGTTGAAATGTTGTTATAAACCATTTGCTCACTCAAGGCAAAATATTGAAAAGTATTAATGTTGATATAAAGTATTGATATTGACATTGATAGTAATTTATTTTAAGTGTTGTCAAGTTCGGGTTATTTAAATCGTGCACTTTTACTTTTGATTTTAATTTTGAATAAATTTTAATTTTTGTTAATTTTAATTTTTACTTTAATCTTAATTTACATACTTTAATTTATCTTAAGTCAGATTTTGATCTTAGTTAATTTTAAAATTGATTTTAAGTCTAATTTTGATTTTGATTACAATTTCAACTCTGATTTCATTTTAATTTTGCTTTTGATTTTAATTTTAAACTACATTTCAATTTTAATATTATTATTTATTATCTTAACTTTTCTTTTATATTAATTTTTTCCATCAAAATTACCAATTTCAATATCATTTCTGTAACATACGCGGGTTGCAAACGAATTTTCATGCCGTTGATTGCCATCTTAGTTCCATTAAACCAGCAATCTTAGCCCTATGTGAAACACAAGTCAGTAACCACAATGATAATCTTAATGTTACCGGCTATTTCACACTTCGTATCTAAAAAAGTACGTAAAAGAGTAAGAGTAAAAGAGTACACACTTCCAAAATATAAATGTTCTAGCCCAACCTTTCATTACATTTGGGTTAAAATTCTCGTTGAAAAGCATGTCATACATTTTTGTTTCCTATACAGATCACCCAACTCAAATGAACAAGAAACTGCTATGGAAATTGAAAATCTATCGAACCAGATCAATGAAATTTTGGACGCATCTCCAAAAACTGAAATTGTTCTGGCGGGAGATTTCAACATTCATAACAGGGACTGGCTTCATTTTTCTAGCAACATCTCCCCGAGTCAAAACTCAATTGGGAAACAAGTTGAATTATTCTCCACACTGTTCCACCTTTCTCAACTCGTCCAAAATCCCACTAGGATCCCGGACCGTGCTGATCATGAAGGTCACCTCTTTGATCTGTTTCTCACCACATAGCCTGAAAAATATGTGGTTTCAGTTGGTTGCCCCCAAGGTAACCATTGTTTGGTTAACACAAGTTTCCGCGTAAGCCCAATCTCCAACCAGAGGTCCCCTCCCAAAAACTTAGTTTGGCGTTACAGCCATGCTGACTGGAAGGGCCTTAACAACTTTTTTACAGCCTTTGATTGGTCATTCTGCTTCCGCAACAGAAATGTTAACTTTACTGCAAATGCGATTAGTGAAACTATTTTATTTGGAATGAGCTTATTCATCCCTCATTTCATGAAATCTGTTAAGAGGAGTACCAAATCTTGGTTTAATCTTATTTGCAAAGAAGCCATTTCTAGAAAAGAGGAGGCTTTTAAACAGTACCAAAACAATAGATCGGATGATCGCAGGGCCAACTATATAGTGGTGAGAAACAAATGCAAGAGAGTTATCAATAAGCAAAAATTCTTGTTCAACCAAAAGTTGAAACGTAAAATCATCAACATGCCAAAGAATAGCAAATCTTTTTGGTCATTTGCCAAAAGTCTAAAGGAAGACGTTAGAGGGTCTTCCTTTCCACCACTTATTGATAATAATAACAGAACCGT
This sequence comes from Poecilobothrus nobilitatus, assembly GCA_947095535.1. Classification (NCBI taxonomy): domain Eukaryota; kingdom Metazoa; phylum Arthropoda; class Insecta; order Diptera; family Dolichopodidae; genus Poecilobothrus; species Poecilobothrus nobilitatus. Next base: position 115,100,138 of record OX352772.1, read on the forward strand.
ATCAGATTCTAAAAAGAAGGCGAACTTGTTTGGCAAGCAGTTCGCTTTCAATTCGACACTGTCACATTCAGCTAAGGTGCCACCTTCTGTTCTAAGAGCTGGCTGCACCTTCGGTAAAATTTACTTTAGGACGCGGGCGGTGATGAAAGTTTTAAAAAATCTTGATACAAAGAAGTCAGCCGGTCCAGATAGTATAACCACCACGGTACTTAAAAATACCTACTCCACTATTTCAAAACCTCTGCGCAACCTTTTCTATCTCTCCTTCACTTCGGGTATTCATCCTACCCAATGGAAGGTAATGGAGAAAATAATGAACCAAAAGCTTCTATAATACCTGGACCACAAAGGTTTGCTTCATGATCGTTAATACGGATTCGAAGCCCGTTGTTCAAACCGGTGATCTCATGACTTACCTTTGTGAGAAGCTAAGCATCAACCTTCATCATTCTGGTGAGTCTGATGTTATGGCTCTTGATATTTCTAAGGCTTTCGATCGAGTTTGGCACGATGCTCTATTGGCAAAATGCAAAGCATTAGGTCTAGGTAGAATCTTTCTAAAATGGATTGGAGATTTCTTTTCGAATCGCACTGGTCGATGGATATTCATCTGACAAATTCAAAATAAATGCTGGTGTCCCCCAGGGATCAGTTCTATCCCCAACTCTCTTCTTAATATTTATCAATGACCTACTTTCTTTAACCTCCAAACCGATTCATAGTTTGGCAGACGACAGCACCCTTGTAGCTTCCTATGAGTTTCATAGCCGCTGTAACATTAATCACCAAATTAATACAACAGCGAAAAATTTCACTATTAGTGAGCTAAATAACGATTTAGCAAAAATTCAAAAATGGGGTGAAGTCAACAAAGTTGAGTTCAATACCAAAAAAACACAATGCTGTTTGATCTCGCGGAAAATTGCCACTACTGTTCCTAACCTAATATTTCAGGGAGAAGTCTTGCAGCATTCAACGGATTTAAACATGCTGGGCATCGGGTTAAACCAGAAATTGACTTGGTCAAATCACATTTTTGGTATAGCTAAGGATGCAGCTAAATGTTTGGATTTTCTTTATCGCTACAAAATTTTCTTTTCCGCATTTGATCTTCTCAATATCTATAAAACATAAATTAGGCCGAAAATGGAGTGTAATGCACACATTTGGGCTGCAGGGTCTCAAACAGCACTGGGTTATTTAGATAATGTGCAAAACAGAGCTATTCGTTTGATCAACGACCCCAGTGTAACTTCAATGCTCACTCCACTCAGCCACCGTCGTTGGGTCACTCACAGTTGGGTCACTTACCTTGTTTTATAGGTATCTCGTAGGGATTAACAGTTGTTCCAAAGCAATAAAACAATTAATGCCTCCACTCAAAGTTTTCCAAAGAGAAACAAGGAGGGCAACAGATGCTCATACCTACCATGTTGAGTTATCAAGATGGCGAAATACAGCCTACGGAAATTTGTTTGTCATGCGCACGTCCCGTTTGTGGAACCATATACCATCACATGTGTTCCCTAAAGTTGGTAATTCATATGTGTACGATTTACTTAAGTTTAAGAAGAACATTAACATCTTTCTTCAAAATGTCCCTCCAAATTTTCCTACCTATCCCCCATAATCCAAATTTCCCAATTTCAATTTTCCCAATTATCCTTGCCACATCCTTATCCCCAAAACCAAACTGTACATTTGTATTAAAGGTTCCATCCTAAAGTTTGGTTTTAAAAGAGGGGTGGTTTTGGTTGGTTAAAGTTCAACACTACCCTGAGGAAGCACGTGCAGTTCCTCTTGGTGACTTTCGAGTTTTCCACCAACCCTCGTAAAAAAAAAAAAAAAGTGTAATAAACTTAGAATTAGAATTCGAAGAATATATAATTAAACATAAATTTCATGTTATTGATGAAAAAATCAATATAACAGCAAACGGTATTTTAGGTAGAGATTTTCTATATTATAACAAGTGCAAAATAGACTATGAAACATTCACATTAATCATACTTAATAAAGAAAAGGATATAGTATTACCAATGAGTATAAATATTAAAACTCTATCTAACATCATGGTACAACCTCGAACAGAAGCAATCATAAATATAAACATAGATGTAAAAGAAGATAGTATAATTATAGGTAAAGAAATGACTAAAGGAGTATTTATAGCTAATTCAATTATTCCAGCAAAAGGATTAAAACATGTAAAAATTTTAAACACAAGAGATACAAATATAAATACAACTAAAGCTGAAGTTCAAGCTTTAAAAAATTATCAAATCGTATCTTTCAAAAATAATAACATGTCTAAAGAAAGATTTGAAAAATTAAAAAAGGAAATAAACATAGATAACTTAGATGTTTATAAACATAGATAACCCAATGTTTTTACTGCAAAAAATTTATTCACGCAAAGTGCGCCAATTTTGATAAAAACGAATTGGAATAATTAGAAAAAAATAAAAAGCAATACAAATGCAGTAATTGTTTAAAGAGAAATTCAATATCAAATGATAATACGCCAATTCTTATATCAGATAATAGTATTAAGATTGGTCACAACCATAATGATGCCGAAATAACTATGCAAACGCTTTACAATGAAATTATAAAGTTACAAAACCTAAATTCAAATGCCATTTCAAGAATAGTGCAACTAGAAGAAATAAATTACGAGCTGTGCAAAAAGTTGATATGCTGGAGGATAGAATTAACGTAATGGAACAGAAAGAGATGGGAAACTGCATTGATATAATTGGTATTCCTGAAGTTGACAATACAAATGTTAAAGAGAAAACACTTACACTAATTAAAGATTCTCTAAACATTAACGTAAATATAGATGATCTGGATTACTGTTTTGTAAAACGTACAAAAAACTCTCAGGGTAACAAAAGAGAGGCAATTACGGTATTATTAAGTGATGTGAACTCTCTCAACTCTCAAAGCAATGCAATCGCTAGTATTGTATATGTGAAGTTCTTTCTTTAGCTATCAAAAAAAAAATTATGAAGAAAAAAAGTGAAATAAAAAAGTTAAATGCAGAAATATTTGGAGACAGGTATAAAAATACAAATATTTACATAAATGATTCTCTCACGTATACCATGCGGCAACTATGCAACAAGACGTTAAGGTTAAAAAGGGAAAAAATAACAAAAATTATTATTAATATTTTGGCAGTGATGCCGAAATTTATATTGGCTTTATAATAAATAAATATAATATTTTAATATATATATGCGTATATAGATTTCACAAAAATAACATTGCTTCATTTCTAAATGATCTTGATAATTTATTTAAAAATATTAATTATAAGAATTGTATTGTTGTAAGGGATATGAATATAGATATACTATCATCTTCTAATGAAATAGATGTTTACTTATTTTTTATGTCGCTTAGAGGTTTTGAGTCGGTACAAAATGATCCAACACGCATTACACCATCAAGCTCGACGTGTTTAGATCATGTTTTTTGGAGATCAAAGAAAAATTTAAATTTGCTTACTGAAATTTTTGTTAGTGAGACTCATATATCTGATCATTCTTTAGTGAATATATACATTTTTAATTCATTCACTAATAATGTACCTAAAGAAAAAGTAAATTCAGAAATTTGAAACGGGAAGAATGGGAAGTAGTTAGTTCTTTATTAAATAGAAAACCTCAGAACAATGGCATTATTCTTAAAATTAATGATAATGTTGTTAATGAAGTTGTTGTAATTGGAAATTACTTCAATGAATACTTTGTTAATGCAGCGAAAATATTAAATGAGAAACATGTTATTATTCCTTCACCCAATTGGGACTTGATTGAAGAAACGATCCAAAACAGAAGTTTCTTCTTTGAACACATCGCGTTGAAATACTAAGAATAATTTATAATATGAAATATTCGGATTGTTGTGGTCTTGATGGTATAAGTAGTAGGATTATAAAAAATATTTCGTTTTATATATTGGATATTCTTATCTATTTATTTAATTCAAGCATTTATTCTGATATTTTGCCTGAAAATTTTAAAATTGGTGTGGTTCTACCTTTATTTAAAAAAGGTGATTCACTCTCAGTGAACAATTATAGACCTATCTTCCCCTTTTCTACATTTTCAAAAATTTTTGAGAAGTCTATAAAACAAAAATTGTTAGGGTACCTAAATAATCTAAACTATATTAGTAGCTGTTAATTTGGGTTTTTGCAAAATAAGTCTACCGAAGGCGCTCTGCTCAAATTCTGTGCGCAGATATATGATGCTTTAAATGTGAGTACTACTAAAGACATTACTGGACATTACTAAAGTATTTGATTTTTTGATGATAAAATTTTACTAGATAAATTATATATTAGATATAAGAGGTTTTGTTCACGATTGGTTCAGCTCCTTCCTCTAGGGTGGAAAGCACAATGTGAAAATTAATAATGTATTGAGTAGTGAGGCTGCTATAAATTGTGGAGTACCTCAAAGGTCAGTTCTTGGCCCCATTCTTTTCTTATTTATATTAATTCGCTTTTCTTGAAAGAATTTAAGGGTAAACCCACAGCATTCGCAGATGATACAGCATTTACATATGCTACATCAAATCATAATGAAACTGCTGAACATATTTATCACGATTTAAATATTCTTAGCAAGTGGTTTGCTAAACAAAAACTTATAATCAGCTCTAAAACCAAATATATGAATTTTAATATTTACTCTTCCCCTTCTTTAAGCCTACATACTATTTACTACCACTCTCCGTGCTGTCCAAATAATTATGTGTATAGAAGTGGCGACTCAAGTAATGTGTTAGTATTTAACTCACAGTGTAATATTAATTGTCTTATAATAGAAAATGTAGATACGTTCAAATATTTCGGTATTACAATAGGCTCCAAAATGTCATGGTCTGATCATACTTTGTATCTGCAAAAATACTTTAATAATGTCATTTATACCACAATTATACCAAGTTAGTTTATATATTTCGTCAAAAGTTTGTTTAATATTTTACTATGCACTGTACCATTCCAAACTCCAATATGGGATTCCGTCCTAGGGTGGTGCTTATTATAACAAAATTCGGGGCTCGTTAACTCGCAAAAACATGCTGTAAGAATAATATATAAAAGAAATAGATGTACACATACCCAACATCTTTTTGTTGGTTCTGGTATTCTTTCTGTCAGAAATTTGTATTACTACAAAACTTTAAAGGGTTTTTTCGTTAGATCTAGTTACCTAATTACTAGAGGTACTATTCACTATAATTTAAGAATTATTAGTAGGAATCTTGTAGATTCTCCTCGTTTTCGTAGAAATTATTTCTGTCACTTTCATAATATTATTGCACCAAGAATTGTTAATAGATTGCCAGAGAATATAAGGAATATTAGAGTTCTTTCGAAATTTCTATTAAACACTAAGTCTTAGCTCATAACGTTGGATTAGGTTGATTCAGAAAATCTGGATGTGCTAATTTAGGTATCTGTTCAACGCATTTTCTCATATTCTTCTAATTCTGTGCAGATTTAGTATTTTATACGATCTTGGTTTTGTTTTCTCTTTTTTCTATTTGTTTGCTTGTACATTGTTAAATTAACTATGAAAATATTATTTAATTAAACTTAAATTTTAAATAGATTATAATTAACTTAATTTAATATTTGATAATTACAATCTCTGTTTCCCCAACATGTACTTTTATTTTTATCTTGTAATTAATTTTGTAGATCTTTCGACACTTACTTCTATAGTAATAGATAATGGTCTTAACTATTTTTATTTTTTATTTTATTTTTATTTAATAATAGTAATTTTTTAGTTGTAAGTCTCAATTTTTATAAGAATTTAAAATATGAAATAAAAATAATGAAATAAATTAAAAATACAAAAGCGAAAACAACAATATTAGACATTTGTCAAAGATTTAAAAATATTTTTCATTTGGAAAACAAGATGATAAATAATTTCTATGAACAACGGATTTCCACAATAGACAAGTCACCAGTATATATAAAACATTATAGAACACAGAATGTCCAATTACAGGAAATTGAAAAACAGGTTTCGAAATTAATGGAAGACGACATAATTGAAAATTCCACTAGTCCACAACTCACCATTATTAATTGTTCCCAAAAAAAGTAAAGAAGGAAAACAGAAATGGAGATTAGTTGTTGATTTAAGATCTCTGAACAAGAAAATTGTGGATGACAAGTTTCCATTAACTAGATTAGATGATGTACTGGACAAATTAGGAAAATCTAAATATTTTTCAATGCTGGATATGACAAGTTCGTTTCATCAAATTCCGTTACATCCAAAATCAAAAAAAATGAGTATTTTCGACAAATAGGGGACACTACCAGTTTAAAAGATTACCATTTGGAAAATATTAAAAATACTAAAAATATCAACAAATAAATTTCAAAGTATGTTATCTGTAGCATTGAGTGGTTTACAAGAAGCAGCATTTCTATATGTAGATGACATAATAGTATTTGGTTCGAATCTCAAAGATCACAATACTAATTTAATCAAAGTATTAGAACGCTTACAGGAATATAATTTAAAACTAAACCCGTCAAAATATAATTTTTTAAAACCAGAAGTTGTATATTTAGGACATCTTATAACTTCTGAAGGTATAAAGACAGATCCTGCTAAATTCGAGACAATAAGAAATTACACAACGCCCAAGATGTTGATGATGTAAGAAGTTTCGTACCTTTCTGAAATTATTACAGAAGATTTATAAAAGACTTCGCAGAAATAGCTAGACATTTTCAATCAGTTATTAAAAACAAAATAAATATTTGGTTGGAGTTGTAGTGATTACACTACAATACTTTTTCCGATTACAATCCTAAACCATATTCAACAGTAATTCAATAACTCAGTTTAATTTTATTTTCTAACATGCAAATACCTAACGTAAACAATTTCAATTATGTCATACTTAATATGAGTTCAATACCTCCAAAACAAACTTTCAATTTCTTTTTAAACTTCAGAATCTTAGGATTCAGCAAAAAAATAAGACATAAAAACAGAACAGTGAAAAGTACGCTTACCATATGCACATATATAAAAACTGTAATATAATAAGTTGTACTTACCGCCTATTGTTATTATGCAACATAATATGCATTTACATGTTAATATAAATAATTTTCTTTCTTATAAATTAAAATGCCATATTGACACTTTCACAATTTTAATTATTGAAGATTTAGAAATCAATACAACAACAAATTACTAAAATTAATTGTAAAAAATTTTGTATAAATAACATGAAAATCATTAAATAAAACACAGTTCTAAAATCGATCTACATTAAAAATCAAGATCAGAACAAAAAAGGAATTAAATTGTTTTTTTTTAAAAGAGACTTGGACAATACTTCCTGTATTGTCTCTAGCTGATAGGAAAATAGTTGTGTATTTTGTATGGACTTTGAGTCTGTAAAATACCAACACTGACTTGGGCACGACACAGGGCAAAAAGCTTTATATCACAAAAGCATTAAATTTTTTTGTTTTTGTTTTTTTTCTTTTCCTAAGGGAGGTGGGAATCTTCCAAAGACACCAAGAAATTCCTCCTTGGTAGTGGCAAATTCTTACTGACTAAACCCACCTCCCCCTTTAGCCAATATAATGGGATGAAACCCTTACCTGCGAACGTAGTATATTGACTAGGGAGTAGGGATAGGAAATGATAGGAAATGGATACTGAAACATTGAATTGGCCAGTATGTAACACCTTACTTGCATGATATAACCAAAGATGGCTCCACTGTAGTAGCTATTATTATTATTATAATTATTGTTATTATTATTACTATTATTATTATTACTATTATTATTATTATTACTATTATTATTATTATTATTACTATTATTATTATTATTACTATTATTATTACTATTATTATTTATTGTTAATATTTTACTAGAGAATCAGCGCCATCCGTGGATTACAACGTGCAGCAGTATATTACACCTTACTTGCATGATATAACCAAAGATAACCCCACTGTAGCAGCTATTATTACTATTATTGTTACTATTATTATTATTATAATTATTGTTATTATTACTATTACTATTATTAATATTATTATTCTTATTATTACTACTATTAATTATACGATATACATTATTTCGATATAAAAGTACTACATATTTTTTTATTTATGACCTGACCGCGGTTTGAACCCAAGACCTTTCGATTGAAAGGTTGGCGACTTAACCACTGCGCCATGAGTCAGATATATATATTACAAATATAATATTACATGGCGATCCTATGGTAAAAACGAACCAGAGAACCAAAATACCAGAAACCCTGCAAACCAGAGTCGAATTCACCATACAGTTTTTTTTAAAGAAGGAGGATCAGGTGAAAATATTTATAATTACAATAATAATCCTGTTAACTTCCAAAACCCATTTGTACCAGATACCTTGGTAGTGCAGACAAGGATTCCGCTTTACATACAACGAGACGTGTCTAGAGAGAATTCATGCAGCCCTCATTTAAGGAAAAATTCAACATAAATCTGAAACTAAGACCTATCAATGAAGTATTAAAAGAGAACCCTACTTGGCCGAAACCGCTGACAATTGAACAATACAGAGAACGACAGAAGAAGAGAAAACAAGTCGAACAAATACATGTAACTCCAAAACAAAACAGAAAAGGAGAACAAAAGGTAAAAATTAACAACAAAATTAGAGAATTATATAGAATCATCCCAATAATGTTGGACCCGAAACAAAAACAAAAATTTATAAACGAAGCAAAATAATTTAATTAACAGAGAAGGAAGCTAACTAATAAAAACAAAAAGAAAAACAGCAATGGGCAACACAGTACCTAAACAAGATGATGTTGTCATAAATAATGCCAATCCAGTCGTTTCATCAGCAATACAACCAACAATAACAGAAAATGAAAAAATACTAAAACACATAGAAATCGCGATTATTATAATAATCATTTTAATATCATTAAAAATTTTTTTAGTAACAAATCGTGATGTAAATTTTATTGAATTGTAATGTTTTTTTTATTTAATAGTATGTAAATAAATAAAAAAAAATTAAATAAAATAAAACAATTAAATATATTATTTAAAATTTACTTTATTTAACAAAAAAAAAAAAAAAAATTTTTTTTTTAAAAATCCTACATGTCAAGGCAGACGAAATTAAAATCTTAAAAAAATATATAGAAAAACAAAAAGTCTTAATAAAATGGACTTTGATATCAATAACACTCTGAAAATCATTCCGATTTTTGCTGACGACAAAACTAAATTACAGAACTTCTTAAGTATCACTAAGTATTTATATGAAGCTACAAAAACAGAAGACCGCGAAAATTTAATAGGTTTTATTTACAATACACGGTTGACGGACAAACCCAAAAACAAATTAATCGGCATACAACAACCAAAAGACCTAAAATTTTTAACAAACGCACTCAACGACACTTACTCATATACTAGAACACAAACCATAGTACAATCAGAATTAATAAGCACCGTACAAGCTCATATGTAGAAAGAATAGAATAATTAATAGCAGAACAAACAGAGCGACGATAACTTCTTTAAACGATGAATACGCAATCGGACTATTTAAGAAGGGATTAAACAAAAATTTAGAAAATATACTAACGCAGGACAACGAGGTGAGCCTGGAAGTTTAATCATGCCGAGAGAACATACAAATCCACAATGAATAAAAAATATTTTACATTAACAACAGAAAAATAAATTATTTAACCATACTAACAGATTTAACAAAGAAACCGTTAACATTTCTATTCGATACTGGAGCAGAAATTTCATTCTTAAAGAGCATTTAATTGACGAACCAGATTTCATTAATTCCGATAACATCTGTAAAATCACTAACGTCAATGAACATATTGTATCATCACTAGGAAGTATAATTTCAAATCTTAAAATAGAAAACTTTAATTTAGAACAGAGATTTAATGTTGTAACTTCAGATTTCCCGATACCAACAGATGGCATACTTGGGACAGATTTTATACATAACCATAATGGCTTAATAGACTTTGAGACTTTTACGATCACTTTAAAAATACAAGATAATGAAATAACATTACCAATAAAAACACACATACCCGATTACCATAACATAATTATTCCGGCTAGAACAGAAATGATACATCCAATTAATATCAATATAAAAGAAGATAGCATAAGAAGATGTTTTTAGCAAAAACTTAGGCAAAGGGATCTTTATAGCAAATACTATAATACCGGCAAAAGGTATCCCACATGTTAAAATCTTAAACACTTCTAACAAACAAGTAAAAATAACTAATTTAAAACCAAGTATAGAACCTCTAAAAAACTATAAAATAATAACAATAAGCCAAAATAAAATTAATAGGCAAAAACAACTTTTAGAAGAATTGAACATAAATAATTTAGACACACAAGCTAAAAACACAGTTACTCAAATATGCAAAGATTTTTCAGATATATTTCATTTAAAAAATGACAAATTAACATATAATAACTTTTACCAACAACATATAAGTTTACAAGGCAAAACACCCGTATATATAAAAAATTATAGACTCCCACAAACTCAGATCGAAGAAATGCAAAAAGAAGTAAAAGAATTAATTAAAAATAAACTAGTAGAACCTTCAAATAGCCCCAACAATTCTCCACTATTACTAGTACCTAAAAAATCAGCTAACGATAAAAAAAATGGAAATTAGTGGTAGATTAGATAAAAAAATAATTGATGACAAATTTCCGCTAACACGATTAAACGATATCTTAGACAACCTAGGAAGAGCTAAGTATTTCTCAACCTTAGATTTGAGTAATTCTTTCCATCAAATAAAACTTGACAACGAATCAAAATCTCTTACTGCCTTTTCAACTAATAAAGGACATTTACAAGATTACCTTTTAAATTAAAAATATCCTCCAATAGTTCTCAAAGGATGCTTACTATAGCACTATCAAGTTTAGATTCAGAAGCATTTATATATGTGGACGATATAATAATATTCGGATGTAGTCTAAAACATCACAACGACAATCTGACAAAAGTTTTTTCAAGAATGAGATTATCTAATTTGAAATTAAATCCATCGAAATGTAACTTTTTGCAAATTGAAGTCACATACCTAGGACACCTCATAACACAAAATGGGATAAAACCTGACCCATCGAAATACGATACAATAGTTAATTATCCAATACCCACGAATGCAGACGAAACAAGACGATTTGTAGCCTTTGCAAATTATTACCGTTGATTAATAAAGAATTTTTCAGAAATTGCCAAGTCATTAAATAATTTATCAAAAAAGAACGCAATTTTTGAGTGGACGATTGAAAGTGAAAATTCATTTACTACTTTAAAGAACAAGCTAGTGAGCAAACAAAGAGTTCATAATAACTACAGACGCTTAAAATTACACACTAGGAGCTGTATTATCACAAGGTGACATAGGCAATGATTTACCAATTGCATATGCCAGTAAATCCTTAAATAAACACGAACTCAACAAACCTGTTATCGAAAAAGAATTATTAGGAATTCATTGGGCAATAACGTATTTCAGACCTTATATATATGGTAGAAAGTTCACGATAGTAACTGACCATAGAACATTAGTTAGTCTATTTTTACATAGTAACCTCTCATCAAAACTGACAAGAATTAGATTGGATCTAGCGGATTATAATTTTACGTTAATATACAAATAAGGCAAAATGAACACAAATGCTGACGCACTATATAGAATAGAAATAAATTCCGACTCCTTGAAAAAATTAATATCATCAAATAAAATTGACGTAATTACGAGAAGTAAAGCTAGCATAACACCAAACAATAAAAGTATTGATAAGAGATCATTGAGACAGAAGTGTCATGAACTTCACATGTTCCAATGTACCTCGATATCAGAAACTAGAAATGTAAACAAAATTAAATTTGAAATAATAAAAGGCTGTGATGTGAAAAATGATCATACGCCATGTATGTATAAAAAAGAAGGCTGTAATGTGAAAAATGATTATATGCTAAATATATAAATGAATAATAAAGGGGATATAATGGTACCAATAAGGATAAGTGATAATACATATCAAGACTCCGGTGGGACCTTGGAGAAACTTATCCCATATATTAAGAAAAAGAATATAAATAAAATAGCGCTAAGTAATCACGATGAAATATTTAATAAAATTGAAATGAATAAGTTAAAAACGTTATATAACGATATCATAAATAAAAATAAATATGATTTAAAAATTTTGATATATACCCCACCAATAAATATAAAAGATAATAAAATTAAAGAAGAAATTATTAAAGAATATCATGATACACCAAAAGCAGGCCATACTGGTATCAAGAAAACAATCAACAAAATAAAACAACCATACGTATGGAAAAAATTAAATAAAATGGTTAAAACATGCATTAATAAATGTAAGAAATGTGCGCAGAATAAAATATAATAACGAAAAATTTATCATTACAAATACTCCCACTGGAGCATTTGAGCAAAAAAGTATGGACACAGTAGGACCACTAAAGATATGTAATAATTATTGGTAAATCCTAACAGTTCAATGTGAGTTAACCAAATACGTGGAAACTATTTGACTTGAAACTAAAGAAGCAGCAACTATCGCGAAAACACTTGTAAATAATATTATACTAAGATACGGTAATTTCAAAACAATAAAGACAGATCTTGGCACAGAATTTGTGAACGAAATTTTTACAAACATCTATAAGACATTTAACATAGAACACTTGAAATCGACGCCGTACCACCATGAAACACTAGGATCAATAGAACGAAATCATAGAGTACTGAATCAATATCTATTATAATTTACACAAGATTACCAATGGGATGAATGGATCCTATACTTCACATATTGTTCCAACACGACACCCCTTTCAGATACAAATTACTCGCCTTTCGAATTGATTTTCGGAAAGATATCAAGTCTACCTACCAAATTTAATATAAACTCTAATATACCTATTTTAGATATTAATGATTACGCGTTAGAATTGAAAACAAGATTAAATTTCGCTGCCCAAAAAGCTAATGAGATGTTAAATATAGCTAAGAAAGATAGAAAAGAAAAACATGATAAAAATGTAAAACCTATCAAATTTAAACTAATGATCTAGTATTTATAAAAAATTTTTTTTCTACTAATAAAATTCAGAATCATTGAATTATACTCGTAAATATAAATTAAGTAAATGTAAATATAAGTCTAGTCTAGTTATTATAAGAAACTTACTATAGAATATAAAAATAAAATTTTAGTTATCATAAGACTATTAATAATTTTTTTTTGAGTTAATTTTTATATAAGATGCAAAAAAAAAAAAAAAAATATATAAAATTTAAGATTCAAATTACAAAATCTAAGATATTTCATAAGTACATGTATACATATAGCACAACATTTTTTCACTGTTTTTGAGTACAAAGATGTTATTTTTTTACGGCAAGGGTGTAGGATCACACCACAATACTTTTTCCGATTACAATCCTAAACTATATTCAACGGTAATTCAATAACTCAGTTTAATTTTATTTTCTAACATACAAATACATAACGTAAACAATTTTAAATATGTCATACTTAATATGAGTTCAATACCTCCAAAACAAACTTTCAATTTCTTTTTAAATTTCAGAATATTAGGATTCAGCAAAAAAATAAAACATACAAACAAAACAGTGAAAAGTACGCTTACCATATGCACATATGTAAAAACTGTAATATAATAAGTTGTACTTACCGCCTATTGTTATTGTGCAACATAATATGCATTTACATGTTAATATAAATAATTTTCTTTCTTATAAATTACGCAACATTGTGAACGAATTTTTTTGTTAATAAATTTTTTTGCATGATAAATTTAAGTAATACAATACATTAACATTACTTAATTTTTTTTTTAAGCATTAAAGTAAATAAACCAAATGTAGAACATATTACTAAGTAAAACTAATTTATATTATATATAGAAAGGAAATACGTTTTAAAAATAAATTTAATTATTCTTGGAAAATGCCATATTGACACTTTCACAATTTTAATTATTGAAGATTTAGAAAGCAATACAACAACAAATTTTTAAAATCACTTGTAAAATTTTTTGCATAAATAACATGAGAATCATTAAATAAAACACAGTTCTAAAATCGATCTACATTAAAAATCAAGATCAGAACAAAAAAGGAATTAAATTGTTTTTTTTTAAAAGAGACTTGGACAGTACTTCCTGAATTGGCTCTAGCTGATAGGAAGATAGTTGTGTATTTTGTTTGAACTTTTAGTCTGTAAAATACCAACTTGACTTGGGCACGACACAGTGCAAAAAGTTTTATATCACAAAAGCATTATATATTACAAATATAATATTACAGAGTAATGAAAGTATTAATGCTTTTGAAAAATTAAAACAAAAATTAATAGAACTACCTATACTAAGTTATCCAAACTTTGCTGAACTATTTATATTAACAAAAGATGAATCAAACTATGCGCTTGGAGCAGTTTTATCACAAGGAAAAATAGGAGATGATAAACCTATAGTTTATGCAAGTAGATCACTAAATAGTATGAATCAAATAAATCTAAAATTGAAAAAAAGCTTTTGGCTATTTATTGGGCTATAAATTATTTTAGACCATATCTTTTTGGTAAAAAATTCATAGTATATACTGACCATAGACCATTAGTGAGTTTATTTACGCATAAGAATCCTTCATCAAAACTTACAAGAATACACGTAGATTTGATGGATTATGACTTTGAAATAATATTCAAACAAGGCAAAATGGATACAAATGCCAATGCTCTGTCGAGAATACAAATTGATTCAAATAAATAGAAAGAAATGATACGGAAAAGTAATATATCTGTAATCACGAGAAATATGAAAAATAAACAGGAGGGAGGAAGCAATAAAATGATTAATGAAAATAATAATGAAGATAGAAGTACTAAATGTAAATCCACCACCAAAAACCTTACAAACAAGTATGGAGAAGGGCCCTCTTCGTATTTGGAAAGCAGCATCAATATCTGATATAAGGTTTATGCATAAATTAAAATTTAAAAATAATAATGAAAAATTAACTGAATTCAGAAATAAATATGAAAATGAAAAAAAATAAATAAAAAGAATAATGAAATTGAAAATAAAATTAAAATTATAGCAGCTAAGCTAAAAATGAAATAATTGCTGAATATAGCGAAAAATCATTATCAGAGATAACACTGATTCTGCGGAACCTAACCTAAAAATAGAAAATTTAGCCTTCGGAAATAATGATGAAATATTTAAAATTATGGATGTCCAAACATTTAAAAATATGTTTAATAAGCTGCAAAACAATACTGAAAATACAGATTGTTTAAATATTATATTATACGATCTTCCTAAAAAAGTAATAAATAAAGAAGAAATTCGCAAATTAATTAAAGAGAATCATGATTCATTATATGGTGGACATAAAATAATAAAATATTATATAAACAATTGTGAGAATTACACAATTGTTTATATAATATTATTAAATTAATTAAATTAAATTAAAATTATGAGATTACACACACACCCACAATATCATTTGAAACTATAACAATAAATAATGTAGGTCCATTAAGACCATCTAACAACTATAGATATATTCTGACTCTCCAATGTGAGTTAACTAAATATAGGGTGTTCAAAATTGAGGTATCATTTTGATTTTGCCGCCATTTTTTTTCTACCTGAAATTTTTATACGAGGTTTCTTTAGGTATATTCTAAATATATTTCGGTTAGTTAATATGGAACGTTACACCAAGGAACAACGTGTTTTTATTATTACAACATTTTTTGGAAATGGTAAAAGTTTTCAAGATGTAATTAGGAAATTTCGAACAAAATTTGGTAGAGAAAATGCTCCAACAAATCGTGCCATCAAGCTGATGGTTGATAAATTTCTAGAAACTGGATCTGTTCTTGATAACAGAGGTAACATTTATCAACGTTGTAGCAGCTGTGAGCAGAAGTGTTGAAGAAGATCCAAAAACGTCCATTCGTCATCGTTCGCAGCAATTAAACATCAAACCATTCACATTATTCAACATTTTGCATCGTGATCTCCATTTAAAGGCTTATAAGATCCAGCTGACGCAAGAATTAAAACCAACTGACCATGCATTACGTCGGCAATTCGTTTCGTGGGCAATCGAAAAACAAGAAGAAAATGAGAATTTTTTTAACAAAATAATCTTCACCGACGAAGCTCATTTCTAGCTCAATGGCTACGTCAATAAACAGAATTGCCGCATTTGGGGTGAAGAGAATCCAAGGGTTATCTTAAAGCAACCAGTACATCCACAAAAAGTTACGGTTTGGTGTGGTTTGTGGTCAGGAGGAATCATCGGACCATATTTTTTTGAAAACGCAAATGGAAATGCGATTACGGTCAATGGAAATCGCTACAGGGAGATGATCCGAAGCTTTTTGTGGCGGGAAATTGATGATTTGGACGTAGAGAATATGTGGTTTCAACAGGACGGTACCATTTGCCACATAGCAAGAGAAACAATGGATCTTTTGAAGGAAAAGTTCGAAGATCGCATTATTTCTCGTAGAGGAGGAGTGATGAGGCCACCAAGATCGTGCGATTTGACACCGTTGGATTTTTTTTGTGGGGTTTTGTGAAATCGAATGTGTACAGCAATAATCCCACAACAATTCAAGAGCTTAAAAACAACATTATCGAGCAGATTTCAACCATTGAGAACAGTTTATTGAACAACGTGATTCAGAATTTTGGTAAAAGATTGGAAGCCTGCCGAAATAGTAGCGGGGCCACTTGGCCGACATAATTTTTCATTATTAACCGGAACCTATTTGTAATAAATTAAAATAAAAATATATTTAATATTTCAAAAAAAAAGTCTTTTTTTATTAAAATTAAAATGATACGGATGTTTCAAAAAATTAAAAACAGATAAAGGTACGAAATTTTTATTTTTTTTGCGGGGGTAGGTGGGAATCATCAAAAGACACTATAGAGGAGTGAAAACGAGCACGATTTCTCTATGAGTATGTGGGACTATAACCCACTAAACACCACCTCCCTTTTTTGACCAAATAATAGATTGTACGACCTTTAGTACTACTGTACTGCCTGGTCATAGAAAGTTGAGTTAAGGAATGAAAATGGATTTCAAATTGGCGGGCATATTGTGAACAAAGTTGTTAATATTCACCTTGAATATTTGCACGTTGTAAATGTAATTATCACTAATTCTGGGGAACACATGAGGTGCAAGATTGACCCACATTCGCGATGTTTGTACTACAAACGAATTTCCATAAGCCGAATTATGCCATCTGGGAATTTGAACTACATAGGGATGGGCAGCAGAGGCTCTCCTTGTTTCTCTTTGGAATTCTTTGAGAGGAGGCATCAAACTTTTAATCTCATTAGAGCAAGAACCCAACCCTATAAGGTATCTATAAAACAGCGTAAGTGTTGCTGTTAGGCGCCGTAGACCAAATAATACTTAAAAGATCGTTTATAAATATTAGAAAAAGTGTCGGAGAGAGAACAGATCCTTGAGAGACACCAGCATTAATTTTGAATTGGTTTGAAGAATAACCATCGACCAGGACACGAATCGAACGATTCGAAAGAAAATCTCCAATCCATTTTACAGATACACCACCGAGCCCCATTGCTTTGCATTTTGCAATTAAAACATCATGCCAAACTCGGTCAAAAGCTTTAGAAATATCCAAAGCGACAACATCGGCCTCCCCTGAACGGTGGAGGCTGATGTTGAGCCTTTCACACAGGCATGTCATGAGATCACGTGTTGACCGATGGGTTCGGAACCCATATTGACGATCATGAATCAATCCTTTGTTATGTAGATATTTCAGAAGCTTTCCATTTATTAAATTTTCCATTACTTTGGAGAGGACCGATATGATAGCAATAGGGCGGTAGTTTCAGGGATCGCTTTTTTCTCCCTTTTTGGGGATGAGATGTATGTGCACTGTCTTCCACGGGGTAGGAAATCTACCCGAAGAGAGTGATAAATGGAAGAGATTGCGCAATGGTTTCGCAATAGAAGAAAAAGTGTTTTTTAAAACTGTGGCAGTAATGCCATCCGGACCGGCTGACTTTTTTGTATCCAAATTTTTAAGAGCTTTAAGAACTGCACGAGTTCTGAAAGAAATTCTACCTAAGAAGCAGTTAACCTCGGGAAGAATGCATTGTCTTTGTGTTTGCGACAATGTTGAATTGGAGGCGAAAGTTTTGGCAAATAAATCTGCTTTTTCTTTGGGATCGGATACAATTTCGTCATTGTTATCAACCAAAGGCAGGAACGAAGAACCGCCACTTTCACCGTTAAGGCTCTTAGCAAAGATCCAAAAGAATTTGCTATTTTTAGGAAGATGCAAAAGTTGTCTTCTCAACCGTCTGTTGTGCAAGAACTTTTGCTTGTTGATAACTCTGCTACACCAGTTTCTAACCGCGATATAGCTCGCCCTATTAGCTTCAGTCCTATCACTCTTGTAGATTGGAAAAGCTTCCTTATTTTTAAATATTGCATTTGCACAAATTTGATTAAACCAAGATTTGGGTGCTCTTTTAATACTTTTCATAGAGTGATGTATGTAAGCTCTCATCCCTAGAAGAATTATTTCACTAAATCGCATTGGTTGAAAAGTCAACATTTCTGTTGCTAAAGCACAAAGATCAATCAAAAGCTTTAAAAAATTTATTTAAACCCTAACAGTTACCATGGCTATAACGCCATACTTTTTTTTTTATACAGGTCTTTGACTGGTCTGAGTGCTAAGCTCGAAGCTAGTATTAATCAAGCAGTGGTCGCAACAACCAAGAGGAGAGCTAACTGAGACCTTGTATTTCTCAGGATGTGTAGTCAGAAACAGGTCCAGGAGATAGCCAACCTGGTCTACACGGTCGGGAATTTTAGTGGGATTTTGGACAAGTTGAGTAAGATGGCATAATGAAGCGAAAAGCTCAACTTGTTTCCCAATTAGGGAGCCAGTTTCTATTATCGATATTAAAATCACCAGCCGCAACAATTTCAGATTGTGGATTTAATTCCAAAATTTCATTAATCTGGTTGGTGAGATTTTCAATCTCCGAAATAGACTCCAGTTTGGAGACCTGTATAAGTAATATAAATGAATGACGTGCCTAGCAACAATAATTTTTATCCAAATGTAGTGGAACATTTATATTTGTGGAGAACGCTGTAAGCGACATTATTTCTAACATAAAAAGAGACCCCCCTATGAGACACAAAATGATAGACAAACGAGTAGATAGACAAACGATAGACGACAAAGTTGTCGTCTTGGCCAAACACCTGGGTCTAACATAATGTAAATATTGCTGGTTTTACTGAATTAAGGTGGCCTTGGACGGCATGAAAATTCGACTGCAGACCACGAACATTGCAAAAATTTGCGCTAAAATTGGCAATGATTAATAGCAACCATGGGTTTGAAAATATATTAATAATATAATCAGAAAAAAAAACAAAAAATAAATAAAAAACACGAAAATCAAAAGATTCAAGTAATTAAAGAATTTGACAAACGAAGAGTAAATTAAAAAATTAATTGAATTTCAATATTCAGGGCAATGATCAATAAATAATCACTAACTAGCACTTAATTACAAATTAATTAATATTAAAAGATAAACGATCAATATTAGTAATTAATAAATAATATTAAGCATTGGTAATCAGCACAGATAAAAAGAAGTTTGCAAAATCCTTTCAACCGTTTTTAATTCATTAATTGAAAGTAATTTCAACTCAAAGTGAACTACGAGTAATGTAAACGCGATACTTAAATAATGCTTAATGTAAACATAGCAAAATGAGGTAGAAAATTAATAAAATAACAAACAGTATATATAGTGTATCACAAAACATGTGAATGTATTAAAAGGACAGATATCTATTGTTTAATCATTAGCCGTGTAGTTCAGCCGCACGTTTGTTCGTTTTTCGTAAAAATAAAACAAAATTAAAAAATTGAAAAATAAAAATTAAAGTTAAAATATTAATAAAAAAAAAAATACAAGAATTATAATAAAAATAATTGTGCAGTGTTAGATTATAAGGTAGAAGGAATTATACCAAATTGTGTACATATTTCAAGTTTGCTAAATTTATATATAATTACCACTTACTAATAAAAAAAAAAAAAAATAAGTTAAGTTTAAGGTACATCAAAAAAAGAATAAGTTAAGTTTAATTAGTTAATATTAAAAAAAAAAAAAAAAAATTAACTATTAAAAATATTTGTTTACAAATGAACTATTAAAACATATTTGTAAATTTCTAAATATTGAAAAAGTAACGTCAACAGCTTCCCATCATGAAACGTTAGGTTCTATTGAACAAAATCATGCGGTATTAAATGACTATCTAATGAGTTTAAAAGGACAAGACGTTTTGGACGAGTTGTATACGTACTTCTACAACTCAACACCACATAGTACAACAGGTTACTCACCATTCGAATTGTATATGGTAAAATAAATACTCTTTCATGTGAAATATTAAATAATAAAGAAGGCATTTATAATTTGGATGACTATTTAAATGAATTAAAAATTAAATTGAAATATGCAAATAAAAAAGCAAAAGACTATCTAATTAAAAATAAAGAAAATAATAAATTAAAAAAAATAATATTAATGAATCAAATTTCAAAATTAATGATTATGTGATGATAAAAGTAGGGAATAAGAAAAAATTAGCAAATCCTTTTAAAGGACCATTCGAAATTATTGAACAAAAAGGTACAAATACTATATTAATAGATATAAAAAAGTAGAATTTTATAATAATTATATCATTAAATCTAGAAAAATAATAAATATTATAAATTATTAAATATGAATAAATTTAAAATATCTTTTTATCTTTTTAAAACAAGTATAAATATTTTTTTAAACAAAAATACCATTTAATATAAAATTTTTAAGATAAATAAATTAAAAAATTATACATTACTTATTTTATTAACTTATAAAAAATTAGTTTAAATTAGTTTAAATTTTAAGAAATATAAACTAAATTTTTTTTTTCTTTGGAAGGATGAAGTATATCTTGACTGTACTGTAATTACCAAAACTTTAAAAAGAAAAATCACCAAAATAACTTTAAAAAGAAAATTATTATCTAATAACAATAATGCTGACCTAACATTTTGTGTGGTCATAATTTCCAATTACTAACATCTGTTTGTATTTAACAATAACAAAGTGCATTCACTGTTTAGTATGAATATTGAATGGAAATAAATAAAGATGATCGGGTTACAATTTTTGTACTATATTGTAAATAAGTTATCCGACTGCATGAAAATAATGTATTTTCGAGAACAATATTTTGGTTGATAATTTGTACATGTGGTAATTATACTTTAAATGAATTCTAGGTCAAGATATTGCTTTCTTTTGTCCCAAATAAAATTCTTTGTAACAAAGCAATAGATTATAATAATTATAATTTATTGTCTTTGATAAAAATTTGTATTGAATTTGGTAAAATCCAAATAGTATATAAGGATTTACTTTCGTAAAATAAAATCAGATATATTCATATATCAAAATAAAATAGTTATTAATTATTTTATACTATTAATTTGTACAAGCCAGCAATTCACTTTGCAGGAACGTTCAAATTAAATAGCTGCATATATAAATATATCATTTTTAATATTTACATGCTGTGCTGTTATAATACGGAAAAGTAGGCAATTAGCTTTGCCATGTGACAGGCAGTTTCTTCTTGCCGTTAAAATAAGAGAAGAAACTTTCTGCATCAAAAATTTGATGTATGTATGCTCAATAATCTAAGTATGCTCATATCTTTCTGATCAGAAAGTGTTAGGGAATATAAAATTAATTTATAACAATATACCAAACTTATTACAGACTACTCGGACTCTCTTCCAACTGCAGGAAATATGATTAAGTTTTAAACAGCTACTGAAAATGGCGACAAGCCACGAAGTCAACAGCAATAACGACCTTTGCAACATAATCGGAATTATGCCATCCATGCCAGGCGATTTATTTGGAGAAAAACTTTTTATAGCCCAAGAAAGCTTTTCCTAAGATATAATTATACTTACTTCATCCCATGAGAATCCTTGCCGCTGGGCTTCTTTGATGGCTTTCTTGTATACCTTTAGGCAATCTTTATAAGGCTGCCAGTATTTATGTTTAAAGTAAATGTTGAAAATAGACCTAGTCAGACTTTTAAGGCAGGCTAAGTCTTCGCTCAATGAAGGGAGATAGGTTTTCTTTCCGCGACTAATTGGACACGAGACTTTAAAGGCTACTCCCATAGCCTTTTCAAAAGTTTCAATATTTGTATCCAGTTCTTTTTGATGTTCGATACATTATTTAGTTTTGACAGTATAATTCGGCTGAGTTTTACCCAGTCAGTTCTTTTAGGATATCTGTAGAATTTGGGAATATTCATCTGAAGATTCGCATTAAAGACTATATATATGTGATCTGAATAGGAGTTCTGACTAGACACAGACCAGATTAAAACTCCAATGATATTATTGTTAGTAGCTAAAGTAATGTCTATTAACTCTTCCCACCCGTTATATCTGCCCGAACTTGGGAAGATAAATTTGGTGTGTTACCACTATTACATATTTTAAGATTAGTGTTAATAAGGAAATCAAATAATGACTCACCTCTTTCTTTGTTCTCCGAACTACCCATAAGGAATACCTAGCATTTGCATCACATCCGATGAGTAGATTGTCTTGCCTTGTCGCTCTAACAAGATTACGAACTTCCTCTGGTGGTGACGGATCGTCATGAGCCATATATACAGAGAAGACGTAGAGGCTATCTCCACCTGGCCCTTTTAACTTGATGAAAGTCCCATTAGATGAGCTAAAATCGGGGTGAAGAAAAGCATTGAATTGTTTTTTTTACTAAAATACAGGTTTACCTGTATCCTTTTTTGAAAAAGATTGTAATCCCTTGATCTCAGTACCTATGACCCAAAGTTCTTGAAGAAAAACGTCAAGAACCTGAAGAGTGAAAGTTGTTTTAAATAAGCGCTGTTAAAATACATTGTAAAATAAATTTAATTTAATAGAAAAAAAAAATAATTAAACTAAAAAAACTTATTTAAACTACATTTTATACAATAAATACTAATAATTTTATACAATTTGTAAAAACTTCAACCAAAAGTTCTACATCTAATTTTTAACTTAAAGCGCGCAAATTAATTTGAATATCAAAAACAAACAAAAAAAAAATAATAGTAGTTCTATTATTATAAGCGCGCAAATTAATTTCAATATAAAAAACAAAAAAACAAAAAATAATAATAATTCTTAAATAATTTGAACTTCCTAATATAAAAACAAAACAATAAATACATAAATCAAAATGTCCAAGCAATGTACGATGTGCAAAAAAAGCATAATTAACAAAAGTGAAGGCGTTCAGTGCAGTGGTACATGCCAAATGTTCTTCCACACAAGATGTGAAAACATTTCAAATGATTTGTTCGAAATTATTAAATCAGGTAGTGTCACTTGGAAGTGCACTAGATGCGTGCCAGAGATAAATAAATCCATAATAATACGTGATGATTATATGAGTGACGAAGAATGTGCAATAAATAACAATAAAGAGGCTGATCTAATAGATAAACTAATTTCATCAAAGCTGAATGACTGTACACTAGAGGGAATTACGTCATACTTAAAAACACTGGGCAATGTGGTTTTTGAAATCCACAACTCTCAAAAATACATAAGTGCTCTAATTGATGAAGTAATTCATCACAATAAAAGTTTTCATCAAGAATATTTAATTTTACAAAAAAGGTTGGATCTACTAGAAAATAATACAAAAATAATGGAAAAAAAAGTTAACTATCTGGAGTCTTTATTAGACAAATCGTATAATTCTAACAATAATTATGATAAAAATATAGTTTTAGCTGGCTTACCAAAAGAAATTCAAGACGGGGAAAATATGGTTCTTGATATAGCAAAGAAAATTAATGCAAATGTCACTTCAGCCCCGACTAACCCGACGGTTCCAATGGGGAACTTGCCGGTGATAACGAAGGAGAAATCGTCAGATGAACTGCTGAAAAATAGTATATCGTTTCTCCTTCTAATCAGTGAGGAAAGTCTGGGTCCTCTGGAGAAGCTGGAAAACAAGCTGAGGTTTGGTATACGGCATACCAAACTAAAAATATTCAAACCAGGGAGCCCAGACAGTCTACAGCAGCTCGTTGTGAAGTAAGCGATGCGGGTGGTGAAAAATAACCTAAGGCACTCGAAGTGCGCCTCGGATAATCTGCTAGTTCTCCTAGGTGAGGAGGACTTAGATATACCCCTCATTCAAGAGGCTTGGGTTAACGCCTTTAAGATCAGAGGGTTAAACACCTGTGATTATAATCTATACTACAAGAATGTAGATTTAGAAATAGGTAAGCCAAGAACTTGTATTCTAGTTAAAAAACATATAGGTGAACATCTCTGTTCTAATTTTAGTTATGAAGATTTGACAGTTGTCAAACTGGAGATGCGGAACAATGGGAGCGTGTATATAAGTTCCGTGTACATGCCACATGACGAACATGCTCCACCGTCTCGGTTCCTGCAGTTGGTAGTTGCCACAGGTGGCAAATTGATCGCAGGCTGTGATGCTAATGCACGGCTTACCCTATGGGGTAGCTTGGAAACGAATGAACGAGGTGAGTCATTATTTGATTTTATTTTAAATAGCAACCTAAATAGAGAGAGTTCTTGAGAACTATGGAAGGAAATTGGACTGATTCACCCAAGGAAACCCTAGATCTTTTAGTGTCTACCCGTTTTCCAGGGTGCATTGAAGACGCTCATGTGATTAACCAAGCGGTTGACACTAGAGTCCGAATTGGTCCTGACGAATGGGTTAACTCAGTTATAACGGAGGAATAGCTTGCCTGGGCAATTGATAACTTCGCTCCATACAAAGCCGCAGGTTTAGACGGTATTTTTCCAAAAATGCTGCAAGAAATGAAGGGGCTTGTAGTTCCATTAATTACTAAGCTTTTCAGAAGCAGCCTCACTTTTGGTCATATTTCCCTGCGCCTCCATTGTGATCATGGGTGAATGTGATCTTTATACCAAAAGCTGGTAAAAGGGGGCACGAAACCGCTAAAGATTTTAGACCGATCACTTTATCATCCTTTTTATTGAAAACCCTCGAAAGAGCACTCGAGTTAGAGCTTAGAAGAGTACTAGAGACTACTCCGCTATGTAAGTACCAACATGCCTTTTGAAAGGGCAAGTCAACAGAGACTGCACTGAGTGAACTAGTGCGGGACGTGGAACAATCGATTCAGTATAAGGAATATACATTAGCTACCTTTTTAGACATAGAAGGAGCCTTCAATAAAGTACATATAGCGGCTATACAAAATTCACTGGAAGAAGTAGGGGCAGAAAATGTCCTTAGTCAGTGGATTGTTAATATGTTGCAATCAAGAGAGATCCAATCGGAACTTGGTAACCATAAAATTACTAGAAGAGTAAGTAGAGGCACACCCCAAGGCGGGGTATTATCACCACTACTGTGGCTTCTAGTAATGAATGGAATACAGAAAGAACTTCAAGATGAGGGAATCAAAGCCATTGCATCAGATGATCTAGCAGTATTAGTGTCTGGAAAGTTTCTTGACATAATTAGTGTAATTATGGAATGAGCTTTCAGAAGGGTTAGTAGATGGGCCAATGGATGTGGCCTCTGCTTCAATCCGGACAAAACTGAGCTAATGCTGTTCACAAACAGAACAAAGATACCGGAATTCACCAAACCTAGGCTGGATGGTGTATATATGAATTTAACCCCCAATGCCAAATACCTAGGAGTGATACTTGATACGAAACTGAAATGGAGACTTAATAGTGAAGAAAGAGCCAAAAAGGTCTGTGTAGCCCTGTATTCTTGTAGGAAAATGTTAGGTAAAAAATAGGGATTAAAGCCAAGAATGGCTTTATGGATGTACACAGCTATAGTACGCCCCATTCTTACCTACGGATCATTAGTCTGGTGGCCAGCGCTGGAGAAGGAGTATATCCGAACCAGACTTGGTAAGGTACAAAGAGGTGCATGTCTAGGCATTACGGGTGCGTTGAGATCGACACCAAGTAATGCACTAGATGCACTTCTTTATCTCCTCCCGTTGACCTCCATATAAAATTTCTAGCCCGCTGTAGTGCGATCAGACTCAGAGAAAATGGACACTGGCGCACAAAACCTTATGGACATAGCAGTATTCTAAGCTCAACAGCTTGGGATCTGCCAGATTCCACAGACTACACTATTCCAAGTTTGGAAATTGTTAAGAATTTCAAAGTAAAGATTCCATCAAGAAGAAAATGGAGACAAGGAAACCCTTTGAGTGTAGTAGACATCACACTCTTCACTGATGGGTCAAAAATGGACTGCGGTGTCGGTGCTGGTGTCTATTCAGAAAAACTTAAAATAGAACATGCTTTCAGACTTCCCAATAAATCCTGTGTATTTTAAGCTGAAATGCTAGGAATCTGGAAAGCATGCCAAAAACTGAGGACCAATACTTCTCTGGGGGGAAGCATTGCCATTGTCACTGATAGCCAAGCAGCAATTGCGGATCTTAACTTTGCGATGATAACATACAAGCTTGTCACAAAATGTTCTGACGAGCTTAAGAATATAAGCTATCAACACAATGTTACATTACTGTGGGTTCCGGGACATAGGAACATCACAGGAAATGAACAAGCTGATGAATTAGCAAGGAGGGGTTCAAATCTGAATGCTTCACTGGCAGAACAGGTGGATCCACCACTAAACAGCGTTAAAAGGGATATCTTTCTACACTTTTTATACCTAGCGAAAAGAAGGTGGAAAGAATTAACCTCATGCCGTACGACCAAGACAATATGGCGAACGTACGACAACAAAAGAACGGACAACCTGTTGAAGCTATCTCGGCGGGGCATAGCCAGAGCAATAGGTGTGTTCACGGGACACTGGCTAATTGGCGAACATGCGGCCAGATTATTTATTTCATTCAACACATCATGCCGCAGTTGTGGTGAACAGAATGAGAAAGAAAACATTATACATTTCACGTGTAAATGCCCAGCGCTGGCCAGGGCCAGAAGACCAGCTCTGGGTAGCCATGAATTTAATTATCTTAGCGATCTAGCATCTAAGCAACCTGCAGAAATGGTAAGGTTCCTGAATGCCGCGAAATGGATCTGAAATTAAATCCGTTATAGCCTAAACATAAGTCTTGCGGTCACGAAAGTGGTAGCAAAATGGTGCTAACGCACTAATTGTGGTCTTGTCATGGTTGACAAGACCAGCCACGTAAATCAACCAACCCATCATCACTTCAGCAGACATCATTAAAATTTCACCGATACAACAAAGGTCGGAGCAAAACAATAGTATCAATCCGCTATATTTATTAGAGCTGAGAACAGCTAATGCAAACATGGAAATAATGGCCAAGAGACGCATCTATTCACATCTTTTTACCGCCGAGCTAAATCTAATACAACAGAGTAATCGTGAAATTTTTTTTCGTCACCATCTGTCTCCTTTGCAGGCCAAGCTGTACAACGAAGCAAAAAAAATTAAAACATAGTATAAAATTCAATTTTTATGGTTTAAAGATGCTAGATGGTATCTTCTTGCGGCAAAACAAGGAATCAAAGGTTTTTAAAATTAATAATCTTAATGAAATTAACTTTGTTTATAACTTTTTGTTTATATTTAAACAAGAACAACTTAATGAATAATTATCTAATCTTACTTGAAATACTTTTTATGTATAATATTATTTATTTTATTTTTTTATCAACTTTGCATTCAACTTAATCTCTTTTATCCTAATCAATTTTCACATTATTTATTTATACACATCATTATTTATTTACAATATATTACAATTTACAATATATTACAATTTACAATACATTACAATACATTACAATTTAACAATAATTAAACAAATTTTAAATATTAACTTAACAAATTTTAATTTTAAATTACATAATATGGTACTTAAAAATAAAAACACAACACAAATTTTATTGTTAATACTATCACATCATATTTTAGATCTGTCAAAAATGCTTTATATAGATTTCATTCACATATTAATTCACAATTTTAAATTTGTTAATATCTTATATACTTTCTGTTTATACTTTTTTTTCTTAATTTGCAATTATTTTGTGTAGTTGTTGTATCAAGCTTTGCAACTGTCAAAAATATTTTAATTAAATATTCAATTGGTAAAAACTCTTTCGAAATATGGAAAAGCTTTAAACCAATCTTTAAACATTTATTCTACAAAATTTTTATACAAAATATGCATTTTATACTTTATATGCAAAATCATTATACTTCGAGCGTGAGACGGTAGTTGTAATTAATTTTTATTTAACTCTTTTTTGTTTATTTATGTATGCTCTCCTAATTTTAAATAGTATTTCTTTGTTTTGTTTTTATGATGGGTCACGATATAGGAAATATAAACAGCAACATAAAAGTTTGTCATTATACAAGGGTAGATCAAAAAGAAATAGAGAAAAATTATAAAAAGAATGAAATGAATATAATATATTTTAATATACAAAGTCTTAGAAATAAATTACATAATATAGAAGAAGTTATCTGTAATTATGGTTGTGAAGTTCATATTGTCGTGTTAACAGAAATTTTGCTTAAAGAATAAGAAAATAATTTTTTTAATTTACCGGGCTTCATTGGTTACTTTTCAAATAGAGAAAATGGGTAGGGAGGAATTGCTATCTATGTCAGGGAATTCCTAAGTAGCTGTATACTTTTCGAATATAAAATTCAAAATTCAAACTTTTTAGGTATTAAGTTAGTGAAAGAAAATATTAATATTTTTGCAATATATAGATCTCAGGAAACAAAGTTAGATGAATTGATTGATAAGTTAGATGACATTACAATTAAATTTAGTCTATAGTCCTAGGAGATTTCAATCTAAATTTGTTAAATAAAAAGAGTTATGATGTCATATGTTATTGCAATATGCTTTTAGCTAACGGCTTTGTAATTTATAATAAAGTCACAGAGGTGTTCGCTACAAGAATTGGAACTACTTCTAAGACAGTAATAGATCATTTTATTACAGATATTGTGCAGAAACAGTACTTTTTCATGTAATTGACACCTCTATGTCTGATCAACAAATGTTTTTAATAAGTTTAGGTAAAAAACCATACAAAGAGAAAATTACTCAATTTAAAACAGTTGTTGATTATGAGAAAATTGCAAATGATTATTTTTGGGCTACAATAAACACACACAATAATTTTGACTGCTTTATTAGTGAATTAACCTCGTTAATAAACAAATAGATTTAGAGATATTTAAGAAAAAAATTATTTATCATATTTTGCAGAGATAATGATATGAGAAGTGAGAAGTATTATTGTAATAAAAAAACTAACTTTTAACTTTCTCTTCAATCTATTGAAATTGTAATGTAAATAGAAATTAGTGATAAATAATAATTAATAATAAATTGAAGTTGGAAAGAGTGAATTGGAATTTTAATAAAAAAGTATAAAAATAAACTAAAAAAGAAAATTTACATTGTAATATAATGAAATTAATTATAGATTGACTTTGAATATAGTAAATAGTAAATTGAAATTGTAAAAAGAAAATGAATGTAAAAATAATCAAAGGCAAAAATGTACAGTCAAACAATGTTTTATAAAAATAATTTTTTATAATTGTTATAATTCTTAATTGTTTTATAAAAATAATAAGACCAGACAGCTAATACGCTACGGTCCTAAAAAAAACAATAAAACAAAAAACTAATTAAATGGTATAACATTATAATTTGAATAACATTTTTAATTTGTTTATATTTGTTCAACTTATAGTTTTTAAATAAAGAAAAAAAAAAATTAGGCTGATGTCTATCTTTTCCTTGCTGAGGAAAATCAGCAGATTATCGGAGGCACTTCTCCAGTGCCTGAAATTACACTACCTTTGGCATCATTACCCTTTATCCTTCATTACCTTCATCACCTAGTGCCGGATTCTGTCTAAGAGGATCTCTGTCGATCGTGAGATCCTCTATCGACTTAAAAGCTAGATCCTCCTCTGGATCCTCTTCATCAACTGGAGCCCTGAATAGTTTTAATTTGGCATACATTATGCCGAACCTCATCCTGTAATCAGCCTTCTCGAGTTCTCCTAGGCACTCCTCATTTATCATGAGCAGGAAGGACTTACTGTTTTTTGAGGCTCCTCAGCCTTTATAATTCTCCAGTTTTCCATCTGGATTTTCGGATTCTAGAGCTTAAGACATTGAAGAACCTTTCCATTATCCGCGCTCATGTTTGAAAACCCAATGCGCGGCCTAGGTTTCCTTCAAATTTCCCCAGCCGGGATAAGCTTGAGCTTCAAGCGAACCCATTTATCGCTAGTCTTAGCGACGAAATTGCTGAGGAAATCCAAAGACACCTGATCTTCGCATTTGACAACTCAGAGAGGTCCCTCCGGGTGCTCCAAAACAGCCAAGCAAGACAAAATAAGCCTCCAAAACAAAATAAGCTTCCATCTCGCACCATCTATCCGTAATAGACTTCCCACTGTTCGATAGCCCATTTATCAGTCCCGCGTTTATGTGATTGATAGCTACTTCTTTGTAAGATTGCCTATTCTTGGCAATAACTTCAGTAGTACCCTATCTCTTCTTGGGATTCCTCTCACACTTATCGCCTCCTAATGCCAATACGCTAGGCCCCCGTTTTCTATTGGCCCTCCTATCTACGTTGTTGTTCTCATCTTCAGAACTATAACGCTTCTGGCAAGTTGTTGTTACAGGTATACTTTTATTCCCGTCCTTATCCGCTTGCACCATTAGATATTCATCTACGACAAGCTGGTACTTAACTTTATCCGCAGCGTCCTTCTCATGAACAGTACATGCTTTTTCATTCTCAGCTATCTTGTTGAGAATGAAAAGAGCCCTGTTGTATTTTACTTTCATGAGTACCCCAGCGACTTTGCGTCTCTTTTGATTTTCTTTTTGCCGTCCTAACCTTTGTTGACGACAGGAGTTTTAAGTTGACCTGACATTGGTGTACCATGGGTGGTACTCGCAATGCCACTAATTAGCGTCTCTTGGCTAGACGCTAAAAACTCATCTTCTGATGAGTTTCCCATCTCGACTTCTTTCTCTATTTTGTTTTGTTTTTAGATCTATTTTTGGTTCCACGAGTGTGGCCGGAAAAAAAAGGTCCATTCCGGCATTGCTGCCTTACTGGGAAAATGCACTTAATACAACCGACCTTGGCTGAGCATCTGAGGAGACAGTTCGCGATCAGTTATCTTTAACCACTTACTGGCCATTCGGCACTTGGCA
Source organism: Poecilobothrus nobilitatus (assembly GCA_947095535.1). Taxonomy (NCBI): domain Eukaryota; kingdom Metazoa; phylum Arthropoda; class Insecta; order Diptera; family Dolichopodidae; genus Poecilobothrus; species Poecilobothrus nobilitatus. Next base: position 115,131,709 of record OX352772.1, read on the forward strand.
CGGTACCTTGACACCTTAGCTTACAAGTGGAGGGATTCTCTTGCTTTCGGATTTCCACTGCAATCTTATTGGTATGGTTAAACCTACTGATACTATGAAATCCCCAGGCACAGTATCCTCGACATCGCCTACAGGATCATTGATTCTACTCAGTTCTCCCACCACGTTCACATGGAATCCCTTTCGGGTGGGATAGCATTTATAATTTGGATGACTATTTAAATGAATTAAAAATTAAATTGAAATATGCAAATAAATAAGCAAAAGACTATCTAATTAAAAATAAAGAAAATAATAAATTAAAAAAAATAATATTAATGAATCAAATTTCAAAATTAATGATTATGTGATGATAAAAGTAGGGAATAAGAAAAAATTAGAAAATCCTTTTAAAGGACTTTTCGAAATTATTGAACAAAACGGTACAAATACTACAATATTAATAGATAATAAAAAAGTAGAATTTTATAATAATTATATCATTAAATCTAGAAAAACAATAAATATTAAATAAATTAATTAATTATTTATTAATTATTAATAAATTTAAAATATCTTTTTGAAACAAGTATAAATATTTTTTTAAATAAAAAATTTTTAAGATAAATAAATTAAAAAATTATACATTACTTCTTTTATTAACTTATAAAAAATTAGTTTAAATTAGTTTAAATTTTAAGAAATATAAACTAAATTTTTTTTTCTTTGGAAGGATGAAGTATATCTTGACTGTACTGTAATTACCAAAACTTTAAAAAAAAAAATCACCAAAATAACTTTAAAAAGAAAATTATTATCTAATAACAATAATGCTGACCTAACATTTTGTGTGGTCATAATTTTCAATTACTAACATCTGTTTGTATTTTACAATAACAAGTGCATTCACTGTTTAGGATGAATATTGAATGGAAATAATTAAAAGATGATCGGGTTACAATTTTTGTATTATATTGTAAATAAGTAGTCCGACTGCATGAAAATAATGTATTTTCGAGAATAATATTTTGGTTGATAATTTGTACATGTGGTAATTATACTGTAAATGAATTCTAGGTCAAGATATTGCTTTCTTTTGTCCCAAATAAAATTCTTTGTAACAAAGCAATAAATTATAATAATTATAATTTATTGTCTTTGATAAAAATTTGTATTGAATTTGGTAAAATCCAAATAGTATATAAGGATTTACTTTCGTAAAATAAAATCAGATATATTCATATATCAAAAAAAAATAGTTAATTATTTTATACTATTAATTTGTACAAACCAGCAATTCACTTTGCAGGAACGTTCAAATTAAATAGCTGCATATATAAATATATCATTTTTAATATTTACATGCCGTGCCGTTATAATACGGAAAAGTAGGCAATTAGTTTTGTCATGTGACACGCAATTTCTTCTTGCCGTCAAAATAAGAGAAGAAACTTTCTGCATCAAAAATTTTGTATGTATGCTCAATAATCTAAGTATGCTCATATCTTTCTGATCAGAAAGTGTTAGGGAATATAAAATTAATTTACGACAATACACTCCGAGTTGTATACTTATTACAACTCGGACTCTCTTCCAACTGTAGGGAACATGATTAAATTTTAAACAGCTACTGAAAATTCCAAGCCACGAAGTTGACAGCATTAACGACCTCTGCAACATAATCGGAATTATGCCATCCATGCCAGGCGATTTATTTGGAGAAAAACTTTTTATAGCCCAAGAAACCTTTTCCTAAGATATAATTTTACTTACTTCATCCCACGAGAATCCTTGCTGCTGGTCTTCTTTGATGGCTTTCTTGTATACCTTTAGGCAATCTTTATAAGGCTGCCAGTATTTATGTTTAAAGCAAATGTTGAAAATAGACTTAGTCAGACTTTTAAGGCAGGCTAAGTCTTCGCTCAATGAAGGGAGATAGGTTTTCTTTCCGCGACTAATTGGACACGAGACTTTAAAGACTACTCCCATAGCCTTTTCAAAAGTTTCAATATTTGTATCCAGTTTTTTTTCATGTTTCAATTTTGATATCTGATACATTATTTAGTTTTGACAGTATAATTCGGCTCAATTTTAGCCAGTCAGTTCTTTTAGGATATCTGTAAAATTTGGAAATATTCATCTGAAGATTCGCATCAAAGACTATATATATGTGATCTGAATAGGAGTTCTGACTAGACACAGACCAGATTAAAACTCCAATGATATTATTGTTAGTAGCTAAAGTAATGTCTATTACCTCTTCCCACCCGTTATATCTGCCCGAACTTGGGCAGATAAAAGTTGGTGTGTTACCATTATTACATATTTTAAGATTAGTGTTAATAAGAAAGTCAAATAATGACTCACCTCGTTCGTTGTTCTCCGAACTACCCATAAGGAATACCTAGCATTTGCATCACATCCGATGAGTAGTTTGTCTTGCCTTGTCGCTCTAACAAGATTACGAACTTCCTCTGGTGGTGACGGATCGTCATGAGCCATATATGCAGAGGAGATGTAGAGGCTATCTCCACCTGGCCCTTTTAACTTGATGAAAGTCAAATCGGATGAGCTAAAATCGGGGTGAAGAAAAGCATTGAATTGTTTTTTTACTAAAATACAGGTTTATCTGTATCCTTTTTGTGAAAAAGATTGTAATCTTTATGATGTAGGCCCTTGATCTCAGTACCTATTACCCAATGTTCTTGAAGAAAAACGTCAAAAACGTCAAGAGTGAAAGTTGTTTTAAATAAGCGCTGTTAAAATATATTATAAAATAAATTTAATTTAATAGAAAAAAAAAAAAAAATTAACCTAAAAAAACTTTTTTAAACTACATTTTACACAATAAATACTAATAATTTTATACAATTTATAAAAATTTCAACCAAAAGTTCTACATCTAATTTTTAACTTAAAGCGCGCAAATTAATTTCAATATAAAAAACAAAAAAAAAAATAATAGTAGTTCTATTATTATAAGCGCGCAAATTAATTTCAATATAAAAAACAAAAACCAAAAAATAATAATAATTCTTAAATAATTTGAATTTCCTAATATAAAAACAAAAAAAATAAATACATAAATCAAAATGTTCAAGCAATGTACGATGTGCAAAAAAAGCATAAATAACAAAAGCAAAGGCGTTCAGTGCAGTGGTACATGCCAAATGTTCTTCCAAAAAAGATGTGGAAACATTTTAAAAGATTTGTTCGAAATTATTAAATCAGGTAGTGTCACTTGGAGGTGCACTAGATGCTTGCCAGAGATAAATAAATCCATAATAATACCTGATCATGATACAAGTGACGAAGAATGTGCAATAAATAACAATAAAGAGGCTGACCTAATAGATAAACTAATTTCATCAAAGCTGAATGACTGGACACTAGAGGGAATTACGTCATACTTAAAAACACTTGGCACTGTGGTCAACGAAATCCACAACTCTCAAAAATACATAAGTGCTCAAATTGATGAAGTAATTAATCACAATAAAAGTTTTCATCAAGAATATTTCATTTTAAAAAAAAGGTTGGACCGACTAGAAAATAATACAAAAATAATGGAAAAAAAGGTTAACTATCTGGAGTCTTTATTAGACAAATCGTATAATTCTAACAATAATTATGATAAAAATATAGTTTTAGCTGGCTTACCAAAAAAAAATTCAAGACGGGAAAAATATGGTTCTTGATATTACAAAGAAAATTAATGCAAATATCACTTCAGCAGACATCATTAAAATTTCACCGATACAACAAAGGTCGGAGCAAAACAATAGTATCAATCCGCTATATTTATTAGAGCTGACAACAGCTAATGCAAAAATGGGAATAATGGCCAAGAAACGTATCTATTCACATCTTTTTACCGCCGAGCTAAATCTAATACAGCAGAGTAATCGTGAAATTTTTTTTCGCCACCATCTGTCTCCTTTGCAGGCGAAGCTGTACAACGAAGCAAAACAAATTAAAACACAGTATAAAATTCAATTTTTATGGTTTAAAGATGGTAGATGGTATCTTCTTGCGGTTTTTAAAATTAATAATCTTAATGATATTAACTTTGTTAATAATTATTTTAACAGAACTGATTAGCTATTTAATTATTTGCATTTTTTAAAAATATAATAACTTTTATTTAACTTCTTTTAAATTTTTATTTTTCTGTACAATTATTTTAACATTAATATTTTTTAGAATTGTTTACGTTTTACATAGATTATTTCACTTAACCTATAAACATTTAGACATTAACTTAAAATTATTAACACTAAAATTAAACAAATTTTTAAAAACAATTATAAAATTTAGAATCAGGACATATTATCAATACATTATATATTTGTTTCTTATTTTTTTTAACATAACACAAAAAATTAAAAATTACTTATATTTAAACAAAAACAACTTAATTAATAATTATCTAATCTTACTTGAAATACTTTTTATGTATAGTATTATTTATTTTATTTTTTTTATCAACTTTGCATTCAACTTTTACTTTAACTATTTTTCACATTATGTATTTATTATTTATTTATTACACATCATTATTTATTTGCAATATATTACAATTTACAATACATTACAATACCTACATTACAATTTAAATAATTAAACAAATTTTAAATATTAACTTAATAAATTTTAATTTTAAATTACAGAATACGGTACTTAAAAATAAAAACACAACACAAATTTTATTGTTAATACTATCACATCATATTTTAGATCTGTCAAAAATACTTTATATAGATTTCATTCACATATTAATTCATAATTTTAAAATTGTTAATTTCTTTTATACTTTTTTTTCTTTGCAATTTTCTTGTGTAGTTGTTGTATCAAGCTTTGCAACTGTCAAAAATATTTTAATTAAATATTCAATTGGTAAAAACTCTTTCGAAATATGGAAAAGCTTTAGACCAATCTTTAAACATTTATTCTACAAAATTTTTATACAAAATCTTTATACTTTATATGCAAAATCATTATACTTCGAGCGTGAGACGGTAGTTGTAATTAATTTTTATTTAACTCTTTTTTGTTTATTTATGTATGCTCTCCTAATTTTAAATAGTATTTCTTTGTTTTGTTTTTATGATGGGGCACGATATAGGAAATATAAACAGCAACATAAAAGTTTGTCATTATACAAGGGTAGATCAAAAAGAAATAGAGAAAAATTATAAAAACAATTTGAATATAGTATATTTTAATATACAAAGTCTTAGAAATAAATTATATAATTTAGAAGAAGTTATCTGTAATTATGGTTGTGAAGTTCATATTGTCGTGTTAACAGAAATTTGGCTTAAAGAATCAGAAAATAATTTTTTTAATTTACCGGGCTTTATTGGTTACTTTTCAAATAGAGAAAATGCGTATGGGGGAATTGCTATCTATGTCAGCTGTATACCTTTCGAAGATAAAATTCAAAATTCAAACTGTTTAGGTATTAAGTTAGTAAAAGAAAATATTAATATTTTTGCGATATATAGATCTCAATATATAGATTTGCAGATATTGTGCAGCAACAGTACTTTTTTCAGGTAATTGACACCTCTATGGCTGATCACCAAATGTTTTTAATAAGTTTAGATAAAAAACCATACAAAGAGAAAATTACTCAATTTAAAACATGCTTTATTAGTGAATTAACCTCGTTAATAAACAAATAGATTTAGAGATATTTAAGAAAAAAATTATTTATCATATTTTGCAGAGATAATGGTATGACAAGTGAGAAGTATTAGTGTAATAAAAAACTAGCTTTTAACTTTCTCTTCAATCTATTGAAATTGTAATGTAATTAGAAATTAGTGATAAATAATAATTAATAATAAATTGAAGTTGGAAATAGTGAATTGGAATTTTAATAAAAATAGATATAAATATAAACATAAAAAAAAAAAGAAAATTGAAATTGAAATTGTAATATAATGAAATTAATTATAGATTGACTTTGAATATAGTAAATAGTAAATTGAAATTGTAAAAAGAAAATGGATGTAAAAAGAATCAAAGGAAAAAATGTACAGTCAAAACAATGTTTTATAAAAATAATTTTTTATAATTGTTATAATTTTTAATTGTTTTATAAAAATAATAAGACCAGACAGCTAATACGCTACGGTCCTAAAAAAAACAATAAAACAAAAAACTAATTAAATGGTATAACATTATAATTTGAATAACATTTTTAATTTGTTTATATTTGTTCAACTTATAGTTTTTAAATAAAGAAAAAAAAAAAAATTAGGCTGATGTTTATCTCTTCCTTCCTGAGGAAAACCAGCAGATTATCCGAAGCACTTCTCGAGTGCCTGAATTTACACTACCTTTGGTATCATTACCCCTTATCCTTCATTACCTTTATCACCTGGTGCCGGATTCTGTCTAAGAGGATCTCTGTCGATCGTGAGATCCTCTATCGACTTAAAAGCTAGATCCTCCTCTGGATCCTCTTCATCAACTGGAACCCTGAATATTTTTAATTTGGCATACATTATGCCGAAACTCATCCTGTAATCAGCCTTCTCGAGTTCTCCTAGGCACTCCTCATTTATCATGAGCAGGAAGGACTTACTGTTTTTTTGAGGCTCCTCAGCCTTTATAATTCTCCAGTTTTCCATCTGGATTTTCGGATTCTGGAGCTTAAGACATTGAAGAACCTTTCCATTATCCGCGCTCATGTTTGAAAACCCAATGCGCGGCCTAGGTTTCCTTGAAATTTCCCTTTAAGAAAGCTTTGAGCGTTGAGCTTCAAGCCAAGCCATTTATCGCTAGTCGCGACGAATTTGCTGAGGAAATCCAAAGACACCTGATCTTCGCATTTCACAACTCTGAGAGGTCCCTCCGGGTGCTCCAAAACAGCCAAGCAAGACAAAATAAGCCTCTAAAACAAGATAAGCTTCCATCTCGCTCCATCTATCCGTAATAGACTTCCCACTGTTCGATAGCCCATCTATCAGTGCCGCGTTTATGTGATTGATAGCTACTTCTTTGTAAGATTGCCTATTCTTGGCAATAACTTCAGTAGTACCCTATCTCTTCTTGGGATTCCTCTCACACTTATCGCCTCCTAATGCCAATACGCTAGGCCCCCGTTTTCTATTGGCCCTCCTATCTGCGTTGTTGTTCTCATCTTCAGAACTATAACCCTTCTGGCAAGTTGTTGTTACAGGTATACTTTTATTCCCGTCCTTATCCGCTTGCACCATTAGATATTCATCTACGACAAGCTGGTACTTAACTTTATCCGCAGCGTCCTTCCCATGAACAGTACATGCTTTTTCATTCTCAGCTATCTTGTTGAGAATGAAAAGAGCCCTGTTGTATTTTACTTTCATGAGTACCCAAGAGACTTTGCGTCTCTTTTGATTTTCTTTTTGCCGTCCTAACCTTTGTTGACGACAGGAGTTTTAAGTTGACCTGGCATTGGTGTACCATGGCTGGTACTCGCAATGCCACTAATTAGCGTCTCTTGGCTAGACGCTAAAAACTCATCTTCTGATGAGTTTCCCATCTCGACTTCTTTCTCTATTTTGTTTTGTTTTTAGATCTATTTTTGGTTCCACGAGTGTGGCCGGAAAAAAAACGGTCCATTCCGGCATTGCTGCCTTACTGGGAAAATGCACTTAATACAACCGACCTTGGCTGAGCATCTGAGGAGACAGTTCGCGATCAGTTATCTTTAACCACTTACTGGCCATTCGGCACTTGGCACGGTACCTTGACACCTTAGCTTACAAGTGGAGGGATTCTCTTGGTTCCGGATTTCCACTGCAATCTTATTGGTATGGTTAAACCTACTGATACTATGAAATCCCCAGGCACAGTATCCTCGACATCGCCTACAGGATCATTGATTCTACTCAGTTCTCCCACCACGTTCACATGGAATCCCTTTCGGGTAGGATAGCATTTATAATTTGGATGACTATTTAAATGAATTAAAAATTAAATTGAAATATGCAAATAAATAAGCAAAAGACTATCTAATTAAAAATAAAGAAAATGATAAATTAAAAAAAATAATATTAATGAATCAAATTTCAAAATTAATGATTATGTGATGATAAAAGTAGGGAATAAGAAAAAATTAGAAAATCCTTTTAAAGGACTTTTCGAAATTATTGAACAAAACGGTACAAATAGTACTATATTAATAGATAATAAAAAAGTAGAATTTTATAATAATTATATCATTAAATCTAGAAAAACAATAAATATTATAAATTGTTACAAAAATAAAAATCTGTAAATATGAATAAATTTAAAATATCTTTTTAAAACAAGTATAAATATTTTTTTAAACAAAAATACCATTTAATATAAAATTTTTAAGATAAATAAATTAAAAAATTATACATTACTTCTTTTATTAACTTATAAAAAATTAGTTTAAATTAGTTTAAATTTTAAGAAATATAAACTAAATTTTTTTTTCTTTGGAAGGATGAAGTATATCTTGACTGTACTGTAATTACCAAAACTTTTAAAAAAAAAATCACCAAAATAACTTTAAAAAGAAAATTATTATCTAATAACAATAATGCTGACCTAACATTTTGTGTGGTCATAATTTTCAATTACTAACATCTGTTTGTATTTTACAATAACAAGTGCATTCACTGTTTAGTATGAATATTGAATGGAAATAAATAAAAGATGATCGGGTTACAATTTTTGTACTATATTGTAAATAAGTAGTCCGACTGCATGAAAATAATGTATTTTCGAGAATAATATTTTGGTTGATAATTTGTACATGTGGTAATTATACTGTAAATGAATTCTAGGTCAAGATATTGCTTTCTTTTGTCCCAAATAAAATTCTTTGTAACAAAGCAATAAATTATAATAATTATAATTTATTGTCTTTGATAAAAATTTGTATTGGATTTGGTAAAATCCAAATAGTATATAAGGATTTACTTTCGTAAAATAAAATCAGATATATTCATATATCAAAATAAAATAGTTAATTATTTTATACTATTAATTTGTACAAACCAGCAATTCACTTTGCAGGAACGTTCAAATTAAATAGCTGCATATATAAATATATCATTTTTAATATTTACATGCCGTGCCGTTATAATACGGAAAAGTAGGCAATTAGTTTTGTCATGTGACACGCAATTTCTTCTTGCCGTCAAAATAAGAGAAGAAACTTTCTGCATCAAAAATTTTGTATGTATGCTCAATAATCTAAGTATGCTCATATCTTTCTGATCAGAAAGTGTTAGGGAATATAAAATTAATTTACGACAATACACTCCGAGTTGTATACTTATTACAACTCGGACTCTCTTCCAACTGTAGGGAACATGATTAAATTTTAAACAGCTACTGAAAATTCCAAGCCACGAAGTTGACAGCATTAACGACCTCTGCAACATAATCGGAATTATGCCATCCATGCCAGGCGATTTATTTGGAGAAAAACTTTTTATAGCCCAAGAAACCTTTTCCTAAGATATAATTTTACTTACTTCATCCCACGAGAATCCTTGCTGCTGGTCTTCTTTGATGGCTTTCTTGTATACCTTTAGGCAATCTTTATAAGGCTGCCAGTATTTATGTTTAAAGCAAATGTTGAAAATAGACTTAGTCAGACTTTTAAGGCAGGCTAAGTCTTCGCTCAATGAAGGGAGATAGGTTTTCTTTCCGCGACTAATTGGACACGAGACTTTAAAGACTACTCCCATAGCCTTTTCAAAAGTTTCAATATTTGTATCCAGTTTTTTTTCATGTTTCAATTTTGATATCTGATACATTATTTAGTTTTGACAGTATAATTCGGCTCAATTTTAGCCAGTCAGTTCTTTTAGGATATCTGTAAAATTTGGAAATATTCATCTGAAGATTCGCATCAAAGACTATATATATGTGATCTGAATAGGAGTTCTGACTAGACACAGACCAGATTAAAACTCCAATGATATTATTGTTAGTAGCTAAAGTAATGTCTATTACCTCTTCCCACCCGTTATATCTGCCCGAACTTGGGCAGATAAAAGTTGGTGTGTTACCACTATTACATATTTTAAGATTAGTGTTAATAAGAAAGTCAAATAATGACTCACCTCGTTCGTTGTTCTCCGAACTACCCATAAGGAATACCTAGCATTTGCATCACATCCGATGAGTAGTTTGTCTTGCCTTGTCGCTCTAACAAGATTACGAACTTCCTCTGGTGGTGACGGATCGTCATGAGCCATATATGCAGAGGAGATGTAGAGGCTATCTCCACCTGGCCCTTTTAACTTGATGAAAGTCAAATCGGATGAGCTAAAATCGGGGTGAAGAAAAGCATTGAATTGTTTTTTTACTAAAATACAGGTTTATCTGTATCCTTTTTGTGAAAAAGATTGTAATCTTTATGATGTAGGCCCTTGATCTCAGTACCTATTACCCAAGGTTCTTGAAGAAAAACGTCAAAAACGTCAAGAGTGAAAGTTGTTTTAAATAAGCGCTGTTAAAATATATTATAAAATAAATTTAATTTAATAGAAAAAAAAAAAAAATTAACCTAAAAAAACTTTTTTAAACTACATTTTACACAATAAATACTAATAATTTTATACAATTTATAAAAATTTCAACCAAAAGTTCTACATCTAATTTTTAACTTAAAGCGCGCAAATTAATTTCAATATAAAAAACAAAAAAAAAAATAATAGTAGTTCTATTATTATAAGCGCGCAAATTAATTTCAATATAAAAAACAAAAACCAAAAAATAATAATAATTCTTAAATAATTTGAATTTCCTAATATAAAAACAAAAAAAATAAATACATAAATCAAAATGTTCAAGCAATGTACGATGTGCAAAAAAAGCATAAATAACAAAAGCAAAGGCGTTCAGTGCAGTGGTACATGCCAAATGTTCTTGGAAGTGCACTAGATGCTTGCTAGAGATAAATAAATCCATAATAATACCTGATGATGATACAAGTGACGAAGAAAGTGCAATAAATAACAATAAAGAGGCTGACCTAATAGATAAATTAATTTCATCAAAGCTGAATGACTGGACACTAGAGGGAATTACGTCATACTTAAAAACACTTGGCACTGTGGTCATCGAAATCCACAACTCTCAAAAATACATAAGTGCTCAAATTGATGAAGTAATTAATCACAATAAAAGTTTTCATCAAGAATATTTCATTTTAAAAAAAAGGTTGGATCTACTAGAAAATAATACAAAAATAATGGAAAAAAAGTTAACTATCTGGAGTCTTTATTAGACAAATAGTATAATTCTAACAATAATTATGATAAAAATATAGTTTTAGCTGGCTTACCAAAAGAAATTCAAGACGGGAAAAATATGGTTCTTGATATTACAAAGAAAATTAATGCAAATATCACTTCAGCAGACATCATTAAAATTTCACCGATACAACAAAGGTCGGAGCAAAACAATAGTATCAATCCGCTATATTTATTAGAGCTGACAACAGCTAATGCAAAAATGGGAATAATGGCCAAGAAACGTATCTATTCACATCTTTGCAGGCCAAGCTGTACAACGAAGAAAAACAAATTAAAACACAGTATAAAATTCAATTTTTATGGTTTAAAGATGGTAGATGGTATCTTCTTGCGGTTTTTAAAATTAATAATCTTAATGATATTAACTTTGTTAATAATTATTTTAACAGAACTGATTAGCTATTTAATTATTTGCATTTTTTAAAAATATAATAACTTTTATTTAACTTCTTTTAAATTTTTATTTTTCTATACAATTATTTTAACATTAATATTTTTTAGAATTGTTTACGTTTTACATAGATTATTTCACTTAACCTATAAACATTTTTTTTTTTTTTTTTTTTCCTAAGGGAGGTGGGAATCTTCTAAAGACACCAAGAATTTCCCCTTGGTAGTGTCAGATTCTTACTGACTAAACCCACCTCCCCCTTTAGCCAATATAGTGGGATGAAACCCTTACCTGCGAACGCAGTATATTGGCTGGGGAGTAGGGATAGGAAAGGATAGGAAAATGGATACGGAAACATTGAATTGGGAGTGGGACTGTAAGGAAACAATGAATCCGCCTATTATTATTATTTTGCTAACAGTGACTAAAGCCGTCACAACAGTTACAACATGTAGTAGTGGTATATATTAACTACATGAGGCAACTATTGAAGGCAACCCCCACTGTCACTGTAGCGGCTGTTATTATTGGTATTAGTATTTTTATTAATATTATTATTATTTTACTACAGAGTCAGCGCCATCAGTGGATTACAACGTGCAGCAGTATATAACACCTTACTTGCATGATATAACCAAAGATAGCCCCACTGTAGTAGCTATTATTATTATTACTATTATTATTATTATAATTATTGTTATATTATTATTGTACTATTTATTATACTATTTAATTGTACTATTATTATTATTATTATTATTATTATTATTATTATTACTATCATTATTATTATTATTATTTTTACCACAGAGTCAACACCATCAGTGGATTACAACGTGCAGCAGTATATAACACCTTACTTGCATGATATAACCAAAGATGGCTCTACTGTAGCAGCTATTATTATTATTATTATTATTATTATAATTTGTTTTACTATTACTATTATTATTATTATTATTACTATTATCTGCTATTACTATCATTACTATTATTATTATTGTTATTTTACTACACAGTCAGTGCCATCCGTGAATTACAACATGCAGCAGTATATAACACCTTACTTGCATGATATAACCAAAGATGGCTCCACTGTAGCAGCTATTATTTATTATTAATTATTATTATTATTATTATAATTATTATTATTATTATTATTACTATTATTATTATTGTTATTATTATTGTTATTATTACTAATATTAATTATACGATATACATTATTACGATATAAAAGTACTACATATTTTTTATTTATGACCTGACCGGGGTTTGAACCCAAAACCATTCGATTGAAAGGTTGGCGACTTAACCACTGCGCCATGAGTCAGATTTAGACATTAACTTAAAATTATTAACACTAAAATTAAACAAATTTTTAAAAACAATTATAAAATTTAGAATCAGGACATATTATCAATACATTATATATTTGTTTCTTATTTTTTTTAACATAACACAAAAAATTAAAAATTACTTATATTTAAACAAAAACAACTTAATTAATAATTATCTAATCTTACTTGAAATACTTTTTGTGTATAGTATTATTTATTTTATTTTTTTTATCAACTTTGCATTCAACTTTTACTCTAACTATTTTTCACATTATTTATTTATTATTTATTTATTACACATCATTATTTATTTACAATATATTACAATTTACAATACATTACATTACAATTTAAAAATAATTAAACAAATTTTAAATATTAACTTAATAAATTTTAATTTTAAATTACAGAATATGGTACATCATATTTTAGATCTGTCAAAAATACTTTATATAGATTTCATTCACATATTAATTCATAATTTTAAAATTGTTAATTTCTTTTATACTTTTTTTTCTTTGCAATTTTCTTGTGTAGTTGTTGTATCAAGCTTTGCAACTGTCAAAAATATTTTAATTAAATATTCAATTGGTAAAAACTCTTTCGAAATATGGAAAAGCTTTAGACCAATCTTTAAACATTTATTCTACAAAATTTTTATACAAAATCTTTATACTTTATATGCAAAATCATTATACTTCGAGCGTGAGACGGTAGTTGTAATTAATTTTTATTTAACTCTTTTTTGTTTATTTATGTATGCTCTCCTAATTTTAAATAGTATTTCTTTGTTTTGTTTTTATGATGGGTCACGATATAGGAAATATAAACAGCAACATAAAAGTTTGTCATTATACAAGGGTAGATCAAAAAGAAATAGAGAAAAATTATAAAAACAATTTGAATATAGTATATTTTAATATACAAAGTCTTAGAAATAAATTATATAATTTAGAAGAAGTTATCTGTAATTATGGTTGTGAAGTTCATATTGTCGTGTTAACAGAAATTTGGCTTAAAGAATCAGAAAATAATTTTTTTAATTTACCGGGCTTTATTGGTTACTTTTCAAATAGAGAAAATGCGTATGGGGGAGTTGCTATCTATGTCAGCTGTATACCTTTCGAAGATAAAATTCAAAATTCAAACTTTTTATGTATTAAGTTAGTGAAAGAAAATATTAATATTTTTGCGATATATAGATTTCAATATATAGATTTGCAGATATTGTGCAGCAACAGTACTTTTTTCATGTAATTGACACCTCTATGGCTGATCACCAAATGTTTTTAATAAGTTTAGATAAAAAACCATACAAAGAGAAAATTACTCAATTTAAAACAATTGTTGATTATGAGAAAATTGCAAATGATTATTTTTGGGCTACAATAAACACACATAATAATTTTGACTGCTTTATTAGTGAATTAACCTCGTTAATAAACAAATAGATTTAGAGATATTTAAGAAAAAAATTATTTATCATATTTTGCGGAGATAATGATATGACAAGTGAGAAGTATTATTGTAATAAAAAAACTAGCTTTTAACTTTCTCTTCAATCTATTGAAATTGTAATGTAAATAGAAATTAGTGATAAATAATAATTAATAATAAATTGAAGTTGGAAATAGTGAATTGGAATTTTAATAAAAATAGATATAAGTATAAATATAAAAAAAAAAAAGGAAATTGAAATTGAAATTGTAATATAATGAAATTAATTATAGATTGACTTTGAATATAGTAAATAGTAAATTGAAATTGTAAAAAGAAAATGGATGTAAAAAGAATCAAAGGAAAAAATGTACAGTCAAACAATGTTTTATAAAAATAATTTTTTATAATTGTTATAATTTTTAATTGTTTTATAAAAATAATAAGAGCAGACAGCTAATACGCTGCGGTCCGAAAAAAAAAAAAAAAAAAAATTAATTAAATTGTATAACATTATAATTTGTATAACATTTTTAATTTGTTTATATTTGTTCAACTTATATTTTTTAAATAAAAAAAAAGAAAAAATTAGGCTGATGTTTATCTTTTCCTTCCTGAGGAAAACCAGCAGATTATCCGAGGCACTTCTCGAGTGCCTGAAATTACACTACCTTTGGTATCATTACCCCTTATCCTTCATTACATTCATCACCTGGTGCCGGATTCTGTCTAAGAGGATCTCTGTCGATCGTGAGATCCTCTATCGACTTAAAAGCTAGATCCTCCTCTGGATCCTCTTCGTCAACTGGAGCCCTGAATATTTCTAATTTGGCATACCTTATGCCGAACCTCATCCTGTAATCAGCCTTCTCGAGTTCTCCTAGGCACTCCTCATTTATCATGAGCAGGAAGGACTTATTGTTTTTTGAGGCTCCTCAGCCTTTATAATCCTCCAGTTTTCCATCTGGATGTTCGGATTCTGGAGCTTAAGACATTGAAGAACCTTTCTATTATCCGCGCTCATGTTTGTTAACCAAATGCGCGCCCTAGGTTTCTTTGGAATTTCCCCAGCCGGGATAAGCTTGAACTTCAAGCCAACCCATTTATCGCTAGCCTTAGCGACGAATTTGCTGAGGAAATCCAAAGACACCTGATCTTTGCATTTGACAACTCTAAGAGGTTCCTCCGAGTGCTCCAAAACGTGTTGCATTACCATCCCGGATAGATGAGCCTCCATCTCGCTCCATCTATCCGTAATAGACTTCCCACTGTTCGATAGCCCATCAATCAGTGCCGCGTTTGGGTGATTGATAGCTACATCTTTGGAAGATTGGCTATTCTTGGCAACAACTTCAGTAGTAGCCTATCTCTTCTTGGGGTTCCTCTTACACTTATCGCCTCCTAATGCCAATACGCCAGACCCCCGTTTTCTATTGGCTATCCTAGCTGCGTTGTTATTCTCATCTTCAGAACTATAATGCTTCTGGTAAGTTGTTGTTACAGATATACTTTTATTCCCGTCCTTATCCGCTTGCACCATTAGATATTCATCTACGACAAGCTGGTACTTAACTTTATCCGTAGCGTCCTTCTCGTGAACACTACATGCTTTTTCATTCTCAGCTATCTTGTTGAGTACCCCAGCGACCTTGGGTGTCTTTTGATTTTTCTTTTTGCCGTCCTAAGCTTTGTTGACGACAGGATTCTTAAGTTGACCTGGCATTGGTGTACCATGGCTGGTACTCGCATTGCCACTAATTAGCGTCTCTTGGATAGACGCTAAAAGCTCTTCTTCTGATAAGTTTCCCATCTCGACTTTTTCCTCTATTTTTGTTTTGTTTGTTTTTAGATCTATTTTTGGTTCCATGACTGTGGCCGGAAAAAAACGGTCCATTCCGGCATTGCTGCCTTACCGGGAAAAGGCACTTAATACAACCGACCTTGGCTGAGCATCTGAGGAGACAGTTCGCGATCAGTTATCTTTAACCACTTACCGGCCATTCAGCTCTCGGCACGGTACCTTAACACCTTAGCTTACAAGTGGAAGGATTCTCTTGGTTTCGGATTTCCACTGCAAAATTATTGGTATGGATAAACCTACTGATACTATGAAATTCCCAGGCACACTATAAAAATTTTATATGGCTTTCCAAAGAAAAAATTGTACAGGTACCTAGTTACAAGTGTCTAAAAATAATAAATTTTTATCTTTGAGCCCTAATTTAGTTCACAGAGCGAGGGTGTTTTAAAAAAAATTTCTGAGAAAACTTAAACTAATTCTAAAAGTTCCTCAAAATTCCAAATCCATATATAAAAGCGTGCTGGAGTTATGAAAAAAAAATATCATGCAGAATTTGGTTTTCACTTAACGGTAAATTTCATAAATTACAAAAAAATGTCCGCTTTTCTAGCGTTTTTAGATTGCAAAACTACTACGCAGAGGCTGAGATATATACCTACACCTGAAAATAGGGCTTTTTGCAATTTTGTGGAGCTGCAACTTCGTTATCCTATACAATTCAAAGAAATCGCTAACAAACATAAAAATATATAACTGGCGCTTTCATGTTTATATCTTGCCGAAGAAAACTGAGTACAGGTGCTTAAGTTACAGTTGTTTAAAAATAACAAATTTTCAATTTTTGAGCGCTAATAGCTCACAAGCAAGAGGTGGTCCAAAAAAATTTTCTTAGGAAACTTATACTAATTCTCATAACGAAAGTAATACTAATTATGAAGGTAGAAATTTGATGCAAGATTTGGTTTTCACATAACAGTACATTTAAATACAAAATTTAAAAGAATTTTACAATTTTGATATTAATTTACAAATGTAAAAAACAACCCTGTCGGATGGCGTTTTCAGATTGAAAAATATGTTGAATATGTTAAAAATATATATAACATGAGATATACGCATTTAAAAATAGGGCTTTTTTAAAGTTTGACGGGCTGTAGCTCCGTAATGGGTGAGGCTACATGAAAAAGTTTTTCTACAACATTAATTTTTGTATGAGATCTATCAATGGTTAATTTTTTTTCTTTATCTCTAACAGTATAGAAGTTTTGTAAACAGACGGAAGGGCAGAGGACGGACAGACAAAGTGAAACTAATAGACACATTTTTTCAAAATTTTTTATAGAAATGTCCTTTTGAAAATTATCTGAACAGTGAATATACTGTATCATATTGACATTGATTTGCCTATCTAAATATAGTAGATATATTTTTATATTATACTATAATATAGGGTGTTCAAAATTGAATTTTGAACACCCTTTATAATCTAAATATAGAACGTATTTTTACTATAAAGGAATCACAAGTCACAACTTGGAGAATCAATATAAGTGGGAAAAAGAAATAAATATGATATAAGATGATTTGTGTCTGTGCTATTTAAGTGGTGAATATGGTAGAGTATTTCTTGTGTACGATAAGGTACTAAAAAGTGTCGTACCTTGAATTTCGTTTGTCATGTTCACCATTTATTTGGTTCAGTCCTTTTTTTGCGTCTGTTCGTGTTTAACGTTTGGTTTTCGTTTTTTTTTTAATTGTTTGGGTAAATTTTATTTAAATTTTATTTAAATTTGGAATTTTATTTTAGTTTTATTTTGATTTTTTTCTTAATTTTAATTTTAATTAATTTTTCCATTTCCATTTCGTTGCAAATTGTAATAATGTTTGCCAACTTTACAATTAACTTTTGTAATATTAGAGGTTTAGCCAGCAACTTCCAATCAGTTGAAGCTCACCTACACTCAGACAGACCAGCTATATGAGCCCTAAGCGAAACTCAGGTTATAGGCAATGATACTAATTATAGCATCAACGCCTATACTTTAGTTCCGCTTTTTATTTCTCATCGAGGTGTCGTTTTATATATACGTTCCGATGTAGTGTTCAACTTTCTTCTCGATATTGAAAGCTCCAACCCAATTTTCCATTATCTTTGGAAAAATATAACATTTCTGTTAGCTCTCCAATTGGTGGCTCTGATCATTTCCTTGTTAAAACAAGCTTTGCCACAAATATATCGGCCAGTCAAAATCATATTCTTAAAAGACTAGTTTAGCACTACATCAGGGCTGACTGGGTTGGTCTGAACAGTTTTTGGCTAATTTTGATTGGTCGATGTGTTTACGTCACAGAAACTTTGCTACAGATGCCATTAGTAAAATAATTATGCTAAGTATGAAACTCTTCATACCCAGCTCTTTTAAACCGTTTAAACCAAGTACCAAGCCAGCGACGGCGAACCTATGATCCACGGGTCAGACACTGACCCACGCAACTATTTCAAGTGACCCACAAGTTATTTTGTTTTTTCCAACAAATTCAAAATAGTTTTTTAAAAAATATTGTTTTTTCAAACAAATTCTAAATTCCAAAATTTTTTTTACAAAGCATACGCAAAATTTACCAAGTTTTCTTCATATATTTAAAATACCACAATTAGTTATTTGAGTATTACAGTTTCATAGTAGGTATTGCAAAACATTTAATACCATAATAAGTGTGCACTCTTTAAATTACTGTTTTTTAAAGTTTTCTTGATTTATTCATTTTTTAATTTTCGGTAAATTTAAACGTTTTGTTTCTATTTCAATTCAAGTTTAATATTTTCTAACTATAAATAATAATACTTTAGATATATTTAGTATCTCAGCGGTTAAGAAACTTAAGTTGAATGATACGAGTTAAAGACCATAACAAACAGAATGGTTTGGAAAATACGGTGTTGTTGAAATAAGTAAAAAAATTCTTTGTATAATTTGCAAGGAAAATATCACGTCT
The DNA here is from genome assembly GCA_947095535.1 of Poecilobothrus nobilitatus. Taxonomy (NCBI): domain Eukaryota; kingdom Metazoa; phylum Arthropoda; class Insecta; order Diptera; family Dolichopodidae; genus Poecilobothrus; species Poecilobothrus nobilitatus. Next base: position 115,150,951 of record OX352772.1, read on the forward strand.
CGTACTTACAATGTAAAACGACATTTTGAAAAGATACATACAAATCTTGTTTCCTTAACTGAAGAAAAAAAAGAATATTTTTCTCAAAAGCTGAATGAATATAATTCACTAAGCCGATGTATTAAAAGCATTTATAATTCCTAAAAACAATATTACAGCTGCTAATTTTTATCCAGCACATTGTATCGCACGACATGGAAAACCTTTGAGTTTTTAAAAGAAGCATTTTTGAAATGTAGTGGTACCTTTTTTGCTGATTTTAAAGAAAAAGACTTGATAATAAAGCTCATTAATGAGTTGTCTATAAGCCGCAATACAATTAAGGAACGCATATTAAGATTAGATGAAAAAACTTCTTCTCAAACAAAGAACGATTTAAAATGTGCCGAAAAGTATTCAATTGCTTTAGATAAGAGCACGGACATAAGTGGTTACGCATAACTTGCAGTTTTTGCCACATATAAATCAGGAAGTATAATGAGAGAAGAATTGGTCAAATTAATAACATTGAGGGGAAGAACTACTAGTCTGGATGGTTTTAAAGAATTCGCTGATACATTTATGAAAATGAATGTTGATTTACAGAAAATTGTTTCTGTAACAACTGATGGCGCTCCTAGCATGATAGGCAAAAATATTGGATTTATTCAGCAACTTAAATAAAGTATCCAACAATCTTTAATTGAATTTCACTACCTCATTCACCAAGAAGTCTTATGTGCAAAACAAGGATTGAAAACATTTTCGAACGTAATGCCAGTTGTAACAAAAATAATTAATTTTATAAATGCAATAGCTCTAAATAAGCGAGAATTTGCCAAATTATTAGAGGAAATTGAATCTCAATACTCTGGGCTTTTAATGTATAATAATGTTCGATGGCTCAGTCATGGTCAAGTTTTAAATAGATTTGTAGATTTATTAGAAGAAATAAAACAGTTTTTGCATGAAAAAAATAATGTTTATGACAAATTATCAAATATAGAATGGGTAAATGACCTAATATTTTTCTGTGATATCACTCAGCATTTTAATGAACTGAATAAAAAACTCCAAGGACCTGGTCAAATTGTATTAACCATTTTTGAAAATATTAAAACATTTATGACAAAACTTTTTTTAGTAATTTTTAAAAATTTAGTAATTTTTTTTTTTTTTATGCATTTCTCTCCCACATAAATATGGACAGGAAATTATACAGCCTTTCCTGTTCAGGCGTGGCTATAAATGTCGTAAGGGGGAATAACTCTTACGACGTGTGTGGGATTCGAACCCACACTCCCTCGGTGTTTACACCGTACTTCATACGCTCTTACCCACTAGGCCACCGAGGCCTCTATATTTCGTAATGATTTGAACATGAAAATATTGAAATATTTTCAATATCTGCAAAAACATTTTCAAGCAACTGAAAACTTTGGAAATAGTATTATTATACAAGGAACATACAATTAAAAAATATTTAACCATTATACAGGAAATAAAACAAGTTTTTCTGGATAGATTTAATCAATTTGAGGATTTAGAAAAAACATTACAATTTATATTATATCCACACAAGATAGAATTGAAGAATTTTAAATTAGACGAGTTCAGTTAAGTGCTGTAAATTTAGAAAGGGAATTAGCAGAATTCCAAAACAGTTTTATGTGGAAAAATAAATTTGACAAATTTAACAATGTTTGGTTCAAGATACGTATGCGAAATTTTGTTTTCATCAATGAATTTTATCAAATCCACGCAAATAAATAGACTTGGTAATGAAATGACTGCCGCATATGTAAAAGTAATGAATTGTAAGTATGAACCAAATATACAAGAATTATCAGAAAAGAAACAACAACAAGTTTCGCATTAAATATGTATATATAAGTATACGTATAATTTTTTATGATATTGAATTTGATTTCTTTTTTTTAATTATAAAATAATAATCATACGAATGTGTTCGAATATATATCTAATTAATGTATAATAAATAAAATCATATTATATTTACATTAATTTTTGTTATATTTTTAATAACTAAAATAATAGGTAGGTAGGTAGGTATGGTGGTGACCTTCACGATGCTGCGTGAAGGCCTCAATTAGCACTAGATTGCGTCATTTTGATACCACTGCACTTATGTGACCCGTGTTTTTTGATTGTTTGCGGTTTTATATCCAACCCGAGCGGTTCAGATACAAGATCAGCTCTTTGATTTTGTGTTCAGAAAGCTCGCTGAGGTTGTGGAAGAACGGCTTGCCGAGTGAGAGACGTCTGGCTCCAGCTAGGGCCGGACATCTGCAAAGAAAGTGTTCCAGATTCTCACTTTCGTTTGCTTCTTTGCAGCTCCTGCATGAGGTTTTGTGTGGGAGTCCTAATTTGGCCGCATGCGTGCCCACTGGCCAGTGGCCTGTGATGATTGCTACTAGTCTGGCTATGTCTATGCGGGATTTGGATATCAACTCGATTGATCTCCTTTTGTTGTATGTGGGCCACAATGTTCTAGATATGGTGCAATTGCTCAGATTACTCCACCTATTTTGTGATTTCGCTATATACAAATATGTGATTTCGCTACATAGGATCCGTTCCTTGACGGTACTGATTGGGCAACTAACTCTCCGGTAACTTTCCGGGGAGTTAGTGTTCTGAGTAGCTCCTTTCTTTGCTAGTTCGTCAGCTTTTTCATTTCCTTCAATATTGCTATGACCAGGCACCCATAAGACGGTCATGTTAACCTTTCGCTTGTTAGGGCAATTTCCTCTTGGCACTGTCTAACAAGGTTAAAGGTTGTGATGTTCGCGTTAATGGCCTTGATCGCGGATTGACTGTCCACACAAATGGCGACCGTTCTCATTTGTGTGTTGTTTTCGTTCAGAATTCGAGCAGCCTCTCTAACTGCTAGTGTCTCCGCCTGAAAGATGCTAGCTGTGTCGGGGAGTTTGTAGAATTTTGAAATGTTGAGTTTCTCCGAGAAAATGCCAGCACCAACTCCTTCCTTCATCTTGGATCCGTCGGTGAAGATAGTGACATCGAAATTCTTTGTCACATTACCGCCCTTCCATTGCGCTCTAGACGGAAATTCTACGACTAAATTACTCCCGAAGTTTATTTTGGGAATAGTGTAGTCGGTCAGGGTTGGTATAAAGTCCCTTGGAAATATCTCTAGAATATTACCGTGGCCATATGGTTTAGTAGCAAATCACCCAGTTTCTCTGAGTCGAACTGCACTACACGTTGCGACATACTTAATGTATAGATCCGGGGGTAAAAGAAATAAAATAGTATTCAGAGCATCAGACGGACACGATCGCAGTGCTCCTGTGATGCCCACAGATGCCGATCTCTGTATTCTATTTAGTTTTGTTATATTGTATTTCCGATTCATCGCTGGCCACCACACCAGCGATCCATAGGTAAGGATTGGGCGAACCACGGCTGTGTACGTCCAAAGCGCCATCTTTGGCTGCATACCCCATTTCTTCCCCATGGTTTTATTGCAAGCATAGAGAGCAACACAAGCCTTCTTAACTCTATGATCGATGATAGATTTCCAGGAAAGCTTCGAGTCTAGAATAACGCCCAGATACTTAGCGCTGGTAGTCAGATTTAAAGTATAATTGTTGAGTTTCGGTAGGACAAAAGTAGGTATTTTGGATCTTGTCGTGAAGAGTACCATTTCAGTCTTCTCTGAGTTGACACCTAGGCCACAACTTGTGGCCCAGTTGGGAACCTTGCTTAGAGTTCTATTCATGATCTCACTTATCACGGATATAAACTGGCCTGATACTAGTATCACCACATCATCCGCATACGCCACTACCTTTATTCCTTCCTCAGCAAGTATCATTAGAATTTTATTTATAACCATTAGCCATAGCAAAGGTGATATTACACCTCCCTGAGGTGTACCCCTGTTGACTAATTTAATAACACTGCTGTTTCCCAATTTCGCGTGAATTATTCTGGAATTCAGCATGGATATAATCCAATGCTTCAGAAACTGCTCTGTTCCCGCCTGGGTTAGAGCTTCTTCAATAGATTGGATGTTGACATTGTTAAAAGCACCTTCGATATCTAAGAAGGTGGCTAAGGTAAATTGTTTGTACTTAATGGAGTGTTCAACCGTTCTGACCACTTCATGAAGAGCCGTTTCTGTGGACCTACCTTTTAAGTACGCATGTTGGGATTTCGATACTAGAGTTCCCTCAAAGCGTTGCCTAATCTGTTAATCCAAAATGCGCTCCAAGGTTTTTAAAAGAAAGGAGGACAGGCTGAGTGGCCTGAAGTCTTTCGCAGACTCGTGGCCCCTTCTACCTGCCTTTGGAATAAATACTACTCGGACTCTCTTCCAACTGCAGGGAAAATTTTTATGTTTTAAACAGCCACTGAAAATGGCGACAAGCCACGATGTCGACAGCATTAACGGCTTTTGCAACATAATCGGAATTATGCCATCCAAGCCAGGCGATTTACATGGAGAGAAACTTTTTATAGCCCAAGAAACCTTTTCCTGAGATATAATTTTACTTACTTCATCCCATGAGGTTCCTTGGGCTACAGGACCTCCATTGGGTGGAGTTACGTTTCCGTTAACATTGCTGGCTACGGGAAAATGGGTGCTAACTAACAGTTCAAGAGATTCAGCTGAATAATTAGCCCAGCTCCCATCCGTTCTTTTGATTAAGGAAGGATCTATCATTGGACAGAATTTTACAGATTCTAGCTGAATCCTTTGTAGTTTCAACAGATTGACAAAATTCCATCCAAGTATGCCGCTTGGCTTCTTTGATGGCTTTCTTATATACTTTTAGGCAATTTTTGTAAGGTTGCCAGTATTTATATTTATAGCAAATATTGAAAATAGACCTAGTCAATCTTTTGAGGCAGGCTAAGTCTTCATTCCACCAAGGGGGATAGGTTTTCTTTCCGCGACTAATTGGACACGAGACTTTAAAGACTACTCCCATAGCCTTTTCAAAAGTTTCAATATTTGTATCCATTTTTTTTTTCATGTTTCAATTTTGATATTTGATACATTATTTAGTTTTGACAGTATAATTCGGCTCAATTTTAGCCAGTCAGTTCTTTTAGGATATCTGTAAAATTTGGAAATATTCATCTGAAGATTCGCATCAAAGACTATATATATGTGATCTGAATAGGAGTTCTGACTAGACACAGACCAGATTAAAACTCCAATGATATTATTGTTAGTAGCTAAAGTAATGTCTATTACCTCTTCCCACCCGTTATATCTGCCCGAACTTGGGAAGATAAAAGTTGGTGTGTTACCACTATTACATATTTTAAGATTAGTGTTAATAAGGAAATCAAATAATGACTCACCTCTTTCTTTGTTCTCCGAACTACCCCATAGGGAATGCCTAGCATTGGCATCACATCCGATGAGTAGGTTGTCTTGCCTTGTCGCTCGCACAAGTTTACGAACTTCCTCTGGTGGTGACGGATCGTCATGAACCATATATGCAGAGGAGATGTAGAGACTATCTCCACCAAGCCCTTCTAACCTGACGACAGTCAAATCGGATGAGCTAAAATCGGGGTGGAGAAAAGCATTAAATTATTTATTTACTAAAATACAAGCTCTGGGTTTACCTGTATCTTTTTTGTAAAAAAGATTGTAATCTTTATTATGTAGTCCCTTGATCTCAGTACCTCTGACCTCTGAAGGTTCTTGAATGGGGCTGATGTCTATGTTTTCTTCGCTAAGGAAAACCAGCAAATTATCCGAGGCACTTCTCGAGTGCCTGAGATTAATCTGCACTACCTTTGGCATCATTACTCCTAACCGCACCCTCATCTGGTGCCGGATTCTGTCCAAGAGGATCTCTTTCGATCGTGAGATCCTCTAACAGATTAGAAAGTAGATCCCCCTCTGGATCTTCTTCTTCCGCTGGAGCTCTGAAAATTTTCAGTTTGGCATACCTTATGCCGAACCTCATTCTATAATCAGCCTTCTCAAGTTCCACTAGGCACTCCTCATTTATCAAAAGCAGGAAGGACTTACTATTTTTTTGAGGCTCCTCAGCCTTTATTATCCTCCAGTTTTCCATCTGGATCTTCGGATTCTGGAGCTTAAGACATTGAAGAACCTTTCCATTGCCTATGCTGATATTTGGTACCCAAATGCGCACCCTAGGTCTCCTTGGAATTTCCCCAGCCGGGATAAGCGTGAGCTTCAAGCCAACCCATTTTTCACTAGCCTTAGCGACGAATTTGCTGAGGAAATCCAAAGACACCTGATCCTCGCATTTGACAATCCTGCATCCTCTCAACACGTAACCGCAGTCGAACGATATGAGGTCCCTCCGGGTGCTCCAAAACGTGTTCTAATACCATCCCGGATAGATGGGCTTCTATCTCGCTCTATTTATCTGTGATTGGCTTCCCACTGTTCGATATCCCATCAATCAGTGCCACGATCAGGTGATTTATAGCTACTTCTTTGTAGGATTGCCTATTCTTGGCACCGACTTCAGAAGTAGCCTTTTTCTCCTTGGGTTCCCTCGCACACTTAACACCTCCTAGTACCAATTCGCTAGACCCCCGTTTTCCATTGGCCCTCTTAGCTGCGTTATTGATCTCATCTTGAGATCGGTTGCGCTTCTGGCCAGTTGTTGTAGCAGGAATACTCCTATTCCCGTTCTTACCAGCTTGCATCTTTAGATATTCATCTACGACAAGCTGGTACTTAACTTTATCCGCAGCGTCCTTTTCATGAAAAGTACGTACTTTTTCATTCTCAGCTATCTTGTGGAGAATGAAGAGAGCCCTGTTGTACTTTTCCTTCATGAGTACGCCAGCGGACTTACGTTTCTTATGATTTTTCTTCTTGCCGCCCTCGCCTTTGTTGACGACAAGAGTTTTAGGTTGACCTGGCATTGGTGTACTATGGCTGGTACTCGCAATGCAACTAAATAGCGTCTCTTGGCTAGACGCTAAAATCTCATCTTCAGATGAGCTCCCCATCTCAACTTTTTCCTTCTCCATTTGCTTTTTTTTAAAGTTAACATCCATTCTTGATCCCACGAGTGTGGCCGGAAAAAGCGGTCCATCCCGGCATTGCCGCCTTACCGGGATAAGGCACTCAATACAACCGATCTTGCCTGAGCATCGGAGGAGACCGTTCGCGACCAGTTATCTTTTACCACTTACTGACCATTCAGCTCTCGGCACGGTACCTGGACACCTTAGCTTACAAGTGGAGGGATTCTCTTGGTTTCGGATCTCCCCTGCAGCCTTATCGGTATGGTTGAACCTACTGATACTGTGAAATTTACAGGGATGACACAGTATCTCCGACATCGCCCACAGGATCGTTGATTCTACTGAGCCCTCCCACCACGTCCAGGTGGAATCCCTATCGGGAGGGAACTAAAATAATACTAGACCCGTATACTAGACCCGAATACTAGATCTGAGTCTTCACTTGCGGACTATAAAGCGGCCAGGAACAATTACAAAAGAATTATCAATCAACCAAATTTCTTTATAACCAAAGGTTGAGACAGAAAATAATTAATCTCCCTCACTGTATCGCTCCTATTGGACTTTTGCAAAAAGTGTAAAGAACAACTTTTGTGGATCATCGTTTCCTCCGCTTATTGATACCGGCAATTCTATGATTTCCCATTATATCCCACTGGTCGTGATGGAATTCCAGCTATGGTTCTCAAACATATAGCCTCTCCCATTTCGAAACCTCTGCACAATCTCTCCTCACTCTCATTTTCGACTGGTAAATACTCCAGCCAATGGATAGTTTCACACGTTTCTTCAATTTCCAAAAAAGGGGACAAAAGCGACCCTTCAAACTACCGACCAATCTCCATCACTTCGATCTTCTCCAAAATTATGGAAATTTTAGTAAATAAAAGGCTTTTGAGATACTTGAATAGCTCGCGTATTTTAAACGATCGCCAACACGGCTTTCGCAGTCTTCGATCTACAGGTGATCTTTCAACTTATCTCTGCGAGAACCTCAACACCAGCATTCATTGTTCCAGTGAATCTAAAGTTGTAGCTCTCGATATCTTAAAGGCCTTTGATCAAGTATGGCATTCTGCTCTTCTGAGCAAATGTCAGGCCATTGGGTTGGGCAGCTGCTTCTGTGCATGGATTGAGGATTTTCTTTCGAATGGTCGTACACGTATCTTTGTCGACAGTTTTGTCTTTTAAAATGCTTGCGTTTCACAAGGCTCCGCCTTATCTCCCACTCTCTTCTTACTTTTCATTAACGACCTACTCAGTTCTTCCCTCAATCCAATCCATAGTTTTGCCCACCACAGCACTATGGTGCCATCTTAAGATTTTTAAAACAAGTAAATGTAACACTAAGTCGATGCAACCGACTTATTTATACCTTACAACTAAAAATTTCAAATTAAATTAAAAATCCATAAGTAATTTTAGTTAGGTATTTAAATGCTTTTACAACCTTTGTACAAAATTTCAGGTTTCTATCTTTATTAAATTCGAAGATATGCTTGTTAGGTCTTGGGAAGTGTGTGAAGGCACGCGGACCTCCACCTAAATTCATCTCAAAATTAAGAGTTATGATCAGAACAGGGTAGAACACTCTTATATCAAATTTCAAGTTTTTATATTTATTAATTTCGAAGATATGCTTGTTCGGTCTTGGGAGTTGTGTGGGAGATACCCGAACAACCATTTCAATTCTATTCCAATAAAAAACAAAAAGATGGTTCGAAAATAGATGTACCTTGCCCAAATATTGTTAAAACATATCGCCTCATAATGCGAGGTATAGATTTGGATGACAAGATAACAGCCGTATACGAATTAGACCGAAAGCATAAAGTAACTACATACATATATAGAGTATTCACATGGAAGAAAAAAGTTTAGACAGTTTTTTTAATTTCGTAAAATCACTTGATCGTATTTTAGTTTATTATACCCTACACATTAAGTATAGGGTATATTAACTTTGGTATGGTGTTTGTAACCACCAAAAGGAAGCGAAATAGATATGGACATGTATATATATTATGAAGCAGGATCACCTCCTGAGTCGTTTTAGAGATGTCCGTCCGTTCGCACGATAACTCTAAAACTAGCGAAGCTATCTTGATGAAATTTATACAGTAGGTTACTAATTACGAAAGGAATGCTAAGTTCGAATCTGGACAAAATCGGTCCATGGGTTCGAGTACCTCCCACACAACTCCCAAAACCGAATACGCATATCTTCGAAATTAATAAAGATAGAAACTTAAACTTTTGTACGAGAATGTGTTTTCCTGAATCCCTGACATCCCTAAAATTTAAGATGAATTGGAGTGGTTGTTCGGGTACCTCCCACACAACTCCCAAAACCGAACAAGCATATATTCGAAATTAATAAAGATAGAAACTTCAAATTTGGTACTAGGGTGTTGTTTCCTGAATTCCTGATTTGTCCAACATTTGAGATGAATTGGAACAGCTGATGAATTGGAGGTAGCCCACACAACTCCCAAAACCGAACAAACATATCTTCGAATTGGAATTGGAATTGGAAGAGCTGATGAATTGGAGGTAGCCTACACAACTCCCAAAACCGAACAAACATATCTTCGAAATTAACAAAGATAAAAGCTTCAAATTTGATACGAGGGTGCTGTTTCCTGAATCTGGGTGCTGTTTCCTGGTGCTGTTTTCAAATTTGCCTAAAATTTGAGATGAATTGGAGTGGTTGGTGGGGCACCTCGCATCCAACTTCCAAAGCCGAACAAGCATATCTTCGAAATTAATAAATATAAAAACTTGAAATTTGATATAAGAATATTCCACCCTGTTCTGATGTCTCAAAAATTTGGGATGAATTGGGGAGGTGTCCGGGTGCTTCCACACACATCCCAAAACCGAACAAGCACATCTTCAAATTTAATAAAGATAGAAAACTGAAATTTTGTACAAAGGTTTGTAAAAGCATTTATTTTTTTAGCTTATATTAAATACCTAACTAAAATAACCTATGTATTTTTAATTTAATTTGAATATTTTAGGTGTAGGGTACAAATAAGTCGGTGTCATCGACTTACTGCTAATTTTACTCTTACTGCTTACTGCTTTTGCTAATTTAAGTCTTATTTTTTCAAAAGTATGTGAATTAATATGTTATCTAGTTAATTTGGTACACATCTTAATTTTTCAATTTATTTAAACTTCTCATAATTCTATGAGAACTTTAAAACTTATAATAGACCGATAAACCATCTGAGGTTTTTAAATCGGAATCCATTAATATATTTCTAAGAGATTTAATTAGATGGAGAAAATCGAATAAGCAAAAAATGTTTTATTATTATAATTACAAAATGGTTTATTAGGTGTTATTTCTAGCAACGAAAAAAGTTTAGTTAAAGTTTGGTCACAAGTAATTGCCCGTATTATAATACAAATATCGAACAAACTTCTCAAATTTTTTTAATAATTTCTAAAAGTGTTACAAGACGAATATCTGTATTCTATATTTTATATTCTAAAAATAAAATTTAAAAGTGTTGAGAGGAATATTTGTATAGATATGTATGTATATCCACACATCAGTTACAAAAAAAATATTCATAAAAAATTTTAAAATATTTTATAAACAAAGCGTAAATAATATCTTACAAGCCGGATCGGAAGACTCAATTTATTTTGTACACAAACAACCTTTTTTCAAAGTTTTCGTTGAATGTTCCGGCTTGTAAGTGTATAAAGGCGTTTGTTATAAATATCGTGCATTAAAATAACTTTTTTATTGTTAATGTAGTTGTATCTTCTTAATTAAATTTTTTTTTGTAAAGATATGGTAAGTTGTTTAACCCCTTCGTGCCAAATGCTTTTCTTTTAAAAATACCTTCTTAATTTTTAAATTCTGTTTTTTAATATGATTAACTATATGTAGCTATCAAAAAAATACTTTTAAGAATTCTGCTATCTAGAAAAAATTAAAATATATCTATTTATAGTCATAAAAACTGGTTTCCTTTTAAATTTCATGGATGTTATCGCAACTTTAGAAAGAGAAAAATATAGTGCACTACCAGTGCGAAAGAGGGAGAAAAGATATTATATTATTAAAAAATAACACAGCAACACTTTGGCAGTTAAAATTATTCATAACCTAATTTATTAATATTTATATTCATATTTAGTTAAAAATTTAAAATTTTGTATTTATAAAGTTGTTAAAAATAATATGCATAGGCTATTAATAATATTTTTATACCGATAATATAGTTTCTCACTAAAAAATAAAATTAGAACATTTGTTTATTTTTTTGACACTTCAAAATTTAAATGCCACGGTAGTAAAAATTTTTTTGTGATATACAATTTTTGCATCCATATGTACATGCTTGGATGGTTATGGTTACTTTCTTGGATATTTTCAAATGTTTCTTTAGCTTAATCTCTTTCAAAACACATCGTCGGTGTTATGCAATAGTCACGAAACTGCTTTTTTTGCTATTTTAAGTTAATATTACAGAAAAATGCCAAAAAACCTAATCTTTTACATGCAAAAACCACGAATGTGTATTGTTAAAATTGTTTTTGTAAAAAGTAAATTTTGTTTTCGCGAATCAATTAAAATTGAAGAAAAATTCTTTTTCTATATGCAAAAGACGCGAAACTATACTTTCGTTATTATTGCATAAATATTTTGTTAAAATTTAATTATTATTTAAGCGACATTGTCATATTCGTGATGCCTGCATAATATAAATTGAATGAATGAATGAATTTGTACTAAAGCATGTTCTAACTTGTTCTAATATTATGATAGTTTTGTGCCCTTTTATAGTTTTTTTTCTAACGGTTTCAATATTTTGCTGATTCAAAATTATCAAAAAATGTTCTTTGCTTTTACATAATTTTTAGTTGAAATCGTTATTTTAGAGTGAATATAAAAATATTAGACGGAATATAAAAATTAAAATTAAATTCAAAAAAATAGTAAATATATAGTAAAAATATAAAATAAAAAAGAATATAAATAGGTATTCAGTTTGTTTGTTAATATGACGACTCGTGCAAAGATTTTAGTTGAGATGGCCCTTAGGCAAAGAAATACAAGCGTAGAAGAATTGAGGAAAAGAAATTCGACAGAAAGATCTAGTAATGTTGTTGAGCCAATTATTTCAAAATCAAATGAAATAGATGGGGAAGTATCTGACGACAGTCTGCCAGATTTTGAACCATCCCAAAGCTCATATTGTCCAAGCACTAGTGATACTATTACTGAAAAAGAAAATGGTAACAAAAAATTTGTTTATTTTTGAAACATAAAATGCTAAATTTCAAATTTTATAGAATCGGTGAATTTAGTTGAAAATATTAATGAACTTCCTCTAAAAAGAAAATTAAAACCAGAGAACTGGAAGCGGAATATTCGAAAAAAAAATAGAGCACAAGGTAAACAATATATAGATACTAAAGGTCGTGTGCATCCTGATAGACCTCTTTTACAATCACCTTGTTTATTGAAACCAAACCATATAAATTGCAACAAAATAGTGGAGGAAGACCGTAAAATAATTTATAGTGAATTTAGAAACCTTTGCGATATTGATTCTCAGAGATCATTTCTTCGAAATTTGTTAGAAAAAGTTCCTAAATCACGATCAACTAACAGTTCCAACATATCGCGACGACATTTTACAATTAAATATAGTATTATTACCAATAATGAAAAAGTTTCGGTTTGCAGAAATTTTTTCATGGCAACTTTTAATGTTACCGATGCATTAATAAGACGTTCGGTGAATAAAGTCAACGACAGTGGAAACCTTTTGAAAGATGGGCGTGGAAAACATAATAAGCACCATAATAAATTATCTCAGGAACATGAAGAGTTTATAATAAGTCATATTAAATCTTTGCCAGCTGTCGAAAGCCACTATTGTCGCAAATCTTCTAAAAAAAGATATTTAGACTCTACTCTAAATATTAAAATAATGTATAATATGTATGTTACTGAATGTGAAACAAAAATTATAAAACCTATAAGTCAAGCTAAATATAGAAAAACTTTTAAATTATATAATCTAGGTTTCTTTAAACCCAAAAAAGATCAATGTAAGAAGTGCTTATGTTACAGATCTTTAAATGAAAACGAAAAAGAGGTACAAAGAGAGTTTTTTGAAAAACATATAAAAGCTAAAGAAATGGCACGCAAAGAAAGAGAAAATGATAAGATAATAGCCCAAAATGATGCTACAACTTTGTCATTTAATTTTGATTTGGAAGCAGTTTTAAATATACCAAAAGGTCCGGCTGGTCAAATATTTTATTTAAGAAAACTGGCGTTGTATAATTTAACTACTTATAATTTAGGAAACCAGGAGGTTGATTGCTTTTTATGGGATGAATGCCAAGGAAAACGTGGTTCAAACGAAATTTCATCGTGCATTTACGAATTTATATTGTGTCATTCTAATATTTCAGCAGTACGAATGATGTCGGACGGTTGTGGGGGGCAACAAAAAAATTCAACATTTGCAATTATGTGTTTAAAATTACTGCAAAATCACCCAACTTTACAAAATATACAACATAAATTTTTTGAAAGTGGCCATACAGAAATGGAATGTGATTCCATTCACTTTAAAATTGAAAAAAAATCAAAAAATGTTCCAATTTATACACCAGAAGGATGGGCACAAATTATTAGATTATCAAGAAATAAGCCACAACCATTTAACGTTAAAAGTCTGACATTCGATGACTTTTATGACTTTAAATCAGTAACTTCTAATTATATACTAAATATTCCTTGGAGAAAAGTGTGTTTTTTGGAATATAGAAAAACGTTCCCCAAAACGATATTTTATAAAATAAATTTTGATGAACAGTTTGTTGCAGTTGAGTTAGGCAAAAAACGAGGTCGCAACGTTAATAATATTAATTTAGAAAAAGCATATAGTGAAGAATTACCGATATCTATACCAAAATATAATGATTTAAAAAAAATGTGTAATGATTTAATCATACCAAAAATACACCATAAATATTTTGCAAACATTAAAACCAATAAGAACAGCAGAGATTGCTTACCACAACCAGATGAAGAAGAAGAATCTGAATACGAAAACTGAATAGTATGACTATATATTTATGTACCTTGTTTGTTGAAATAATTTTTTTATTTAAGAATATTTGAATTAATTTAATTTTGTTATTATTTTTTGTACCTTGTTTGTTGAAATAGTTTTGTTATTTAAAAAATGTGAATTAATTTAATTTTTTTATTATTTTTTGTTACTTTAATTACTAATAAAATATAAAAATAATACAAAAAGTGTTTTTGTATAAAAAAACGAAGTTTTATCATTTGAATAAAATGAATTCTGCAAAAATCGCGAAAGTGTCAAAACTTATCAACCTATTATTTTTTCATTTTTGTAAAACTTTTATTTTAAAATATAAATAATATTATTTCAAAAAAATACATTTTAGAAGTAATGACTTTCAAGAACAAATATTGACAAGGTATTTAATTTTCTAAAATATTTAAATCGATTTTTCTTAAAATGTCATTTTTTCACTTTCGTGACTATTGCATAATACTGACGACATATCATTTTTGTATGTTCTGCCTTTGCTGTAACATTTTCGTGGATATATCGGTCTAATGAAAACCAGCATTTAATGTACATTCAGTAAATTTGATCTTAACTTGCTATACCTTTGTGGGTCCACAAAAGTTAATACCAATATTTTATAAAAATTTCCATATTCCATCCAAAAATATTTTTTAATTTAGAAAAAATATTCTTAACCAAAAATAAAAACAAATAGATCTCCGTTACAATTTGCATCACACTTGCAATATTATAATTAAATTTTGTTGGCCTTCAAATATTATCTACATATGTACATATGTTTTGTGTTATTCTTTATGAGATCTATAAAATGACATTTTAAAATTATAAGATCATATTTTGTTTGTGATGCATAGATAAATATGTATGTATGTATGTACAACAATATAAAATCAATTTTTAGAGAAAAAAAAACAGTTCGAAGAAAATGAATTATGAACTGAATGAATAAAAAAATATATTTTTGTTTTGTTTTTCTTGTTCTTTGATGGTATACAAAAAATACGGTGATCATTTTACGAAATAACCCCAAATACGATGTTGGGGTGTTTTCAAATCAATTAAATTGACTACAATTTTTTCTTCAACGTGAGTTCTCTATGTATATAGTTACTTTATGCAGAAAGTCTAATAATGGTGGCGCAAGTACCTTTTGCCCTTCTAATATCCGCTGTAAATGCGTAGATTATAGACTCACAAATAAAACATCCATGACAAAATAAAATTTCTTGGACTTTAGTTGAACTTGCTGAAAATATGATGGAAACCGGACGAAATCTGTCAAAAAAATAAGTTAAAATTTACAAAATCACTTATCAGTTATTACATAAAGTAAAAGTTGTGTCAACTGCTCGAGCAAAAATAAAGTCGGCTAAATCAAATATGTTAAGCTTGCAATTTAGCTTTTTGCAAGTGTATACACCTTGCTACTTAAAATAGTCATTGTTTGCCAAGTTTTTGCGTTTTGTTGCTGATAATTAATAAAAATATTTAAAAATGAATTTTATTTTCACTTTTATTAATTTGTTTTCAGCTTTTTAGGGTCGTGTGGGACATTTTAGCCCCAGAACCATATCTTTTGCAGGACCTTACAAAAAAAAAATATTAAATCAGTTTTCTTTCAAATTGATTTTGGCAAATTTATGGTATTTACAGCAATTTTTGGAAATGTTTTTTAATGCTCTTTCCAAGCCTGTAAAATGCTTTTTTAGAATTTTTAAGCTAGTTGTGATTTCATAACTTTGTTTTATTTCGCAAATATTTTTCTAAATTTGTGAATAATCTGAACATTCGGCGTGTCCTCAAATTGTTATAAATAATGCAGATACGGAACCAAGAACTCACTAACTTACCTTCGATTTTTATTTCTTGTGTGTCGTCCTTTGCTTTTTCCTAACCAGTCTAGCTATACATTTATTTTTATTGCTAAAACTTGAAATATTTTTAAATATTTATTTCATTAATGTTTCAATGTTTTTAATAACAAATTTATCACGAAAATATTCGTAAACGTATAATTATAACAAAGCTAAAATAATAGTTGTTGCAACTGAAGTAGCCAACATGATATAACCAGTTGTATACACTTCCTTAATAGTTAAGAATTTAGCTCTGTCCCATAATAAATGACGCACTCCATTGCATGTATGATAAGCAGGTGGAAAAGCAATTAAAGCTTTCAAAAGTGTTATTGTAGCTCCATTCATTTTCAAGCCTTCAATCATTGTTATATAATGCGAAAAATCATGAGGTAAAACAAGAGCACCTAATCCTAAAGTAATGGCATATCCAGCCAATGTGAGTCCAGTAAATCTATGTGTTATAGATAGAACACTAGTTAGTTGATACTTATAAATAGTTAGATGAGGCGACAAAGCCCTTTGCAATCTTAGATTTTTCTCATCGTGTGACTCATTTTTCAGTGCAGGAGGTTGCACAACTTTGATAGCTATGCATCTACTACCAGTAAGATAACTGATAAAATTAAGTGCTTTACTATGAAACAACAACTGTTTTCGTTGCATGCATCTAAGAACGTTCAAAGACATTTCGTTTGAATATTTAATCGTTATTTTTAAAACCACTTGTACTATGTTAATTTATTCTCTGCAGTACTGTTTTATATTACTAAGTACTTTACTGTTTATGTTTTAAAATTTTCTGGATAAGAGAACTGACTACCTCTTTCCACACTATACATTTTTTTTTAATTACATAACTCTAGCTCTACTCTTTATTAGCTTTTTAATATCAAAATTCAATATAATACGTCCCATACACTTATAAATTTGTTTAAAAACTTGTTTCGAAATTTAATTAGTTTAGTAGTTTTTGAAATGGTTTCGAAACCGTTTTTTAAAAAGTTGTAACAAAACCTTTTTTTTACTATTTTTAGTGTACCTCCATAAGTTTCCGTACTTGTTTAAGGGTGCATGGTGCAGTTTAAAACCTTAACATAAATACGTAAAATCAGTTGATCTTGGCTAATGGCTAATAAAATTAAAAAGTCGGGCAAGTCAAATTAACGACGGCGTTGAATAACTCCCTTAAAAATGCTCGAGTTATTTCGATTTAAGTTCGATCCTTAATTTTTTAGTCTTAAATAATTTCTTTTTACTTCCCTAATCGGCGCTTGTCCTCCTTTTTTCAATTTTTTTAGTTTCTTTTTAGTTTTTTTTAATTTTAAAATTTTCGACCTTCCGTACAAATTTTTACTAATATTCTACTAAATGGCCGCATAAGTTTCAATGAGTAAAGCATTTTTAAAACGTGTTAATGTAGTCCTTTTCTCTAATAGGGTCCCTACACTAAAAAACTTGTTTAAAAACATGTTCATAAACTTGTTTATGTGTGCACTGTATGCAACATAAATATATTAGTAATAGATAGGCAATGAACAAAATCTTTTAAGCCAATTTTGAGAAACAGCTGAGTGAACCTTGCGTATGTGTTGCTTTAGTTTCCTAAGAAAGGGGTTCCAAAAAGGTGAAATTTTTAATTTCTAATTTTCTTTAATCTCTAATTTTATCACTTATTTTGTTACTTTACAAGAAGAGTTAAAATTTTGAATAACCGTAATTAAATTACATTTTAATTTTAAAAAAAGGGTTATATCAATTATTAAGTAATATAAAAACTTAAAATCTCTGAATGAAACTGATTATAAAAACTGCTTTATATTATTTTAATAAATATAAACAGCTGAGTGAACGAAATGTATACATATTATAAAATGCATATATATATACAAATTTTGATAATTTTTTCATTTAAAAAAGGTAAAATTAATTTTTTTATGTTTTCAATATAAAAATGTCAATAATTCTTTATTTGATGTAAATTTAAATTATTTTATATAGAAAGTAGAATTATCTGGGCTACCCAACATTTTTTGTACAACTCTTTCTTTTTTATCATTTGAAAATTCCATTTTGAATTTTATACAAAAGAAATATTTCACGACAATATTTTTGAAATATCCATGTGTTTATTAGTCAAACGGCAATCAGGCATTAGAATACATGGTACAAAACTACGTATTTTTGTATAGCGAAAATTTTAAAATTTGAATATTTCGAAATATAATCGAAAAAAAACGATATAAGAGCACGTGCCGTATATAAAAGTGAAAAAAGTCAGTTTCACCCTCTTTTTGTATTCAAGTTTCAACATCGTCGTAATCTTGACTTTAACCTAGAACTCTAACAAAACAAGGTATTGAAGTAATATCTTCCGATATTTTCATTTTCGAATTCTTCTGGGCATCTACTTTATTGTATGCGATTTTTCAGACGACAGCCGAAAACAGCTGTACTCTATCCGCGATTTTGACAAACCAAATACCGGCTATTCGATGAACTTTTAAATTAAAATTAAATATTTGATAAATTCGACAAAATTTAAAAAAATATTTGTTTCATCAAACAGGTAAATTTTCAATAAACAAAATTTACTTGTTTGATCATGTTTGAACAATTTTTATTTACAATTAAGCTCGCTTTGTGTGAAGTAAAAAAATTTAAATAAAATAAATTATTTGTATAAAAAATATTGTAAAGTGAAAAAAATTTAATAAAATAAATAATTATTTGTATAGAAAAAACTTGTAAAGTGAAAAAAATATTTAAATTGGAAAAGAAAAACCTAGAATTAAATAAATAATAAATATAAAATATTTCCATAGAATTCATTTTAAACAAATAAATAATAATGATTACGTGTGCAGTGTTTGGTTGTTCTACAACAAAAAACTAAAAATAAATACAAATAATGATTCATATAAAGTTAGATTTTTACTTATGAAAAGACGAAAATTTTGAAAACTGGAAAAATAACAAATCAAATACAGTATTAATACAAAAAAAAAAATTGTGTGTAATAAGCATTTTATATCCGAAAATTGCGTTGTGGATTAACAAGATGGTAAAATTTTCCTAAAAATAAAATAATAAAAAATGAGGAAGAGTGCAGTAGCATAAACTGTGTCAACTCTGGGATACCCGTATGAACGTAATATATCCTGTTTCTATAAAACTTGATCATCTTTTAAAAACATTCAGATGTTTTAATACCGATGTTAACTACAGTGATATATTCTTATAAATTGTGGAGTAGTATAACAGCAGCCCGAATCTATTGCGCCTAGCTTCATTATGTTCAAAGCAATGCAAGAAGCCTGAACCGGCTGCTTTAGACGTACCAAATTTTACAAAAGTTGTTGGCATGTAACTAGACAATTCTAAATTTCAGATTCCTAGCTTCAGTATACACCGAGTTATTTCCATTTAAAAAGAAAAGTTGTGTATGGCAGCTACTCGAACCCGGCGGCCGGAAATACTGGATTTAAATAGTAAAACTAACAATTTTGCAAAAGTGACGTAAAAAATATTTCAGCTTCCTACCTTCTTTATTTTTTAAGTTATTGTGCGGATGGACACTGAGTTATTTATTTCATTTAAAAAGAGAAGTTGTATGACAGCTACCCGAACCTGTTGCACCAGCACAACCAAATTTTACAGAAGTTGTGGCCATAAAACGATCGTCATTTGTAAGATTTCAAACCCCTAGCTTCATTAAGTTGCAAGTGGTGCAAGAAGTCTGAACTGACTGCTCTAGACCAACCTAATTTTACAAATGTTGTTGGCATGTAACTCGACACTTCTTCACAAAATTTCAGATACCGAGTTTCAATAAACACTGAGTTATTTTCATTTAAACGGAGAAGTTGTATGGCAGCTACCCGAACCCGTCGCACCATCACAACCAAATTTAGCAGAAGTTGTTGCCATAAAACTTGATCATCGCAAAATTTAAGAAACTTAGCTTGAACAGATACTGAGTTTTTTCTATATAAAGAAGTTGTATGGCAGCTACTCGAATCCGCCGACCGAAAATGTTGGATTTAAATAGCAAAACTAACAATTTTGAATTCGATTCTGAGCCGATCCATACCTTTGACACTATATCTAGCTCGACTCCTTTAAGGTGTTACAAACGTAATGGTAAATGTTCTATACCCTTGAACATAGTTCATACGGGTATAAAAATGTGATTCCTACGATAAATCTTCCAAGTGGTTCTGAATATTAATTAGGATATTAAACTTAGACATTTCTGCAAAATTTACTTCAAGCAGAAGAAAATTAAATAAAACTATTAATTCATTTTTTGTAAAATTGTTTTTCATTAAATTTTTATAAAGTTATTTACTCATTAAATTTTTTAAAAGTTATATCAATTATAAAATTTTGTATTTTAAATGAAATTTTTTTTTTAATGCATTTCTCTGCCACATTACTGTACATTATCATAGATTACCATCAATTAAAAATATTAAATAATATAACTATTTATTGTTTGTTTTCTGTTTTTTATTTTTATTCTTAATATTCTTGAAAATTAATTATAATTTAAACGTTCAAAGTTACCTTTATTGACATTTTTCTACCAAAATGAGAGAGATAGTAGATGAAACAGCAATACACTGATGACTGAACTAGCAACCATGCTCAATATTTTACCTTTCTACCCTTCGGATGGCAGTCAGACCAGACAGTACTTATTACTATCAAAGAATATCTACTACAATAAGATGAGCCACTCTTTTTTTACACAATGCATTTTTTATAACTCCTTAAACAATTAGTAAAACTAGGTAAAATATATGCTACTTCTTTTAAAACCAAACCATTATTACTGTAATAGAGAAAATGAGCGAAAGGTAGCATTTTTAAAATGCTTTTTTAAAGGCGCAACGTTGGTACTGTGTATATGTGTTGTTATTATACAAAGTATAGAATATTAGAAATATTTGAAATTGAATTGCACTGTATTTTTAAAGGCGGTACACGTAACTTTGTTTACTTATTCATCTAAGTATATAGTGGCAAAAAGTAATAACCCAAAATGTTTTAAATTGTTTATTGAAATTTGAATATGAAAAATATATTTTAATCAGGCCTCCTCAAACTTTTATGTAGATATTATTTAGAGTGTTTGGAAATTAAATTTATTAAATATTTTAGTAAAATTAGTACATAAAGATTTAGAATATAAATTATATGACGGTTCAAAAAATGAGTTTGATGGTTTTGATTGATTGCAAATTGAATGAAATGGTTTTGATGGATTCCACAAATTTGACTGACATTTAGATTCTTTTTGCATAACCGAAACAATGACGCTTGTTAACTGCATAATGGAAAGTTCGATGACGGTTGAATTTTTTATGGTTGCAGCGCAAACGACATTACCGAAAGCAGGGTTTGTATTGTTGCAACAATGTACCCAAATGCTTTTAAAGTTACAATTTGTATCAGAAGACAGAGCTAACTTTGTATACAGATCAATAGTATTGGTTTTTTACGTATGCTTAATTTTATTATGTGCGTTGATATTACATTTTATTATTACATATTATGTAAATCAATTACGGTTCTTCCAAAAATTGAATGACGATCAAAAACTTAAATTCCCCAGTGCATCGAATAAAAATTTGAAAATATTTTTAAATCATGTAGATAAAAATATTTATTTATTTTAATATTATTTGTTATTCATATAAAATTATTATTTTATTTAATACATATATTATTACTATTTAAATCCAAAAAAGAAAAAGAATTACTTTATTTATTTTTTAATTTTATTAAAAAAAGAGGAAAAATACAGTTGCACTTCTCAACTCTTAAATAACCGTACAAATCGCTTAATCCTCTGCATATAGCACCAAATTATGCCTTTTCCCTTCCTTGTCTGGCATGTGCCTTACTTTTTTTAATTTTTTTTAATTTGAAAATTTTCGATTTTCGCTACAAAATTTCAATAATATTCTACTTCTACTAAATGGCCGCATGACGTTTCAATTCTAATGACTATGCATTTTTGAAACGTGTTGACGTAGTGCAATTCTCTAAGCAATTTTTGAAAAGAGTTTTTAAATGAAAATAAAAAGGGTTATACAAATTTTGGTTATTTTTTCATTTAAAAAAATTAAAATTAATTTTTTTATGTTTTCAATATAAAAATATCAATATTTTTTTATTTGATGCAAATTTGAATTATCTAGACTAGCTAACATTTTGTTTTCTTTTTATCATTTAAAAATTTCATTTTGAATTTTATACAAAAGAAATATATCAGTTCAATACTTTTCAAATATCCAAGTACTTACCTATTAGTCAAACGGCAATCAGCCATTAGAATACATAGTACAAAAGTACGTATTTTTGTGTGGCGAAAATTTTAAAATTTGAATATTTCGAAAAAAATCTAAAAAAAGGGCGCGCTTCGGATATAAAAGTGAATTAAAGTCGGTTTTCAGCCTATTTTTGGGGGATCCGCGCCACGTGACCTTTTATTTTCAAATTTCAGCACCGACGTAAATGTGAATTTAACCAAGAACTCTAACAAAACAAGGTATTAAGTAATATCTTCCGATATCTTCATTTTTGAATCTTTATTTGTGAAGTAAAAGAAAATTAAAATAAAATTAATTATTTGTATAAAAAATATTGTAAAGTGAAAAAAAAATTAATAAAATAAATAACTATTTGTATAGAAAAAACTTGTAAAGTGAAAAAAAAATTTAAATTGGAAAAGAAAAACCTAGAATTAAATAAATAATAAATATAAATTATTTGCATAAAATTAATTCTAAACAAGTAAATAATAATGGTTACGTGTGCAGTGTTTGGTTGTTCTACAACAAAAAACTTAAAATAAATAAAAACAATGATTCAGAAAAGTTAGATTTTTGCTTTCAAAAAGACGAAAACTTTGCTAAAATTTGGCTGGAAAAATAACAAACCGAATACAGTATTAATACAAAAAAAAGTTGTGAGTAAAAAGTTGTGGATTAACAAAATGAGTAAAATTTTCTAAAAAATAAAATAATAAAAAATGAGGAAGAGTGCAGTAGCATAAACTGTGTCAACTCTGGGATACCCGTATGAACGTAATATATCCTGTTTCTATAAAACTTGATCATTTTTTAAAAACATTCAGATATTTTAGTACCGACGTTAACTACAGAGAAATATTTATGTGAATTGTGGAGTAATATGACAGCAACCCGAATCTATTGCGCCTAGCTTCATTGTGTTCCAAGAAATGCAAGAAGCCTGAACCGGCTGCTTTAGACGAATCAAATTTTACAAAAATTTTTGGCATGTACCTCGACACTTTTTCACTAAATTTCAGATAGCTATAGCTTCAATAGGCACTGAGTTATTATACCCTACACCTAAAGTATAGGGTATATTAACTTTGGTATGGTGTTTGTAACCACCAAAAGGAAGCGATTTAGATATGGACATTTATATATATTCTGAATCAGGATCACCTCCTAAGTCGATTTAACGATGTCCGTCCGTCCGTTCGCACTATAACTCAAAAACTAATAAAGCTATCTTGATGAAATTTATATAGTAGGTTACTAATTACAAAAGGAAGGCATAGGGTTTCCACAAATTTTCTATATCGCACTCGATTGTGGGCCAAATGTTTGATTTCTGCCCATGTTTTACCGCTATTATCAATTTTCTTAGCCGCAAACCTTCTCCATGTTATTTTAGGTCTACCCACACTTCTTTTTCCCTGTGGATTCCAGTCGAGCGCCTGGCGTGCAATGTTCTCTGACGCTTTCCGAAGTGTGTGACCTATCCATCTCCATTTCTTTTTCTTGATTTGGCAGAGTATGGTTTCTTGTCTAGAGATAGTTAGTAGGTTCTCATTTGATATTCTTCTAGGCCACCTTATATTTTGAATTGTTCGGAGGCATTTATTTTCAAATACTTGTAATTTATGTGTAGAAGAGTTTTTAATTAACCGGGTTTCACTGCAGTAGAGTAGAATCCATTTCACACAGGCTTCATATATCCTTTTTTTCGTGCCTTTGGTTAACTATGGTGATCTCCAGATTGGCCAAAGTCTTCCGAATGCCATCTTAGCTAACTTTATTCAATTCTCAATATCTTCTTCTGCTCACAACTTGTCTCTGTCTTCCATATTTTGGATGATATTTCTGATTTTAGATGGTATATTCCTTCTTCTGAGAGCCTTCCAGATGGCCTTGTGTTTTATTTTATCGAATACTCTTTCAAAGTCCACGAATGTTATGTAGAGTGGTGATTTCCATTCTGCTGATTGTTCGATTATCAGACGCATAGTATTTGTAAAACCTGCTTGTTGCTCACGAAGGGTGTTCTCTATTCGTGCTTCAATTCTGGAGTGTATTATTAGAGCCAGTAATTTATTTAGTGTGTTTAGGACTGTAATAGCACCCCAATTTTTGCATTCTTGGAGATTTCCCTTTTTTTGGAAGTTTTATTATGATTCCTGTTTTCCAGCTTTCCGGTATGGCTTCATTGTTCCAAATTTCTTCCAAGATAGGCTGAAGAACTTCTGCTATATATCCTGTGTTTGCTTGGAGAAGTTCTGAAGGTATTCCATCTATACCCGGCGCTTTGTTGCTTTTCAGCCTTGAAAGTCCAGCTATAATTTCTCTGTTTGATGGGGCATTTACAGTGATTCGGCTTCTTGTGTCGGCAGTAGGGGAACTTTCTTCTTCATCGCTTTCATTACTATCTCCACTATCTTCGTTGTTTGTTTCTTCGAAATGTTCTTTCCATCTCTGGATTTCCTCTTGGGTTGAAGTGAGCATTTGTCCATTCTTATTTCTAATTGGATGATTTTTCATTAAGTTCTGTTTTGTGAGAATTCTTACTTTGTTGTAGAGGGATGGCATATTATTTTGCTTTGCTGCTCTTTGTGTATCAGCTGCGATATTGTTAAAGAATTTCCTTTTGTCTCTTCTGGCACTTTTCTTTACTTCCTTCGCTTTAAGGTTATATTGGTTTTTGACTTCATCCGATTGGGTTAGTAATAGTTTTTCTCTAAGTTTCCTTAGTCCAGGTTTTTGCTGAATTAGGGTCCAGGTTTCATCGGATATCCACTCTTTCTTATTAGGTATTGTTTTACCTAAGATTTCTTCACCAACTTGAAGTAAGATTGACTGTAAATTGTTTGTATTAATTTGCTGATTCTGCAGCTTTATTACAAATTCTCTTTTTGTATTATTGCATTTTAGTTTTACAGTATTGATTTGGTGCTTTCTTTTGATTGTGTTATTCTGAGTGGCTTTGAGTCTTATTCTTATATCTCCTGTTAGCAGCGTATGATCACTATGAACATCTGCTCCTCTCCACGTTCTTAGATCTAGTAGCGATGATTTCCATTTCGTACTAATGCATATATGATTTATCCTGTCCGGCCATTTGGAGATTCCCATGTATATTTGTGAATGTTTTTGTGTGAGAAGAGTGTTCCACCGATTGCCAGGTTGTTGTTTATATTACCAATTCCATGATGTCCCATAATTCTCTTGTAATCGCTATCCGGGTTTGAACCAGCTTTTGCATTGAAGTCTCCCATTATTAGTATGATGTTGGTTCTGGGAATTCTTTCTAAGATTACGGAGAGCTGGGAGTAGAACTCGTCTTTCATCTCTTCGGATGCCGCTTCTGTGGGACCATGACATTGAATTATAGAAATTTTTCGTATTGCAGAGTGGAATCTTGCTTGTAAAATTCTGTCGGAAGCCGGGGTTAGCCTAATAGCTTATTAGGCTATTTTTCAATGTTTTATCTATTATTATTCCTACACAACTTTCACTTCCGCTCTCCGTTTCATTGTATATCATCTTACTTCCTTCAGATGTAGTTATTGTGCCAGGCCATCTTATCTCACTCAAGCAAAAAATTTTAACTTTGTATTTCTGTCTTTCTCTCTCTACTTGGGCTAGCCTTGATGTTTCTTTCAGAGTGCGTACATTCCAATTTCCAATTCTTGTCCTTGTTTTCGTGCCAATGGTCGTTATTGTATTTTCATTTAGTAATATCCGAGGCTTTGTTTCAGTTTCTTGAGTCATATTTTGTTCGCTAAGCAGGAGGACTGGTCTGCTGTAGCTATCCACATGATTTCCATAATCTCACGTCTTGTAGAAAGACGACGCCAAATATTTCCGCAAGCTGTCGTGGTGCGATTACATATCCCTATCTTTTGACGTACAGATGTTTGTTGGGTTATGCTAGTCATGTCATATGTCATTGATGTCAGTTTGACAAGTGCACATGATGGAATAGGTATTTTTGTATTAAGTATTATTTATTAGGTAAAGATTATTTCTGGAACATGATTATAGGTATTTATTTATATTATTTTTGTTATTAATTATTATTTTCTATTTTTAGGTATGAAATATTAGATTATAAATTATAAGATAATATGTTATAAGAGTATAGTGTTATATATATTTTTTTATTTACCCAGCCGGGGATCGAACCCGAGACCCCTCACTCCATTACGAGTGAGAGGTGGTGCTCTTAACTACTACACCATTGGCTGAATTCGTTCGATTTATGTCTCTGAAATTTAAGAGGATTTGGTCCATGGGTTTAGATTTTGGAAGCTTCCGAACGAGCACCAGAGAAAATGAGATTATCACCAAAACCAACTAAGATATAACCTTTAAATTTGGCAGAGTGGTGTTCTTTCATGTTTTATTTAAGTCTTTGAAATTTGATAGGATTTGGTTCATGGGTTCTTATCTTGGAAGCTTCCGAACGAGCACTAGAGCAAACGAGTATATCTCCACAACCAACAAAGATAGAACCTTTATTTTTAGTACAAGAGTGTGCTGTTTTGTTTCCTTTTCTATAAAATTGGAAACTGTCATTTGAAAGAATTTGAACCATGGACTCGTATTTCGGAAGCTTCCGAACGAGCCACAGAGCAAACAAGATTATTTCCAAAACCAACAAAGATAGAACCTTTAAATTTTTTACAATGATGTTCCTTCCCGTTTGATTTATGTCTCTGAAATTTGAGAGGATATGGTCCATGGGTTTGGATTGTGGAAGCTTCCGAACGAGCCCCGGAGAAAATGAGATTATCTCTAAAAACAACAAAGATATAACCTTTAAATTCGGCAGAATGGAGTTCTTTCATGTTTGATTTAGGTCTCTGAAATTTGAGAGGATTTGGTCCTTGGGTTCGGGTTTTGGAAGCTTCCGAACGAGCCTCAGAGCAAATGATATTATCTCCAAAAGCAACAAAGATATAACTTTAAATTAGGTAAAATGGTGTTTCTTCATGTTTGATTTATGTTTCTGAAATTTGTGGGGATTTGGTCCATTGGTTCAAATCCTGGAAGTTTCCGGACGAGCCCTAGAGCAAACGAATATATCTCCACAACCAACAAAGATAGAACTTTTATTTTTAATACAAAGGTGTTCTGTTATGTTTCCTTTTCTGTAAAATTGGAAACTGACATTTGAAAGAATTTGAACCATGGGTTCGTATTTTGGAAACTTCCGGACGAGCACAAGAACAACGAGCATATCTCCAAAACAAACAAAAGTAGAACCTTTAAATTTAGTACAATGGTGTTCTGGCATGTTTTCTTTATGGTCCTGAGATGGATTTGATGAATTGGAGTGGCAATTCGGGTACCTGACACACACCTCCCAAGGACTAACAATCTTCGAAATTAATAAAGATAGAAACTTAAAATTTTTTACAAAGGTTTCAAGCATATCCCAAGAGGATGTTTCTTTTACGTTCCTGAAATTCGAGTCGAATAAGACAGAAAAGGGAAGAAGTTCAAGCAGCTGCCAAAAAAACTTATGGATATTTAATTTAATTCGAATTATTCAGGTGTAGGGTAATAATAAGTCGGTTGCATCGACTTACTGTTACATTTACTTGTTTTTTTCTTACTTTAAATAGATTTTGTCTGTATTTTTATCCAACTCATTAAGTTCAATGTCCGCATTTTGCTTCATTTTCTCATCTCAGGTTTCAAATCTCAGGTTTTAAATTTCTCATTTTATTAAAGGTTGTATTATTTATTTTATAAAATTTCCGATTATCCCTCATAGTATTGCACCAAGAAGTGTAGATAAAAATCCACCAGGTTGAATAATGATTTTTCTTTTGCTATTTATAGATTTTTTCCGGCAAATAAGTGATCTTAATTCTTTTTTGTACTTTCGTAATTGGATTGTTGCTTTTTTACTCAGATTAGAATTACCTTTTAAAATATTTAAATAGATTTCGCAAAATGTTTTTATTACTTCAGGGTCACAGTGTTTTATAATTACTTTCTGGAATTTTGGTTTAGAGGTTTTTAATAGGTGCAATATATGTCGACTGGTCTTCAAACGTTTCATATTCCTCCCCAAATTGTTCTAATTGATCTCTCGTACAATAATACAAACGTTTTCCAAATATATCACTTCTTAATCGAAATATATCATTAACTTCTTGAGTAAGATCTATTAATATTTAGCCATATGGGACTGATGTTACATCATTATATACTTTTTCAAATGCTTTGATTTGATTGGGATATATTTGGCGAGCTAGAGGTAATATATGCGATTTATCTCTTGGATTTTTGAAAAGTACTAAATATTTACAGTTAAGTGATATATCTCTTGAAAATTTACCCTGGTGAAAAACATTTTGTGTTACAAATATTACAGATAAATTTTTATGATGTGATCCTCTAGTAAATAAATCACATACATACTTATCATGTGAATTTAACATCAGATCATCGATAATAATTAACAAAGGTTTTTGATTATCATTAAAATTTGGAATAGTGTTACTATATTCCACATCTTTGATATATTTTGGAACTACATATATGTCTAGATTACACCAAATAATTCTATTAATATGCGGTAGTATATATTTTTTTTTATATTTTATTAAATTATGAATAAATGTGGTTTTACTACAGCAGGATGGTCCCGCCACCATCATTGTAAATGAGTGAAACAGCATAGTTGTATTAGTTAAAATCTAACTCTGCTAACCTATATTTATATGAAAAGCTCTTTTCCCGAAGTGATTATAAATGTAAATTTAGTTATTCTAAGGAACATTCTTCCATAAAACTTCGACATGGTTAAATAAGTTCTCATAGTTGACCTACAATTTTTACAAGGAAAGGAAAAGCAATATATCCTAAAAGTGTTGGCCATACTTGAAAAAGGAAGCTTAATTCCAACTGTGTATCACTTCAAAGCACCGTACTCCGCAGAAGAACTTAGTCAGGATATGAAATATAATAACCAGTATTGCGAAAGTAAAATAAATGGACTTAAATGGAATAACGGTTTAGTTGAATATTTAGATGTAAAATGTATATTAAAACACTATTTAGAGTCAGCTGAAAAAGTTTATGTTAAAGGAGAACAAAAAAAACTTTTTCTTTAAAACTACATTGACAGCGTTAAAATAGAAGATCTAAGCAGAAACTTGCCGTCGTTGTAAAAGATTGATCATTTTAAATCAAATTGTCCTCTACAATTAAATAATAATTTCAGATGTGCTGTTAAAAATTGCTATAATGTATATATGTATCTTTTAAAGGAAAACATTCTAGATTAAAATTTTCAATATTCATACTTGCACGATATGAATTTAAATAACAAAACAAACGAGAAAGAATACAGTTGCCTTTGTCAACTCTTAGATACCCGTACGAACCGTTAGTATGTTCACAGCCTGTCACTTTGCTTACAATATTATTTTTTTAATATTTTAGTATTTTAAAATAATTTGGGTGAATTTTATAATTTCTAGAACTATGGGTTGTACATATATTCAAACTATATGTTTATACATTCTTCAAAAGCAGATTCTACCTTTCCACATAACGATTATCAAATTATCAAACCATTTAATACTAAGCGGTAAATATATATTAAATTTACTTAGTACAAAATAGTAAATATAATTTTAAATATCATATTATATTAATGCGCACATAGTATATTTATATTGTTATAAGTATATCGCCATACATTGCAATATTTCTTTAAAAATATTTCTATTCATATAATAATTTCTTATAAGTACAATAAAATACATATACTCGTATGTATGTAAATACGGCGGTATATAATATAGTTCTATACTCTTATCATTCATTCATCAGTGACATATACGATATGTAAATAAACATGATATTATATAAGTATGTATGTATATCAATATCATATAAATAAAAATTCTTCAAGCAACTGTTATGTTGTTTATTTATTTACATTTTTTTGTACTACTCATTAACAATTTCAAATTATAGAGTAAAACAAAATGCAAAAAATTCGTTAAAGAAATTTGTTAGAAAATTTGAAAAAATCAAGTAACACTTTCGTCAATTATAAAGTAACCCTATATTATTAAAAAAAGTTGTTAACAGAAATAAGAGTATAATATTGAAGCTTTAATTTTTGTGTATTACTTCAAAAAAATTTTAACAGGTGTTCAAGTTACAGGTATTTAAAAATAGGAAATTTTCAGTTTTTGACCGCTCCTAAACGGGGGGTGATACAAAAAAAAATTCTGAAATGACTCATACTTATTTTCAAAGATCTAACTTCTGTCAAAATTAAGACACCGTATGCCACAACTATATATTTATTGTATATATACTTTTAAAGCTAATAAAAGCAGTAATTGTTTGGCGTTTTCAAAATGAAGATATACCTTATACAACTTGTGCTATAACAATTTAAATATAGAGCTTTTTTGAACCTTTGGGGAGCTGTAGCTCCATAACTGGTGGGGCTACAAAAAAAGTTATTAAAAATAAAATTAATTTTTTTGTGACATCTAATTAATCATCTAACTAATCATCAGTAGTTAAAATTTCATAGCTCTATTTCAAAAAAAATGTGGGGATCTAAAAGTTAGGTATTCGAGAGCTATCCGAAGTTTTGGTTGGAACTGAACCAAAAAAAATAGGAAACCTACAAATTGCTCCCAGAATATTTTGTGTGAATTTCAAGATTCTAGCTTTCTTAGTTTTTGAGTTAGCGTGCTGACAGACGGACGGACATGTCTCAATCCACTTAGAATTTTTTTCTGATCCGATCCATACCTTTGAAGGTATATCTAGCTCGCTTATTTCGAGGTGTTACAAACTAAGGAGTAATTTTATTATACCCTATACTTATCGTACGGGTATAAAAAGAGTATGCTTACAGATTAGCACGTAAAGGTCATTGGAAGAAAACGCATGTGATAGAAGTAGATTTAAAAGACGTATAAATAAATTTGGTCTCACTATTTCTGCAATTTTAACATCTGATCATTGTAAAAAAATGTTTCAATTTAGATTTAAATAAAAATATAATAATAAAAGAATTTAAACATAAAAATAAATGTCTTTTATTTTTATATTATGTTTTTAAAATAGATACCATTTGACCTATCATTTAACCTATCTTTGAATTATTTTTATTCCATACAAAAACAAAAAAAATAAACAAACAAAAAAAAATAAACATAAATGCATATCAAGAGTAAAAAGTATATCTTTAGTTTAATCAGTTCCATATTTTTAACTTGCTGTTTGTTTTGTTTTTATTTATATTTTCTGAACATTCTTAATTAAAAAATAAAAAAAAATATATTACACGACATGCAGTCAGTTAATTAATGACTTTCGTTTTCTCTTTTTTTCCATAAATTCTTAAAGTAGAAAAACACAAATATTTATTTATTTATTTAGAACCAAAGCAAGGTCGTTACAAAAATTCTTAAAGTTAAACTTAAAATTATTATTACACAATACAATGCAAGAAAAAAAAAGTACATTATTTTGCTGACTTAAGACTACAAAAAAAAATTACAATTTATTTTTCTTTTGTTTTCTCTCTTTTTTTTCTTTTTTTATATTTTTTTTTTTTAGATACATTTAAAAATTATAATGTATAAATTATGAATCATTCAGAGCAATATAAAGAAGCTAAGTTATGCCTTTAGCTTAGTCTTACTATTAAAAAAAAATATGTAAGATGATACAATAAATTTTTTGTACTTCATTAAAATTAAATTAATTATGATAGGTACAATAAAGATAAAAGTTATTTTTATTTTATGTATGTAAAATGAGTCAATGTTTTTAATATGGTTTTTTTTTTTTGTTTTCTTCTTTTTATCACATAATACTTATGCTAAATAAAATACTTTGAGTTTATAGTTAGTTAATTATAAAAAAAAAAAACAAAAACAAAGGAAATATTATTGTTAATAAATTATGTCATTTAGAAATAAATTATGTCAATGTTTTACGATTGTTTAAGAATGTTGTGTAATTTAGATTTGTAAGCATTTTTTGAAATTGTATCACAGAAAATGTTGTCGAATCGATTAAATAATATGCAACACCTGTTTGTGGGTTCGTTTTTCCCATATTCAGTTCTATGTGTTGTTTCAATTAAGAATTTGGTATATCTTGTGGGCCTGACATTATTGTTGACTTTGATTTTATCCTTAATAAAATTGACGTTAATCTTATTGGATAAGACATCAAATGTAAAGCAGTTAGATAGTAAGATTCTACGGGAACTTAAACTAAGTAAATTGACTAACAGCAGCCTGTCATTGTATGATGGAAGGTTATGAAAGTCTCTGGGATTATGTAGATGTCTTAAAGCAAAGAGGAGGAACTGCTTCTGGATTGATTCAATTCTTGTACTATGAATAAGAAAGGCTGGATTCCAGATAATGCTACCGTATTCTAAAACTGAGCGTACAAGTGAGCAATATAAAGTTATTGTTACCCAGATATTGTTAAATTAAGAGAATTTTTTGAAAGAGCTCTTCTTTTGATAAAACCTAGTATTTTGTTAGCTTTTGATAACATTGATTCATAGTGAAGATTATAATTCAGTTTGTTATCCAAAATCATTCCCAAATCTGTAATATGATTCACACATTCTAGGTTGCAGTTTTGTATGGAATAATTATGCATCAATTTGGATCTTTTCCGTGAAAAGGTCATAGTATAGCACTTACTAATGTTGAGATCTAGCATGTTGTCACAGCACCATTTTTCTAAGCACTTCAATTTTGATTGAAGAAAACAGCAATCGGTATCATTCTTAATTACATGATACAACTTAAGATCATCAGCATAGGTAAGGTGGGCAACGCCTGATTAGAAATTCGAAAGATCACTTATATATATATTGAATAAAAGTGGTCCTAAGTGACTGCCTTGGGGTACCCCAGAGTAGACAGAAATGGGCTTAGATATAGTACCTTGAAATCTAACAAATTGTACTCTTTCAGTGACATATGACTTAATCCATTTTAATATGGAGCCACTGAATCCTAGCTTTGCCAGTTTATCTTTTAGTATATTATGATTTATTCGGTCAAATGCTTTACTAAAATCTGTATATATTGCGTCTACCTGAAGACCTTTTTCAATAGAAGATAGTATATCTGATGTGAAAACCATCAGGTTGGTGGTGGTTGGACGCCACCTTTTCTAAAACCATGTTGTTCTTGATTAAGATAAGGATCTATTATAGGTGTAATTTTATCAGCAACAAGTTTTTCAAATAATTTGGGTATAGTCGACTGAATTGCTATACCTCTATAATTGTCTATTAATGCTTTGTCACCTTTTTTGTGAATCGGAATCAGGTATGAGGTTTTCCAAAATTGTGGGAAAGTACCTGACGTATGGGATCTGTTAAAAATTAATGTAAGTGGAGCAGTTAAATTATGAATACAGTTATGTAAAAAAATAGGTGGAAGAAGATCAGGACCAGATCCTTTTTTAATATCTAAACTACTAATTTCTGAATAAACATCTTCTAATGATAAGTTTAAATTTTGAATGGGAGGAATAATGTTATTTTAGGTCTGGAAATTCATGTTTCCATGCCCTTTTTGCGACTGACGGTACACGTTTTGGAATTTGTGTGCAAAAAAATTGCAAATTTCATCAGGACAGGATGAGACTTTACCATCTAAGGACATAGAGTTTGGGTAACCTGACGACTTACGTTTTGTATTAACAAATTCAAAAAATTTTCTAGGGTTACTTAAAATGGAGTTACCAATATTTTGAACGTAATTATCGTACGATGCTATGCATTTTATTTTAAATTCATCAGCCAATTTTTTATACTCATTAATAGTTTCGGAGCTTGGATCAACTGATGATTTAATAAATTTATATAATTTATTTCTACGATTACGTAAAGATCTGAGTTCCCTATCTAGCCAAGGTTCCATTAATTTATCTTTTCTTAGTATCCTTGGCGTGTAATTATCAATTATAGATGATAAAATTGTATGAAAATCCAGAGCTACTAAATCTAAATCTCGCTGCATTAACAGTTCGTACCAGTTTATATTAGATAAGGCATTGGTAATGCCTTCGTAATTAGCGTTACGGAAGTCATATACAATTTCATTATTGTAGGACTTCGAAAATTGTTGGTTAGCTTGAGTTAGTTCTATTGATATTGCATTATGATGGAGTGAGTTGGTAAAAAGATTATCTATATCATTGACAGCATGAACCACAACATCATCATAAGCATTTGAAAAAGCTAGGTC
Organism: Poecilobothrus nobilitatus; assembly: GCA_947095535.1. Lineage (NCBI taxonomy): Eukaryota > Metazoa > Arthropoda > Insecta > Diptera > Dolichopodidae > Poecilobothrus > Poecilobothrus nobilitatus. The sequence goes on from OX352772.1 coordinate 115,185,498, forward strand.
TAACCATCTACCATTACTATTAGGATGTTGTATTATTTGTTGTATATCATTTCCATAAAATGTACTTATAATACTAAAGTCAATTTCATCTAAAAAGTTAACTGGTAGTAGTTTCTTATCCAGTTCATCAATCACAAAAGATAAAGATGGACGGTTAAAATCGCCCAAGACAAAAATATTATCATCCTCTGCCATTAAAGCAATTACAGACTTACATATATCGAAGAATTCGTAATAAGAGGATTCATCAGAATTTGGAGGAAAATATACTACTCCTAGATAAATACTTTTACTACCAGTAAGAATTTTAACAAATATGTATTCAAAAGATAAGGAGTTGTTGGAACATATTAATTCACATGAAAAGCCGTTATAGACAGCAATTAGAACACCACCACCTCTAGAGAGACCTGTGGAAAGGTAGTTACGATCATTTCTATAAATTGACCAATTGTTATCGAGAATTTCTTCATTTTTAAAAGAGTCGCTTAACCAGGTTTCTGTAATCACTAGTATATTAAAATTGCATGATGTGGCGTCGATAAAAAGGTTTTTATTTTACTTCTTAAACCACTGCAATTGTGATAGAACATCCTAATAGTGTTATTATAAAGTTGAGACTTATTTTTACTTTGATAAGTATTATTTGGCTTATTAGGCACGAAAAAACTTTTGATCAATATCTCTAAGCTTTTGGATATACTCACGTCTTTTGCTGGACAAGTGACTACGAAAGGCACTTAGGTCTGCAGACATTCCTTCAATTTCATAATATTTATAAAATAATTTACTTAGTTCCTTATAGTCAGAGGGGAGGCCCTCTTGTTGAATGAGTACTTTTAAAAATGTTTTCGTTTTGCCTTCAATGCAAACGTGGTTATCTTGATCGAAGAGATAAGCAAGATATAATCTAATATTATAGAGCAAACTAGGCTCTCTGAAACGAGATAATGCATATACATTATCACCATTAACTATTGAATTCTGCGTTAGGTGAATTTTCGGAGGAATGAGAGTGTTGGTAAAATTAGGCGATAAGTTATTATTACTAATATTACTAGCATTAATACTACTGGTATTACTATCGCTGTTACTATTGATATTATTATTACCAGTGCTGTCAATATTATCAATAATATGGTTATTATTATTATTAATATCATTATTATTATCATTAATATTATTATTAATATTATTATTATTATTATTATTAATATTATTATTATTATTATTATTATTATTATTATTATTATTATTATTAATATTATTAATATTATTAATATTATTATTATTATTATTATTGTTATTATTATTATTATTATTACTATTACTATTATTAGTATTATTATTATTATACTTAATATTATTAATGTTATCAATTATATTATTGAAAGCACCCGGTATTATTGTATGTGAATAAATAAAGTTATCATAATTTTTGCTGGAAGATGGTTTGGGATTATCTACTTCTGGTGAAGTAGAAGAATGATTTATGGCTATTACTAAGCTAGTGTCATTATCAACTTCCGATGAAGTAGAAGTGTTTTTTTCAGCTATAATTAAGCTAGCGTCACTTAATTGTGTAGTGTCAATAGATTTGTTTTTCTTTGAAAGTACAGGTTTGAGAGAGGCTTGTGTAAGTGTTGGATAGGTTTGTGTTGAGGTGGAAGAATCCTTGTTAAACTTGTATGTAATCCTTGTTAAATATATATCTATTTTATCCCACATTTTTATATAAGCATGCTAAAATAAAGAGTTTTTTTTATTTTCATTTCCTTCAAATGCAAAATTTTTTTCTTATCAATTTTAAAGATGCTCTGTAGATTTAAAAATAAAAAATTTTTTTCTGTTTTTTATTTTCATATAAGAAATTTTCTTACAACTTTTTTATGTGCGCCTAGTATTTAAACTTCAGTTATACAATTTTGTTTATTAAGGGCCGAAACTACTTTAAATGGTTTAACACTTGACTTCCTACTATAAAACCATTTGGAACTTATAAGTTAACAATCCACACATACAACTTAACTTAAAACCTAAAGCAAAACGATCAAAACAAGTTGTTGACCTACTAACCAAGCATGACCTACATTAAACCCATAAATCAAAATTTAGGTCAGCATGTCGTGCGGTGTGGGTCAATTTTTTTCCCATCCCAAAGTGCAGCGTTACCTACTTACATGAAATAGCGGAAACAACCTCAATTTCGCAACCAGAACCAAATTTTATATTAGTAGTCAACTTTTCGAAAACTTCAATAGTATCCACATGTAACAATAACACTCAACAAATTAAGGGTACTATTCTCATCGAATATAAAAACTGCAAAATCAAAATCAACAACATTACATATGCTGACAAACCAAATATCTACTTCGATAATATTTACATATATCCAACAATCTTCAATTAGATTCATGCCAAATTTTCATATAAATCACTCCAAATGTCAAAACTAAAACCACCAAAAATAACAGATTTCAAATATATACAACATCAACTAGAAAATAAAGACAAATGTACTTTCCTTACACTCACAATCATTGGTTTAAGCATCATTATTTTAGCAATATATACTTCAAGAAAATTCACCACTTATGATATCAACATTACTGCAGCTCCAACCTCAGAACATTCTATACCGAAGTTCCTGTGGTCATCGCTTCATTCTAAGGGGGGAGGAGTTACGAATACCATAACACCTTAGCTATAATATATATCAACCTGTAATTACCATTCAATATACATTAATGTAATATCAAATTTCCTTACAATTTACTTTTATTAAAATATTTGATATATCAAATTTAAAATTTTAAAATATTTGATATATTAAATTAAAAATATTAAAATTATAAATTAACTACGTAATTATGTGAATTAAAATATTATTTCGTTCCCACAATTTTGTAAACTAGAACCAGCACTTTTATTTTAACATGTGTCCATCTATTTGTGCTGATTCAAGCAATTAAATAGTATAAATATCCTAAGCTTTGTAAAATAAAATCAATTATCTATCACCTGTTAACAAGTCAAAAGTTAATTAAATAAATAAAGTTAAGTTTTGTTAAAATTTTAAATTGTTTTTTTTTAATATCGTTCTGAAGGAAATTGTAATTCGTTTTTATAAATTTAAAAAATTTTTTTAAATTTATTTTTTATATTTTTATGTTTCACAAAACTTTTATATTTGTTTTATTAATATTTTAATTTAATTGACTGGAGTCGTTTAACTCGACATCTTCAGAATACATTAATAAAGATTTAAATTATTTCTCAATATTTGTAAACATACATGTAATTATAAATAAATTAAGTACTTTACTTACATACAATCCTCCCAGTAAAAAACTTTTTTGACTATTACAATATTCAAAAGAAAACAAATATGCTAAACAGAAAATGAACTAAGCCAAATTACAAATGTTTTGGAAAAATGAAAAGTTTTCTACATTAAGAATTTGTCACATTTTTAATTTTTTCTTTAATGTTTTTAATGGAGGTTGTTGTTGTTTGTAAAATATAGAACAAAATATTCTTTGTAAAACAACAACAACCACCATTAAAAACATTAAACAAAAACTTAAAAATGAGAAACTAATAAGGGTAATAAAATCATAATAACACAACAGGAGAAACCGAAAATTCTGGCGGGAGAAACCGAGATCTATAACGCCGAAATAGCGGCACTATACAAAGCACTTACATATACCCTAAACCTAAATAAAGACTACATGTTAATATGCACATATAGTTTGAGTTCGCTTAATGCAATTAAAAATATCAAAAACAAACAACCAATAATAGACAACATTAGGAGTATGCTGTTATTGTCAAACAAACAAATAAAATTGGTTTGGACTCCAAGCCACTCTGTCATAACAGGTAATGAACTAGCTGACAAAGAAGCAAAATTAGCAGCGGAAAGTCTGTATGAACGTATTTATTTTCCAAATATGAAAACTAAAGAAATAGAGAAACACAGTCTGCACAATAAACAAGTAAAGTGGAACTCCTCCAATAGCTTCCTGAAATTGTAACATCTCCAGCATTCGAGATCAAAAACAGAGCACTAGGAGTCAAAATAAGTAGAATTCGCTTAGGTCACACTCTCTATATCAAAAAACATATCTTCTATGTTTTGGGCCAATATATATATGTCTAATATATATTGGCCCAAGCCAATCCACCCATATGCCCACACTGTGAAAATATTTTGACAATCAAACATATTTTAGTTGATTGTCCAGGTTCAAACAATCTTCTACAAAATCATTTAATAAACTTAAATGAAATACTGAGCCCGAAATCTGAGAATATTGATAGATTGGAAATTTTTTTTAAACATTATAATATGTGGAACTTAATATAATAAAGCGTATAATAGAAAATAAAAAGCTAATTTTTTTTTTTTTTACACGCTAACTAAACGCTAGGAACGGATTCCTTTGTACATATGAAGGTTTAGTTATTAGGAAAATAGGATGTTAAAGGGGAATTAATGGGGAGATTGGAAATGAACCTATAATGATTCGTTTTGAATTTTTGCAAATTGTAGTACGGAACGTTATTAACAGAGGGGAACACATTAGATGCATTAGCGCGGTTTTGGATTTTATCGAGGTAACTCAGAGAAGTTTGGGATGCGCCAGCCCAAATGTTAGAGTTGTACTCTATCTTAGGTCGAATGTAGGCTTTATAGATATTAGACAGATCCTTTGGAGAGAAATATGTTTTGCAGCGGGACAGAAAACCCAAACATTTGGCAGCACGTTTAGCTATATCAAAAATATGCTCATTCCACAGCATTTTTTGATTTAGATGCAAACCCAAAATGCTTAGACATTCTGATTGCTCTATATTTTCTCCTTGGAATCGCAGAATTGGGTTAAATTGATTTCTTTTGCAGGAAATCAGGCAACTTTGAGTTTTTGAGGTATTGAACTCAACTCTATTAGTTTTACCCCAATCAGCTATTTTAGCTAAATCATGGTTTACTAAATTAACCATAATATTTCTTTTCGAACTGATTGCGGTAGGTGTGACATTAGACTTCTTAAGGAAATCGTAGGATCCTACTAGAGTACTGTCGTCGGTGAAGCTATGAATTGGATTGAGGGTAGAGGAGAGTAAGTCGTTGATAAAAATCAAAAAAAGAGTTGGTGATAAGGTGGAGCCTTGTGGAACGCCTGCGTTTATTTCTAAAGTGTCAGACATAAAACTGTGGACAAGGATGCGAATACGACGATTCCAAAGAAAATCCTCAATCCATTGGCAAAAAGGATTACCAAGATCAATAGCTCGGCATTTGTTCAAAAGAGCAGAATGCCATACTCGATCAAAAGCCTTTGAGATATCAAGAGCAACAACCTCAGATTCACCTGAACAGTGAATACTGGCGTTGAGCTTTTCGCTGAGGTATGTTAGAAGATCACCTGTGGATCTTTGACTTATTGTCCAAAGCCATATTGTCTATCATGCAAAATACCTCTGCAATCAAGGTATCTCATCAGCCTTTTGTTAACGAGAATTTTCATAACTTTGGAAATGACCGAAATAATTGCTATTGGCCGGTAGTTGGAGGAGTCGCTTTTGTCATCTTTTTTGGGAATCGGAGAGACATGAGCAACTTTCCATTGACTGGGATATCTGCCAGTCGAAAATGATAATGAAGAAAGATTGCGCAGAGGTTTCGAAATGGGAGAGGCAATATGTTTAAGATCCATCGCAGGAATTCCATCAGGACCAGTGCATTTTCTAACATTCAGATTTTTAAGCACTTTCACTATAGTACGTGTTCTAAAGTACACTCTATGAAAAATGTTTACCCTAGTAGGATCAACAAAGGGTAGTAGTGGTGGAGTTTGTACTATAGGAGGTAATGTAGAATTTGCTGCAAAGGATTTTGCAAACAAATTTGCTTTACCAACTGAATCTGATAGGATGGAATTATTGTTATCGATCAGCGGCGGAAAGGATGATTCGCAAAAGTTATTCTTTACACTTTTCGCAAATGTCCAAAAAGAACGATTGCAGTTCGGTAAATTAATTATTTTACGTTTTAATCTTTGGTTGTAAAGAAACTTTTGCTGATTGATAATTTTCTTGCAATTGTTCCTGGCAACTTTATAGTCCCCAAATGAGGACACAGACACATTTTCCTTGTACATTTTGAAGTGCTCTTCCTTGGCTTGAATTGCTTTCCTGCAGATGTCATTAAACCAAGGCTTGGAGTTTTAACCGGTTTATATGAGCTAGGAATGTTTTACTAATGGCATCCGCAGCAAAGTCAACATCCCTATAACGGAAACACATTGAACAATCAAAATCTCTCAAAAAGCTATTCAGACCTACCCAGTCGGCCCGGTTATAGTGCCAGACTAATCTTTTAGGAATAGGATTTCGATTGAGCGATGTACGCATTGGAAAGCTGGATTTAACAAGGCAATTGTCGGAGCCTCCAATTGGGGCGCTAACAGAAATATTGTAGTTTTCAGGATTTGATGTCAGGAACAAGTCTGAATGATGTTCATTTTGATTTTCTCGGTCCGGAATTCGAGTTGGGCTCTTTACAAGTTGAGAAAGTTGAAATAAGTTTGAAAATAGTAGAATAATAGAATAATAGAGATAATGAAAACTCGGGTTGGAGCTTTTAATATCATGAAGAGTGTTGAAAGCTACATTAGAACGTATATATAAAGGGACTCCTCGGTGAGGTATAAAATGCGAAATAAGTATATAGCCGTTGATATTATAATTAATATCATCACATACAACTTGAGTCTCGCTTACGGCAAGTATAGCTGGTCTTTCGGAGTGAAGATGGGCTTCAACTGATTGGAAATTACATGCTAAGCCTCTAATATTACAAAATTGTAATAAAAAATTTGTTCCCATTAATTACAACTTGGGGGCGGAAAAGGAGAGAAAGAGATTTGAAAAATTTAAATTTGAAAAGATGTAATTTCAAATTTGAATTTCTTAAAAAAATATTAGAAAACATAAATCACACATTGAACATACACAGTAATTATAAGACATAACGAAAATAGTGAAGAGAGAAGAAAAAAAAATAAAAAAATAAGTTAAACACTGAAATAATATTTCAAAAATTCGTAAAGTAAAACAAAATCTGTTGATTATAATATGTTTAACTTTATTAAAATTTTAAAACTTAAATAATTTTGTAAATAAATTTTGTAAATAACTTGTAATTATCATGTAAATGTTGTGTATATATTAGATTTAATCTCTAGCAAGTCCATAATGGCCTTGGCAGCCGAGGGCTGTACTAATGTTATAATATTTTATTATATAATATTAGAATAAAATAAATAAATAAATAATTAAACTATTTAGTTCTTTTGGTGTGGTCTTGAAACTGATTTTTATTTTATATGTTGATTTATTTATATTAAAAATTTTAGAATTACTTAATGCTAAGATTCGCATTTCTTATTATATAAATAATAATATTACTTAATACTAATTATAAAATGTTTAGCAAATATCAATGTACATTTATTTAAAATTTATTAATGAAAAATTATTTAACAGAAATGCTAAATTGCATTTCCTGTTATTCTTTCACTAAAATACTTTATTTATAAAAGGTGAATGATCTAATAATTGATATTTAGGTTAACATTATTATAATGTTATCATTACATTACATTAACATTTACATTATGTTCATATATGTAACTCCTCCACCCCTTGATTAAAGACTCTACTGAGTCGTTAAAATTATGGCTATTTTTTTTTTTTTTTTTTGTTAAAATTTTTCTTATATTTTAAATTTCAGTTTCTTACTTTTAATATAGCAACTTACATATATAATTTTTTTTTTTTTTTTGTTTTATATTTTTGCAATAACATACTTATACCTACATTAATGGCATTGTTTACGTATTACCTAATACATATTTTTATACCCTACACCTAAAGTATAGGGTATATTAACTTTGGTATGGTGTTTGTAACCACCAAAAAGAAGCGAGTTAGATGTGGACATGTATATATATTCTGAATCAGGATCACCTCCCGAGTCGATTTAGCGATGTCCGTCCGTCCGTCCGTTTACACGATAACTCAAAAACTAATGAAGCTATCTTGATGAAATTTATATAGTAGGTTACTAATTACGAAAGGAAGGCTAAGTTGGAATCTGAACAAAATCCGTCCATGGGTTCGGATTCTGGAAGCTTCCGAATGATTCCGGAGCAAACGAGATTATCTCCAAAACCAACAAAGATAGAACCTTTAAATTTTGTACAATGATGTTTCTTTCCGTTCGATTTATGTCTGAAATTTAAGAGAATTTGGTCCGTGGGTTTGGGTTTTGGAAGCTTTTACGAACGAGCACCAGAGCAAATGATATTATCTCCAAAAGCAACAAAGATATAACCTTTAAATTAGGCAGAATGGTGTTCCTTCATGTTTGATTTATGTTTCTGAAATTTGTGAGGATTTGATCCATGGGTTCAAATCTTGGAAGCTTCCGCACGAGCCCCAGAGCAAACAGGTAGCAAACCCCAGAGCAAACTCCACAACCAATAAAGATAGAACTTTTATTTTTAGTACAAAGGTGTTCTGTTATGTTTCCTTTTCTGTAAAATTGGAAACTGACATTTGAAAGAATTTGAACCATGGGTTCGTATTTTGGATACTTCCGGACGAGCACAAGAGCAACGAGCACATTTCCAAAACCAACAAAAGTAGAACCTTTAAATTTAGTACAATGGTGTTCTGGCATGTTTTATTTATGTTCCTGAGATGGATTCGATGAATTGGAGTGGCAATTCGGGTACCTGACACACACCTCCCAAGGACTAAAAATCTTCGAAATTAATAAAGATAGAAACTTAAAATTTTTTACAAAGGTGTCAAGCATATCCCAAGAGGATGCCTCTTTTACGTTCCTGAAATTCGAGTTGAATAAGACAGAAAAGGGAAGAAGTTAAAGCAGCTGCCAAAAAAACTTATGGATTTTTAATTTAAATCGAATTATTCAGGTGTAGGGAATTAATGAGTCGGTTGCATCGACTTACTGTTACATTTATTTGTTTTTGTTAATACATATTACAATTTTTGTTTTCATTTATTTTTTATAGAACGAAAAAAAATGTACTTGTATAAAATGAAGTTTAAGAATCTAATATATAAAGCAGAAATTCTGTTTGTTTGTTTGTTTGTTTGTGCCATTTTCACGTAAAAATCATCAGTCCGATTGCAACCAAATTATGCAGGAACATTTCTATGACCCCGAAAAGTGTTATAGACTATATGGTGTTTTGGTTCATTGACCAATTGCGGCCGAGAGCCATTTAAAGTTTTTTCGTTTTTTCGTTGTCCTGCCTAAACGGTTTGATCGATTGAGTTGAAAATTTGTACAACTGTTCTTCTTAGCTTTGAACGGGTGCCGCAGAAATTTGGATATAGTATGTTACCTGGATTCGGCTCGGCGGGCTTCCAAAAAAATTTTTGTTTCCGATTTACGTCCAATTTTGTATGGCGGTTTTATGGTTCGAAAAAAAGCCTGTGACAAAGTTTTATGAAGTTTCGTTAACCCGTTTGGGCAGGAGAGCCGAACGTTCATTAAATTTTTCTGTTGTCCTGCTTAAACGGTTTGACCAATTGAGTTGAAAATTTACAATAGTGTAGCTCTTTACTACAGGAGCTCACTGAGTTGATTTGGTTACGATCCATTAACCCGTTTCGGCACCAGGAGTCAGTGAAGTTTTGTAATTTACTTAGTTGTCGCACTTAGACTGTTTGTGCCAATTGAATTAAAAATTTATCAAAGTATAGCTCTTTACCACAGGAGCTCACTGAGTTGATTTGGTTACGATCCATTAACTCGTTTCGGCACCAGGACTCAATGAAATTTTTCAATTTCTTTGTTGTCGCGCTTAAACGGTTTTGCCAATTGAATTGAAAATTCACAAAAGTGTAGCTCTTTACCATAGGAGCTCACTGAGGTGATTTTTTTTACGATCCATTAACCTGTTTCGGCACCAGGGCTCAATAACATTTTTCAATTTCTTTGCTGTCGCACTTAAACGATTTTACCAATTGAGTTGAAAATTTACAAAAGTGTAGGTCTTTATAACAAAAGCTTTCTGAGTTGATTTGGTTACGATACATTAACCCATCAGGCTTCAGGCCATGAAATTCTCATTTTTTGTTTTTGTGCTTAAACGATTTGACCAATTGAAAATTGGCACAAGTATTGCACTTTGGCACACAAACTTATTCAATAAATTTTGTTGTGATACATTAAGACATTTCGACACGATAGACTGTGAAAAAAAAACGTTGTTTCTAATTTCTGTCTAATTTGGCAGGATGAATTTATGGTTCTAAATTAAGCCTGTGACAAAATGTTTGTTAACCCATTTCTGCACGAGCACTTATTAATAATATTGTGCCTAATTTTGTGTATTGTTATTATTATTAAAAAGATATTTCCAACACTCTTTACTTTTATCTATACTGTTTCTAATATTCCATAAAAACCTTTCAATGCAAATTTTTAATATAGAACAGTAATTAAAGTAACCTTATTAAGTATCTTAAGAATACTGTGTTTAAGTCTTAATAACATAACATTTTCGCCCGTTGTTCAAAAACAGAAACAATATCCTACATTAGACAATCATCATGTCATCATTCAGAAATTCATTACTTACATGTGGTCTTTACATGTGGTCTACCTATATAAGATGCATGTGTATAACATGCTTCCCATAAAATATCATTGAAATATATACATATAGTATGTATAATATCCGTATATTTAAAAATACTATAAACTTAATTAATTAAATTAGAAAACATATTCACATTTCTGTACAGCATTTAATCAAAAATAAATACATACATATTTAAAGAACAGAAAACCTTACATTCTTATCCATATACAATATTACACATATTTTTAGCCAATCAATTTGGAAACATAATTAGAAAAACTAAACGTAAAAAAATTCTGGTTGATTTATAAAGGTAAAAAACAATCATGTATTTTTTATATTGAAAATATGTTAAACAGAACCTGAAATGTACGCATTTGAAAAGAATTTTTTTCAAAATTTGAAGAGCTGTCGGTGCTGTAGCATCGCCAATGGTGAGGGTACATAAAAAAGTTGTTCTACAACATTACTCTTTTAACAGACTTATGCATAGTTAATATTTCATTGCTCCTTATTAAACAGTATATAAGTTTTAACAGACGGAGGGACAGAGCGAACCTAATAACAAATTTTTAAAAATGTGATTAAAAGGATAATTACCAAAACATGAAGTGACATTACTTACAAAAAAAATTGATTACATTATGGCCTTTTGTAATTTAATTACGATTTTATGTTTCGGTATTTACAATATATTGTGAAAACTCACTTCGCCGTAATTGTGTTCTCAATAGATTATTGATTCCTTTAAAGAGTTTTGTAGACAAATTATCTCTAAATCTTCGCTCTGTTTATTCAATTTAACTAAATGTAATAAAAAATAAAATATTAACTACCAGTATCTGAAAATGCACAGTAATATGTGAACTATTTTAATTAAATTATATTAACTCTAAAAGCAAAAGTTAATAATTTTTATTTCATAAAGCCGATCAAATACTCCGGGCAACGCCGGGTACTTTAATATATAAGGAAGAAATTCTGTTTGTTTGTTTGTTTGGGCCGGATTCACGTAAAAACCACCAGTCCGATTGCAACCAAATTTTGCAGGAATATTTCTACGACCCCGGAAGGAGTTATAGGCTATATCGTGTTTTGATACAATATGTGATGACAATATGTGAACTATTTTAATTAAATTATATTAACTCTAAAAGCAAAAGTTAATAATTTTTATTTCATAAAGCCGATCAAATACTCCGGGCAACGTCGGGTACTCTAATATATAAGGAAGAAATTCTGTTTGTTTGTTTGGGCCGAATTCACGTAAAAACCACCAGTCCGACTGCAATCAAATTTTGCAGGAATATTTCTACGACCCCGGAAGGAGTTATAGGCTATATCGCGTTTTGGTTCATTATCCCATTGCGGCCCGAGAACTTTTTAACGCTTTTTGGTTTTTTCTTTATCCTGCCTAAACGATTTGACGGATTGAGTTGAAAATTTGCACAAATGTTCTTCTTGGAGTTTCGGGTGTGTCGAAATAATATGGTTGTAAGATATTACCCGGATTCGGCCCGGCGGACTTCCAAAAAATTTTTTGTTTTCGATTTATGTCCAATTTTGTATGGTGGTTTTATGGTTTTAAAAAAAGCTTGTGACAAATTTTTATGAAGTTCTGGTAACCCGTTTGGGCAGGAGAGCCGAACGAAGTTCATTAAGTTTTTTTGTTGTCCTGCTTAAACGGTTTAATCAATTGATTTGAAAATTCGCAAAATTGTTGTTCTTTAGCAGAAAAGCTCACTAGGTTAATTTTGTTACGATATGTTGTGGTCGTGTTTAAACTGTTTGACCAATTGAGTTGAAAATTTACAATAGTGTAGCTCTTTACTACAGGAGCTCACTGAGTTGATTTGGTTACGATCCATTAACCCGTTTCGGCACCAGGAGTCAGTGAAGTTTTGTAATTTACTTAGTTGTCGCACTTAAACTGTTTGACCAATTGAGTTAAAAATTTATCAAAGTGTAGCTCTTTACAACAGGAGCTCACTGAGTTGATTTGGTTACGATCCATTAACGCGTTTGGGCACCAGGACTCAATGAAATTTTTCAATTTCTTTGTTGTCGCGCTTAAACGGTTTTGCCAATTGAATTGAAAATTCACAAAAGTGTAGCTCTTTACCATAGGAGCTCACTGAGGTGATTTTTTTTACGATCCATTAACCTGTTTCGGCACCAGGACTCAATGAAATTTTTCAATTTCTTTGTTGTCGCGCTTAAACGGTTTTGCCAATTGAATTGATAATTTACAAAAGTGTAACTCTTTACCACAGGAGCTCACTGAGGTGATTTGGTTACGATCCATTAACCGGTTTCGGCATCAGGGCTCAATAAAATTTCTTAATTTCTTTGTTGTCGCACTTAAACGATTTTACCAATTGAGTTGAAAATTTACAAAAGTGTAGGTCTTTAAAACAAAAGCTTTCTGAGTTGTTTTGGTTACGATACATTAACCCATCAGTCTTCAGGCCATGAAATTCTCATTTTTTGTTGTTGTGCTTAAACGATTTGACCAATTGAAAATTTGCACAAGTATTGCACTTTGGCACACAAACTCATTCAATAAATTTTGTTGTGATACATTAAGACATTTCGAAAACCTTTCAATGCAAATTTCTAATATAGAACAGTAATTAAAGTAACCTTATTAAGTATCTTAAGAATACTGTGTTTAAGTCTTAACAACATAACATTTTCGGCCGTTGTTAAAAAACAGAAACAATCTCCTGAGTACCGCAATTTAAATCGACTATGCTTTTTTTATTTAAAGTGTAGATCCAATGGTTAGCTGCATGCATTTTAACCCATTTGAGGTCTATTGACGAACTCTTTATTTTGCAAAAATTAGATAGTCTTGGTTCTGAGGATAATAACTCCATTTAGCATCGACTAATGTTAGATCCTAGACTATACATTGGTGAATTAAATCTGCATAACAGATGATCGGATTTCCAATACCTGAACATATTTATATCAATTTCGCTCATAGGTGAGTATCTATCGCGAAGTTTATTTAACAATAAATACTTACTGGAAGGTTGAATATATATAAACTTGTTAGCTCTAGTTATAGGAATAGGAATTAACTGATATATCTTATAATAGTCTGCATCTAACAATGGTAATTTTATTTCAAAAATTACGTTGTTTGAAGTGATTCGTGCTCTTACTTGCATTAAATAGTATAATGTCAAGATTTGGTTTTGATCATCAGGTAGTCTCAAATTACTAGGAATATGTTCTCGTATCAGTTTAAATTGTAATTTTAGTTGTTCAGGAGTTAGTAACAAAGTATTAATTCGTCCATGACGTGTGTCAGTTAAAACTGAAAGGGTCAATTGTTGCATGTGCCGCATGCTACTTAAGTCCAATGTTATTACTAAGGCGGCAGCATTAAATTTTTCAAATAAAGCCTGCGTTTGTTTCGTTCTATTTATATCGTCTTGAAAAGAAGAAAGCTGTTTTTTCATAGCTAAATATTGCTGATGTCCATGCAGTTGTTCATGTTTAATTATGTTTAGAGTTGAATCAGATATGGAAGTTTGCCTTAGAAGTAATGCTTCTATGTGACGTTTATTTTCTTTCATCTGACTGATATCTGTTTCATATTTTTCAGCAAATTCTTCGTCTAGAACCCCAAAGAGACTATGTGCTACGTTCCCAATAATCCCAAACGCAGCTCTTTTATTCTTAAGTGAATTTTCGTTTTGTTGATAAATTAAATAATTAGCGTTCTCTAACTCCTCTAAATGATGTTGTAGTTTAGCTATCATAGGTTTGCAATGATCTTCAAATTCAATGTCAGAAGAAAACTTGCTGCATGTTTCCTTTAGATAGGTTATGGATCTGATTAATATATTATTTTGGTGCTGGTATGAAGATAGATTAAAATGAACAATTAAATTCCATTCGCGACTGTAAATATTAGTGGTTGCAATGTTCTCGAAGTAAATACCTTGTTCATTCCCAAATTGAGTATTGCTGTAATATTCAGATGGTTTGGTTGCCAATGTTATTGCGAAGAAAAAACTTAAGATGATACTAAATATCATAGAGCTTAAACTGTGACATGTTGTTTTAGATGATTTTATCTTTTTATTGTTCCGTTCCTGTTGAGAATGTTTATGTTTCCTTTTGAAAGAAGATGGATGTATGTCATCTTTAAGTTTAGGCGTATCTGCGGTATCATCGTTTGCCGTTTCTATTGTGTCATAGTTAGGTTTATTTTCATTGTCCATAATTGGCAATAACGATAATTTGGTTATAGATCTTTTTAAAATTGAAGTTTTTGTCTTTAAGGTTACAACTCTAACAAGACCGTTATCATCGCAAGTTGTTCCAATGCCTCTTCCCAGTAACCATCTCGTCGGTGGTAAGTTATCGTCCTTTATTAAAACTATGTTACCAACCTTTAAATTAGGTTGCTGTTGAGTCCATTTTGGTCTTTGTTGTAATCTAGACCAATATTCTTTAGACCATCTCTGCCAAAATCGTTGATGAAGCTGATCCAACAGTTGCCATCTTGTTAGCAGATTAGGATTTTCATTTAACACATTTTCTTCAGGAACGGTTAATAATGGTGCTCCTATTAAAAAGTGTCCAGGTGTTAGAACTTCCAAGTTTTCTGGATCATTATTTAATGGACATAGCGGGCGCGAATTCAAACACGCCTCAATTTTTACGGTTAAAGTTGTAAGTTCTTCGAAAGTTAAAATAGTGTCCTTTATTATCCTCTTCATATGGTATTTAGTAGACTTTATACTAGCTTCCCAAAGACCGCCGAAATGTGGTGGAGGGGGTGGTATAAAATGCCATTGCATTCCTTCTTTGCTTAACGAGGTTTTAATTTCATTCTGATAATTTGATTGGTTGAATAAATCGCTTAAAATTTTGCTTGCTCCGGAGAAATTCGCAGCGTTGTCACTATACACATTTGCAACTGGTCCTCTTCTGCTAATAAATCTTTTAAATGCTGCAAGAAATGCATTTGATGTTAAATTACTAACCACTTCCAAATGTATTGCCTTGGTACTCAAACAAATAAACAGGGCTATATAACCTTAACCTTTGTTTTGTTACCTCGACCACGCCGCAATTAGTAAATGGTCTGGACATGGTTACACGAGGTTTAGGTAGATTTTCCATTAACTGAAAAGCTGAAGATGCTTTAAAGCGATGACAAGTTGTACACCTATGTATGCATCCCTTGACTGCCTTTAACGAATTTAGTATTCAAAATGTTTGTCTTATATATTCCAATGTTGGATTATTACCCCCATGTAGGGAATGCAAATGTGCTTGGTTTATGATTATGAAGTTCCCATTGAGCTAATCTTCCACCTAAGCGAATTAGATGATTCGCATCCAAAAATGGGTTTGTCTTGTGTAATGATCTGCCTTTTGAAAGTTGCTCGATTTCCTCATAGAAGTATTTTAATTGAGTAACCTACACTAATGTTATCAATGAATTGTCTATTTCATTAGTCGTTAATATTCCAGTCTTACGATTTGCTGGAGTGCTCTGAATATTCTTACAAAATCGAATACAATAAGCTAAGATTCTTTTTAATTTTGTTAGAGATGAATATTTAAGTAGTAAGGTTTCAACCAAAGAAGTATCGACTTCGGTTTTTAAAATATTAACTTCAAATTTTGCTTTGATTTCTAAATTTGTTTTGCTTACTGGCGTCTTAGAAGCCTTAAATTGCTTTTGTTTTAACCATGAGGGTCCTTCCCACCAAAGCGCATTGTTCTCTAATTTCATTGGGTAGATTCCTCGTGAAGCTAAATCAGCTGGATTACTGGGTGAACTGACATGATACCAGTTGTCGGGGCCAATAAGAGCCTGGATTTCAGCTACTCGATTCCCAACAAATGTTTTCCAACGATGTGGAGTAGATTGTAACCATGATAACACAATAGTTGAGTCCGTCCAGGCGAAGTTTTCAATATTTTCTATGTCCAACGCCCTGTGAATTTCCCTCAGTAGTCTAGCTAATAATAATGCTCCGTTTAATTCTAATCTTGGTAGAGAAAGTTGTGATCTTAAAGGTGCCACCTTTGTTTTTGCAGCTATGAGTGTTACCCTAATATTCCCTTCTTCTGTAATTGTTCTTAGGTATACAACCGCACCATAAGCCTTTTCAGAAGCATCAGAGAATCTATGCAGTTGGCATTTTTTCCTACGATCTCCAAACCAATCCATCTGCAAATTTCTATTTTCCTCAGTGATGGTAGTTCTTCTCTAATTTGTTGCCATTCCTTTTGAACGTACGTTGATACTGGATGATCCCAATCAGTCTCTTCCAACCATATTTGTTGAAATAGTAATTTGATTTTTATGGTGACTGGAGATAACAATCCAATTGGGTCAAAAATTCAAGCAGCCTCGGATAAGATAGATCGTTTTGTAGATGTTTCCAAAATTGGTTGAATATTTATGTTGAATTTTAGTCTGTCGCTTTTTGGTACCGAATAAATTCCTAAGGCCTTAACAGCTTCTTCATCATCAAATGTTTTATTATTTGCACAATCTCTTAGTTCTGGTGGTATTTGTTTCAATAAACGAGAGTCGTTACAATTCCATTTACGTAGATTGAAACCTCCAGCTTTTAACAAATTAATTAACTGACTACTAGCTGAAGCAGACTACTTCTTCGTAACTATGTGCTCCCGAAACTACATCATCCATATAAGTAGCCATCATCTGAAAAGAGTTGGCGCAACGTTCTTATAGCTAAGAACGGAGCTGGCCCTGTTCCATAAGTAACGGTTGTAAGCTTATATTCTTTAATCGGCTCGCTTGGTGACTCTCTCCACAGGATTCTCTGGAAATCTTGATCTCGGCTATCTACGCGAATTTGACGGTACCTTTTTTTGCAATGTCCAATGTAAATACCACCTTGTACTTGCGCCATCGTATCAATATTTCGGATATATTTTGCTGCAGGTTTTCTCCAGTCAACATTATGTCGTTAAGACTTTTGGACGAGTTTCGTTTAGCTGAAGCATCGAACACTACTCTTAATTTAGTAGTCGAACTATCGTGTTTAAATACTGCATGATGAGGTAGATAATATTGTATCTTCCATCTTTTCGGCGCTGACAGGTGGATTTGAAATGAACTTTGCATTCTATCTCCCCACCTATTGCAGTCCTCTCTGGCATAAGCTCTTCACTTTCCCAAAATTTGGTTAGCTCCTGGCTTAGGTCAACTTCGCCAATAAAACAGTTAATAGTATTTTCTGGAACTTCGTTCTTTAATTCACCTGATAAAATATAACCAAATTTGGTTTTCTGAGCTATTGGCGTTCCTGGTCTTCCTTTTATGAGCTTGTTTTGTATTATTTGACTGAAAACGTCGGCTCCTAAGATTATGTCGATCCTACTTGGCTTGTAAAAGGTTGGATCTGCCAGCTCTAGTGTTTTTATATGCCCCCAATTCTGATATGATGTTACATTTTCCGACGGTAAATAACCAGTTAATTTTGATAGAACCAATGCCTTGGTTACAAAAGAAAATGTTGAATTCAATCTGGATTTTAAGGAAAGTTCAACAAAACTTTGCACTATACTAGATTTTGTATTTCCAATTCCAAATATCACTGCATGTACTTTGTGTTTCGGCAATCGCAACTGTTGTACCATATTTTCTGAAATTTGAGTGGCTTGAGAACCTTGATCCACAAGGGCTCTGACTTCAGTATAGGTTCCATTTAATTTTTGTATCTTTATCATCGCTGTTGGTAAAATAACTTTGGTTTTTGCAATATTTGTTGCACAATGAGCGTTGATATCAATTAATTTAGTATTGTTTACTGATGGTTTTTAAATAATTGTTTGCTATTCGTATTTTCTTGAAATAAGTGCAACAAAGTATGATGCTTTTTGTTACACACTCTACATTTAGAAAAGCTTGTACAGTCCTTTACATAATGCCCAGGTCGCAAACAGTTCCCGCATAAATTTTGTTTTTAACTACCCGCTATTCTTTGTTGTATACTAGGTAGTTTGAAGCTTTCACAGGCATAAATTTTGTGCGATCCTTGACACATTACGCATAAATTAGTTATTGAACCATAATATGTTTTGATTTTCGTTTCAGTAATATTGATTTCTAGTGCTTCCAGGGTCTGAAAACGAGTTTCTAAGAATTGAAAGAAAAGTTTCGCATTTTGCACTTCTCGAGAATTGATTAACGATTGTTCATATAAACGATGAGTTTCCTTGTCCAATTTCTGAGTCAACAAATGTATTAAAATCGGATCCCAATTAGAAGTTTCAATGTCCAAATTCTGAATAGCTAATAAACATTCCTTTGAGGTGTCATGTAGTGTCTTTATGGCTCTGCCCGATTCTTTAGTTATTACTGGTTGATTTAGAAAAGTTTTCAATTGTGTTGATAAAAGAATTCTTGTATTGTTGTATCTTTTATCTAAAATGTTCCAAACAGAGTCATAATTGTCGGTTGTAACCGGCAAATGTTTGATTAGCTCCGCAGGTTCCCCAACGACGTTAGCTTTTAAATAATAAAATTTTTGAGCTTTACCTATAATTACGTTGTTGTTGATAACTTCCATGAATAGATCCCTAAAAGATTTCCAGTCGGAATAACTTCCAGAAAATTTAGGTATGTCAATTTTTGGTAGATTCACTCCGACATCTTGGTTAACTTGTGACAGCTTTGCGCTTTGTGATCGAACTGCCGGAGCTGGAGATATGTTCATTAATTCAGTATTTAGTTCTACTACTGTTTCCTTGTAAATATTCTCGACTTGTTCAAATTTATTGTCCTCAAAATACTCATGATTGATAGGCTTGTTTTCTATCAGCCCCAAATGAGTATTCATTAGTAAATGCCAGTACTCTTCTAATGTTTTTAAATTAAGGTTGATGAAGGCCAAATTCGGTTCTTTTTTCATTTCTTGCTTTACCTTACTGGATATGCGCTCTACCGCCTTTATTAGCTCCATTTGTCTATTTAGCGCCTTAGAGACCTTGTTCGATATATTACTGGCAGGAGCATTTGATAAAGCAGCTTCCAAAACACCCGTTTTTCGGTCACTAAATTCTGCATACTTTCAAAATCCTTGTTTTTAAAATACAAATGCTCCGGGTAGGTTAGGTTAGGTTAAGGTGGCTGCCAAAAAGGCACACTTAGACCGTATTTGGTCCATTGTGATACCACATAGAAGCTTTTCTATCCCACTCGTTAAAACGAATTTGAGCTTTTTGCAAAGCGAAGAATACCCTTCACATTTTTACCTGACAGGTCGCTAAGGCTGTCGAAGAGATATTGCCCCAAATGGGTATTCCTTCTTGCCGACAAGGCCGGGCATGTGCAGAGGAGATGAAGAGTAGTTTCCTCCTCTTCTTCATCCTTGCAGGCTCTACAATAGTCGTTTGCGGATAAGCCAAGTCTTCTGCCATGCTTCCCTATTAGACAGTGACCGGTGCTTATACCTATTGCCATTCTAATATCTGCCCTTTTGAGAGAAAGCAGATCATTGGATCGTCTTAAATCAGTTTTGGGCCATATCAATCTTGTGATATTACACGAGGTTAAGTTTGACCATTTGTAATTTACCATATCCGTTATTTCCTTACGAAATAACGTTTTGCTTGTGGATAGAGGTACCCCTAGTCCTGCCCTATCCGGCAGAACTTGTAAGGTTGTACCAATTCTTGCGAGTTCATCAGCTTTTTCATTTCCCGGAATACCTCAATGACCTGCTACCCAGTAAAGCTGAATGCTAAACTGCCTGGCCATCTCGTTAAGAAGTTTTCGGCAGTTTATTACAGTCTTCGAGGTTGTGCATGTTGATTCCAGAGATTTTAACGCAGCCTGACTGTCTGACAGAATACGTACTTGCTTCACAGTCAAAACGCTTCTATTCAGTAGATTCAAGGCTTCTTGAATTGCCATAATTTCCGCTTGGAAGACACTACAATGGTCTGGTAATCGGAAATTATGACTGATATTCAGATTATCTGAGAAGACCCCGCATCCTAGAATGCTGTTCATTTTTGAACCATCCGTGTAGAATTGTACTCCTTCGAAGGTCATCACTGTGTTCGACTTCCAACTCTCACGGCTTGGGATGCTCGTCACATGAAATTTCCCGAAGAAGTAAGTGGGGGACGTGTAGTCCACCAAGGCGGGAGTGGACTTGAATTGGTTTATGATATCCGAGTGACCTTCTCGTGAATTGATCAACTGGGATGTAGCTTTTAATCTCACAGCTGTGTTTGCGGCTGCAAATTTACTATAATATTCTACAGGCATCAGATTAAGCATGATGTCTAATGCCGCAGAAGGGGTTGTTGTTAAAGAGCCACTAATACATAGTGTGGCAGTTCTTTGGACCCTAGCGATTGCTTTGCGGTTGACCTCTTTATCGATAGCCTTCCACCATACTAGGACTCCGTACATAAGAATGGGTCTTACTACGGATGTGTATAGCCAGTAAGTCATGTATGGCTGAAGCCCCCATTTCCTACCAATGGCTTTTTTACACGAGTAGAGTGCTATTGAGGCCTTCTTCACTCTTTCTAAGATGTTAGCTTTCCAGCTTAACTTCCTGTCTAGAGTTAGACCCAGAAATTTTGCCGTTTCGCTAAAGGCAAGAGCGCAGCCATTTAACGAAGGCGGTTTTATTTTAGGAATTTTATATTTCCTTGTAAAAAGGACCAGTTCTGTTTTCTATGGATTTACTGACAGTCCACAGTCTGTAGCCCATGTTGTGATTTTGTTTAGTGCAAGTTGCAAAACTTCCCTGAGACTGTCTGGAAACTTGCCACTGACCACGACAGCAATATCGTCCGCATAGGCGATAGTTGTGCAGCCCACCTCTTCCAGGATTTTAAGCAGTTTATTTACTACCATATTCCAAAGAAGGGGAGATAGCACCCCTCCTTACGGAGTCCCTCTTTTCACAAACCTTTTTGCTGACGCGTTGCCAAAGTTGGCACTGATGGCCCTGCTATTTAGCATATTAGCTATCAGTGCGCTTAGCTCCGGTTCAACTCCCAGGCTTATGAGTACGTCCACAATTGCTGCCTGATTGACGTTATTAAACGCTCCCTCAATGTCTATAAAAGCTGCAAGAGTATACTCTTTGCAATTTAAAGGTCTTTCAATCGAGCTTGTCAAAATGTGAAGTGCAGTATCCACTGACTTCCCTTTACAGTAAGAATGTTAAGAGGCTGACAACAGATTTTTATCTAAGTTGCAGCGGATGTGGATGTCGATCAATCTTTTTAAGGTTTTTAAAAGGAAGGATGACAGGCTTATAGGCCGAAAGTCCTTCGCATAGGCGTGACTACTTTTGCCGGCCTTGGGTATGAACACTACTCTGACCTGTTTCCATTTTTCCGGGATAAGCCCCAAATTAAGACAACCACAGAAAATACTTTTTAACCAAGCCAGGGTAGTAGATGCATTTTGCTGGATCTCAGCGGGTATAATTCCATCCGGTCCGCTTGACTTGAACGGTTTGAAACTATCTATAGCCCATTGTAGTTTGTCCCCTGTAACCACCACCTCTGAAATAGTAGGGAGAGGATTCAGAAGACAAGCCACCTCTGAGCTGTTATTTGAGAACCCAGGAAAGTGGGTTTTTAAAAGTAATTCCAACGACTCCTCGCTTGTGGTAGCCCAGCTGCCATCCTCTTTTTTAAGAAGACTGGGTACCATGGGGTTTGTCGATAGAATTTTCCCAAGTCTAGATGCCTCGGAGACGTTCTCTATACCTCCGCAGAATAGTCTCCAGGTATCTCTTTTCGCCTTTTTAAGTGCTTTTTGTACTGACTAAGAGCTGTTTTATAAGAGCTCCAGTCCTGTATCTCATTTGTTTTTTTGGCATTATTAAAAGCCCTCCTACTATCTTTCCTTAGAGCTTTGATTTCATCATTCCACCAAGGTGGTTTAGGTTTACCCCTAGGTTTACTGATGGGACATGAATGCTCTAAGGACTTATTGCAGGCCTTAGTAAAAACGTTTACTAGGCTATTTAGATACTGGATATTTTTAGGAATTTCAGGTGTTAAGGAGGGAAGCGTTGACTTTAAGTGCTCCCTATATTTGTTCCAGTCAGTTCTCTTAGGATTTCGATAGATTGACTTTGTTGGAGGACTTTCGTCCAGACTGAACTCAAGGTATCTGTGATCTGAAAAGGAATGCTCATCAGAAACTTTCCATGAGTTTATTTTAGAATAAATGAAGTCCGAGACTAAGGTTATGTCTAGGACTTCTTGCCTATTACTAGTAACAAAGGTAGGTTTCCTGCCAATGTTACAGATTAGAAGGTTAGTACTTAAAAAGTGACTCACCTCTTTCGTTGGTATCCGAACTACCCCAGATGTCATGGTGAGCATTGGCGTCGCAGCTTATGATGACCCCAATGTTCATCCTCCTAGCATCCGCTTTCAACCCTGCCAGATTGGATGGAGGGAGTGGATCCTGCGAGTCGTGAGGAAGATACGCCGCAACAACCCAGAGCCTTAAGTTTTTTAGCTTTAGGCTCACCGCGACCAGATCAGCATCACTGTAATTATACATAAAAGTTAAATTTAATGTATTTTTAGCAAGTATGCACGCTCTAGGTCTGCATACCTCTTTATTGGACAACAACGTGTACCCTGGTATCTTGAGTCCATGAACCTGTTTTTTTATCACCCATGGCTCTTGGATCAAGATAATAACCTCGCCCGTTTTCCTGAACCGGATTTCAAGCGCGGCGGAAGCCGCTTTGGAATGATGGAGATTAATTTGGAGTAGCTTCATTACCTTGAGCCATCCCACCACCGTCGCATTAGCTTCATCCTTGAAGTTCATTGAGAAGCTTTTGGCATCATCAAAGCTGTCGGAATCAGATCTAAGTAGATCTTCTTCATCGTCAGCCTTTATGACATCATTCACTTTCTTTGGAGCCGAAGAGGATGCTCCGACATCGGATCGGTCAGAGTCTGCCTCTTGGGCTTGACTTGGGCCTTCCCCGATGCTCCTTGAGGCCCCCACCTCATCCTTTTTATACACCTTCAGTGTAACCGCTGTGAAGCCGTAATTTATGACCCTTTTGGCTTTCGCTAGGGGTTGTAGGGAGTCCTTATTGACAATGAATAGCGCCTGTCGGGATTCTCCTACTACTCCCCCTAGTTTGGCAATCTTCCAATTGTGAGTTGGAAGTTGGGGGTTTGACACTTTCATCATTTTGATGATCGTGTCTGCTTCGGCAGGTTCCCTCGGCAGCCATACCCTAGCTCTTGGCCTGCTAGGGATCTCATCCCTGCTTACGGCTTTGAGCTTGGCCCCTGGCCACAGACTTCCCAACTTACCTATTGCCTGCTTGTAGAGATCTGCCGATCTCTGATCAGCACAAGCAGTCAATTTGACGTGGCCCTGATGCCAGCCAGCGTCTCTACAGCAGGGTGGTGGTCCCGGGTTTTCTTCCAGTACCTGAAGAAAACCCGGGACCAAGAAAAGTTGTGTTTAAAGCAACAACAACTTTCTTCCAGTTACTGGGAGAAATACCTCCATCCTCTAACCCCTCATCAATGATTGCCAGAATTAAACTATCCTTTGCAATTTCATTGAATGGCCTGGTTACCTGGTTGCTCCCTAGCAACCTAGCCTTTTTGGAACTACCCTGTAGCTCATCTTGTGACCTCTGTCTCTTGGACATAAGGCTCTTCGATGAACCTGGGATTTGTCCTTCTTGGGGCTTCACCTGGCCTACTACTGTTTTGGCCCAGGCTAAGGAATTCTTTTGTGCCTCAGATAACTGACCATTATTGAGAGAGCTTAACCTCTCAATAATTTTATAGGCCGACCGTTTATCAAAAAAGGCTTGTTTCGACGGGCGCAATTTGCGTACCGTCTTTGGTTGTTCGCGACTTTCCTTAGCACTGTCAGTGCCCGGTTTGGTCGCTTTACTTGCCGACTTTTGGGAAGTGCCGGCTAACTCTTTTTTCGAATCTTTTTTTTTATTTTGTTCCATATTTGAACCCACGAGTACGAAGAAAAGGAAGGTTCACCCTATGCAGGGATTCGTATACATAGGGTAAGGCTAATTAATTTGGAGGGTCTCCAGGTACTCCGAATACTCCGTTCGCGGCTGGGCTATTTTTAAGACTGGGCCCCCAGCCAGGCTGATCATCGGTGCGGGTCGTATAACACCTTGAATCCGGCCCAGGTTTACCCCAATCCGATGGTTCCGGTAAAAACCGAGGTGTCAGTAATACGATACATAAAGACAGACTCAGTTTACCTTTCCCTTAGTACCTAACCACCTACCTGGTGATTATTTCCGGTCGGCACCCACGAGGAGGGTTTGGATTGGGGATTTTTGCCAACCAATGCTCCGGGTAACTATCTTTCAATTGTTCGATGTCCTCGTTGTTGTTAATAATGGCTTGCCAGTACTCTTTTAAATTTTTCAAACGTACTTCTACGTATTCTTTGGTTTTCCTCTCTAAAGAATCTTTTTTGAAGTTAGTCTGAATTTTTATGATCTTGGTATATAACTCCTTTTGAGAAGTGATTAGTTTGTCCATTTTTAATTGTTTTTATTTAACCTCTTGTTTGTTTTCTTAAATTTTATTTTGACCCCTTGTTTGTTTTGATACGCTTTTGGTTGTAGTCCTGCCTGCTTATTAGGAAATTGATTAAAAAATGTCTGTAGACACTAGTTCTACAGGATTACTTATTGTTTTTTTTTTTTCTCTATAGACACTGGTTCTATAGATGTAATTGCAAATACTAGGTTTACAATTAATATTGTATGAAAAAGCTTAAGACACCAGTTCTAAAGTTTTTTCTTTCGGTTTTAAATTCTGAAGACACTTGTTCTATAGAATATCCGGCTCGAAGGACCAATGTTTAATTCACAATAAAAAAACAATGTTTTTCTTGTAATTTAGCTTTTATTAATGATAAATTTTAATAAACAATTCATTCTTTAAATACAATTTTATTTAGGTTAATATTATGATACATTACGTTAAAAATACAAATTTTAACATTTAATTACATTATGCAATTAAATTAGCTGACACAACATTTAAATATTTTCAGTTAAAATAATTAATGTAGGTTAGTATGAATTTATACAAAAAATGTTTTAAAATGTTCTACATTAAGTTCATACGAGTCATATTACAACCAATTTATATTAAAAAGAATGTATTAAAGTTATTAAAGATAAATTGTAATTTTAATTAACCCTAATGTTATTAGATAGATAAAAATTTAAATTTTAAGTCAATGTTAAATAGTATATTTTATTATTATAAGTTTAGATTTTGTTTTTATTTTTATGTTCTTTGAACAGAGCTGTCGGTGCTGTAGGATCTCCAACGATGAGGGTACATAAAAAAGTTGTTCTACAACATTACTCTTTTAAGAGACCTATGCATAGTTAATATTTCATTGCTCTTTATTAAACAGTATATAAGTTTTAACAGACGGAGGGACAGAGCGAACCTAATAACAAATTTTTAAAAATCTGCTTAAAAGGATAATTCACCAAAACATGAAGTGACATTACTTACAAAAAAAAATTTATTACATTATGGCCTTTTATAATTTAAATACGATTTTATGTTTCGGTATTAACGAATATTAACGAATATGTAAGTTTTGTAAACAGACGGAGGGACAGAGCGAACCTAATAGCAAAATTTTTCAAAATGTGCTTAAAAGGATAATTCGCAAAAACATGAAGTGACATTATTTACGAAAAAAAATGTATTACATTATTATTGATTCGTTTAAAAATTTTTTGTAGAAGAATTGTCTCTAATTCTTGGCTCTAGTTATTCAATTTAACTAAATCTAATAAAAAATAGAATATAAACTATCAGCATCTGTAAATGCATAGTAATAAGTTAACTATATTAATTAAATTATATTAACGCAGAAACAATAGTTAATAATTTTTATTTCATAAAGCCAATAAAATACTCCGGGCAACGCCGGGTACTCTGCTAGTATGAAATAATATGAAAAAATTGACAATAAATTATTTGTTTACAAATTTGAGAAAAAAAAATTGACAATAAAATATTTGTTTAAAAATTAAAATTACATTAGAAAATAAAAAATTGTAACATGATATTTAACGAATTTTTTTTTTTTTTGTTTTAAACTGTTTGTTAGCATAGGTCAGTTAAAATTAGAAGTTAAAAATTAAAAAAAGAATGCAATATAAAAAATTTTATACCTATAAAAAGTTTATACAAAATAAAGTAAAAAACATTTTTTTTTTTCTTTATTTTTTAATTTGTTTTTTTTCTCAATTTTTCAAATTATATATTTGAGCCATTTCTATGAATTCTGGTCTTATTGTATTTTCGTTATTAACAGATGTTATTTGTTTTCTATGAACATTAAAAATACTAGATAACACTAATTTATATTTACAGTAAAAATACATAATTAAAATTAAAACTACAAAAAATATTGAGCAAACAAATAAAGAAATTCCGTAATTATTAACTTTACGGAATTTTAATTCTTCCACTTCTTTTATATTTTGTATTTGTTGCAATACGATATCGTCAAAAGTTATATTTTACGATTCATAAGTTATATTTTTAAAATTCGGTACAACAAATCTTTCTATGAATTGGAAAACATTATTAGTAAAATTTTTATTGCCAATTGTTACTGTGCAATTATTAAAATTAATAAAAAGTTATGTAATTTTTTTTTCATCATAAGTACTTATAAGAAATTTATTTTGAAAATTGTTTAAAATTATTATTTCGTTATTCAATTCAGTTATTTCTTCGTTTGAATCTTTTACCAATTTACATTTTTGTATATGACACAATTTTCGCTAAATTTTAATTCTTTTAAACTTAATCCTTCTATGTAACTAAACGTTTTATTTTTGTATTTAATAATGAACTCAATTTGTTGATTGATTTTCTTATTATTTTTGTTTGTTATTGGTACAATCATTTTCTTATCAACCATTATTGATTCACAAGGAATCTTTATAGCGAAAACAATTGATTCATTAACTAATTTTGCTAGACCTAAACGAACATTACTTAATTTTTTTAAATCTATATTATATTTGATGATTTCTTCATCTGTTAAGATATTTGGATGTAATAGACCTAATCCAGCGGATGCTACGTTATTTTGAATGTGTCCTACTTTTTAGTTTGCAACATTCAGTTTCAATTGTATTTCAAAAAAATGTTGTTCAAAAAGTATTTTAGTTTCAGTGTCATTAACAAAATGTTTTTAAAATTTTGTTTCTGTGTGATTGGATAATGTTTTTGAGAAGTATAAATGTAGTATTAAAATTGTCATTAATTTGAATTTGTTGGTTTATAGAGTCAATTGTATTATGAATATTTTAATCTTGTAATACTAAAAAAATAATAATCTAATAATAAAATGGTTTTCGATATTTTGACGATCTTCATTATCTAAAGTGCCGTAGAGCCATTTCCAAATAGTACCTACTGGGTGGACCAGGCCTCTTTTAGTCCTATGTTGAATTAGCATACGAACCTTATTTCTGATTGATTCTATCTGCATTTTTAATAAATTTTTATTAATTAATAAAGATGAATTATTTATTTTGATTTCTATGTCGTTTAATATTTGAAAAATTTCTATAGGATTTGTTATATGTAAGATAATATCAAAATTGGTTACTATTTCTGCCTGGACTATTTTGATTTCCACATATCCATATTCTGAATCTAAACGTTCCGCAGTTAACATCGCTGCAGTAGTTGGGGTTAGAGCGAGTAACAAAAGTATAATCCATATTGGAAAAAGTAGTACCTTGAAAATTTAGATTAAGAATATTTTATTGTTGAATAGTTAAAACAGAGAGAAAAGAGGATGTAGTACCTATATATAATTATAATACCCATATCTTTTTGGAGAGTGTATTTTTCTTCCATGTCTAGTAATGTAAAAAGCCGTTTGTGGGTCTTTGTCAGTATGTGAAGTTGAAGGTTGAGGATCTGTTCTAATGTCAACATGTTTTTCTTGTCTTTTATTTTCTTCTATTGATTTCAAATTTTTGTCTATAATATTGTCATCATTTTTACATTTAAAAGGTCTTTTTATGTTACTTGGGTGAATATTGTGCAATTTATATTTTGGTTGTTCTGAATTTTGGTTGTTCTTTATGTCGAAGTGACTTATAATTTTTTATAAAACCTTCTTCTCTATTTTCGATATAGTCTTTCCTATTTACATTATTTTTTTCGATAGTATTGATCTTTTTGTCATTAATCCTTTGTTTTATTATTTTGGAGTCGATATGTTTATCTTGAACTTGAAATGGCGTTGTTTTAATTGTAAAATGGAAAGTGCTATTGTATATTTTAACAGCTTTGAACATTTGTAACTTAACTGGTAATTTTTTTTCTAAATTAAGTGCTCTAATTTTTTCAGTTATCGTGTTATGGAACCTTTCTATATTTGAGTTTCCGATATGACTATTAGGTTTTGTAAAGTGAAATGTAATCCCCTCGTTTATGCAAAAATCTCTTATTTTTCTCGTGTTGAATTCATTATCAAAAACGAGTTTATTTATTTTACCTTTAATTGACAGAAACTGCATCAATTTTTCTATAATTGTTTGATTGTTTCTGTCTTTTAAGAAAAAGCTTGTTGAATGTTTAGAAAATTTATCAAAAATGTTTATGAATGAATGTTTACTATTTATATATATATCTACGTGAATTATTTCGTTTGTGTTAGAAGGAGTTTCTGTCAATGAAAATTTATTTTTGATAGGTTTTCTATCATATTTAGCTGCGGAGCATATGTCACAGTTATTAATAATTTCGTGTGTTTTAATTTTCAGGTTTGGATGATTTATTTTGGACTTAATTCCTTCGTAAGTCGGTATTATTCCTGAATGTCCTGTTTCTAATTTATGAAACAAGGATATTTGTTTTTTCAATTCTTCCTCATTTTGTATATCTCTTGCATAAAATGAGCATTTTACAAATTTAATTTTTTTTATGTTAGGAGGAAATAGTGAAATTAATTTATTTTGCAAATTGTTGTATTCGTGATCATTTAGCTCAGAAAAATGGCTGATTGTCTGTTTGTTATTGGCTGATGGTCTGTTTGAAGTACAAATGGTTTTCCATATAAATATGGTCTAAAATATTTAGTTCCCCAAACAATAGCCAATAATTCGTTTTCTATTGTTGAATAGCTTTTTCCAAGATTATTCAAAGTCCTTGACCCATAACAAATCGCATGATTATATTGTGTAAGTACAGCATCAATTGCAAAATTGCTGGCATCTGTGACTAACTTAAAACTTTTATGGAAAGCAGGTAAAGAGGCAGTCTGTCATGGGAAAAAATCATGCCATATCGCACCGATATCGCACGACCTACATTTTGATTGATGGGTTTAATATAGGTCATTCTAGGTTAGTAGGTCAAAAACTTGTTTTGATTGTTTTGGTTTGGGTTGCAAGATAGGTTATAAGTAAATTATAAGTTCCAAGTGGTTGTAGGAAGTGAATGTTGTTGGTACTGTGGAAGTTGTCAGGCAAGGTTAATGAACTGAACAAGTTTAGGATATTTAAGTAGGCTTTTTCAATAAATTTATTGGTACTTTTATTGGTAATAGGATATCATACAAATTTTAAGAAAATAATTTTTTTTTTTAAGTTAAATTATTTTTTTCTTTTTCTTCGCTTGCTTAATAAAATATATGTAGGTAAAAATAGATATAAAAGAATCAAAAAAAATTTGATTTTATTATTGTATAAAAATATTCATAAATACTTTTGAATATTAAGATGAAAAATAATAAATAAAAACGAAAACGTAAACAAGAAGTACAAAATGTAGTTCATTTTTAGTTTTGTTTTATTAAAAGTTGTTATTATAGTTTTAAAGTTGCAAAAATAAAAATAAGAAAAATATGTTATTTTTAGAATATGTGTTGTTTCTCATTGTACTATATTTTGTTGTAAATTGTTGTAATACCTTGAACAATTAAGACTTATGTATATTAAGTTTGTACCTGGTGTAAAATAAATTGTAATAACTATTTTGACTCTTTCAAACAATTTAAAAACTTATGAATGTAAATGCTAAAAAACAAAAAAAATTAAAATAAGAACAAAAAGAAAAGAAAAAAATTATGGAATTATAGGTGCGTCTGTTCTGTAAGATTTCTTTTTTTCTATTCTTTAAGAACATTCAGAAAATAACCGGAAATTTTAAATTTAAAGAGAAAAACAAATGTGGATTTGCTAGGTAACCTGTTTTTTTGCTAACTTAAAGAAATAACATTGAAAAAATTATATGAAATGAAACGATTTAGAAGTGTACCTATAACTATTTGCGGATTTTTTCTTCCTTCTTTATTTAAAAAAGAAAAAGGAAACAAAAACCATTAATTATATTTTTCTTTATTTTTATTGGTTTTGTTGATGAAAAAAAAATGTTTGCAAAAATAAATAAAAAGAAGGCAAACACGAAATCGAAAATGCGTAAGATTATTAAATTTATTTTATGTTGTGTTATCTGCATGAAAAAAGAAATAAGTTCAAAATTCAGGTTAATCACTTTTGGTACCTATTTTGAAAACAAGTATATAAAAATAAAAACAGATTTATTTACATGTTTAAAATAATTTTTATCTAGCATAAAATCTGTATAATAAATTTGTTGATTAGATGACCTAGATGACCTATTTTTAAAAGAAAAAAGAATTTTATAATTTTTGCATGGTTTATTTGTATTTTTTCATAGTTTCAAGTGAAAGTGAAATTTTCATCTCCATGAAATTTAAAAATACCCATTTTATTTCCCTCAATCTGAAAGATAATTTAACTAAAAACAAAAATTTTTTATTGTTTGTTTAACTTTTTATTTTACTCTATTTGTATTTTAAAAATGATTAATTATTTATCAATAAATTTAAATTGAATTAAATTAAAAATAAAATTAAAAATTAAAATTAAAAAATTAAAATAAATTTTATTGCTTTTCAGCCATAATGTATTCTGTAAAAGTAGAAGTTTATTGTTTTTCTTCACAAGAAACAATTTTCCTTTCACAATGTAATACGTCTGGCGTAAAAATAATATAGTTTTGAGTTCGAAAACCCACTTTTTCTTCTCTTCTTTTGTTAAATATTTCCTAATTTTCTCAATAATACAGAACCATTCCGGTCCCATATCATATTTTATACTAGTTTACGACGTATTGCAGATAGCTTTTGTTTTTGTTTTCAAAAACTATAATTTATTAAAATGGCATTTAGATATTTACAGATTATGATTTTTTTTCTATTTTTAAATAGACTTAAGATCGTATTTTTATTTTTATTTTTACAGAACTATAATTTATTAATATGTCTTGATTACAATGTTTCAAATTATAATTTTATTTCTTTTCAATTTTGAGATATACACAAGATCATGCTGTTTTTATTTCATTTTTAATATGCAAAACTATGACTTATCAAAATGGCAATTTACTACAATGTTAAAAATTAAACTCTTATCTATTTTAAGATCGGTTTAAGTTTGCAATTTTGTGTTTGTTTTATTAAACTATAATTTTGCAAAACGTCTTTTGACTACAATGCTGCGAATCCTTTCAATTCTGTTTTATTTTAAGTTGGATGCGGTTAGACTTAATATTTTTTTTGTTTTAGTTTTTATGGAACTATAATTCATTAGAAAGTCTTTTAATTAGAACCTTATAAGAAGGAAAAATTGATATTATTTTTAAGTCGTGTTTAGTTTATCTATATACAAAGATGTCGAAAAAAATTATTTAACTTTTTATTTACTTTCTCTTCATATTTACAGGATTAAGTACGGACAAATTTTGTTTGGAAATTACATATGTCAGGTTAACTGTTGGAAGCGGAAGGACTAAAAAATTTATAAATTTTGAGCAGGAATCTAATACAGAAATACAAAATACAGAAAAAAGGAATAATTTCCATCAGAAATAAAGATAGTTTATGTCTACCGCGAGCAATTATTGTCGCAATAGCAAAAATTGAAAATTATAACAAATGAGATATAATAAAAATATGGACGATTTGCAAAATCATCCATTAATTAATATTACACCTTTAAACCCCAGAGATGCATTTTATGGAGGAAGAACCGGAAATACGTATACACATTATAAATGTAAAGCTGGAGAAAAATTTAAATATATAGATGTGCGTTCTTTGTATCCATATGTTTGCAAACAAGGAAAATTTCCAGTTTTTCACCCTAAAATATATATTGGACAGGATGCTTGTTTTAAACTGAACTTAGAAAAGGTCGATGGGATCATTAAATGTAAAATTTTACCGCCAACTGATTTACTATGCTTGTAATTTCAGATAATATTCGTAGAAATAAAGTACATGAAGTACTTACAGTTCGCGAAATAAAAAAATATTATCCTAAATCACAAAAACGGAAATTTAATGAAGATGGTAGCTCTTTTCTATATGGATATAAACGACTGCAAAAAGAATATTAAAAAATAAAAACAAATAAAACTAAAATTTGATATTATGTTAGTATTTCTATAAAACAAATCACTATAAATACAAAATGTAAATAAATACTAAATAACTTTACAATTATTTAAATAATGTCTTTTTTATTTATCTAAGTATTTTGTGTGTCATCAAAATCTAGCCATTTAACAAAAACTCTATTTCCTTCCTTTTTAAGAATTTTTTCTACAATGTAAGTATATGGTTATTTTACAGGTAGGTGTAAGATTGATAAAAACCTCCAGAAATTGCTGTATCAGTATAGTCCGATAATTGTTATAAGGATAAATATTATTGATTTTATCAATCTTAAATACTTCAGTTGACCAATTCGGTTGATAAAATTTTTCGAAATGTTCTTTATATTTACTTATTCTTACAAAATTTCCAACTT
Source organism: Poecilobothrus nobilitatus (assembly GCA_947095535.1). Taxonomy (NCBI): domain Eukaryota; kingdom Metazoa; phylum Arthropoda; class Insecta; order Diptera; family Dolichopodidae; genus Poecilobothrus; species Poecilobothrus nobilitatus. The sequence goes on from OX352772.1 coordinate 115,219,111, forward strand.
TATATTTCCAACTTACACTTTTGAAAAATTTTAGGCTCAGTATAGATATTTCTAAGTATATTTTTTTCTTTTTACTTTTTTTTTTCGTTTTTCTTTGTAATTTCAGGAGGAAGTTTTGTTGTGCTATGTTTTGTTGAATTATATTCCTTTATTAATGATTGTACAATAGATAATAAATGTCCCGTTTAAACTAAATTTTTTACATAGAATTTTTCAATGTACGGTTAAATCGTTCAACAATTGATGCTTTTAATTCGCTAAATGTGTGATAATGATTGTTTGATTTTTCTTTCATATAATTTTAAAATTGTGAATTAAAAAATTCCTTGCCTTGATCAGAGTGAATATTTTTTGGTATAACTTTAGCTTTACTAATAATTGATTTTAAGGCATTTAAAACATTTTCAGCATTTTTAGGCATATTTGGAAAAAGTATCAATCACCGTCAACATATATTTATATCCATTATTAAATTTTTGATAAGGTAACATTTCGACTAAATCCATTTGCCATGTGTCATTTAAACCTTTCTGCTTGAATTTTCTTCTAAGAAATTTACGTCTTGCCTGTCTATGAATTTCAGTTACTATTTGGCATCTTGATATTTTATTTTTATTAAACAATTATGTCAACTAATTTTAAAATGTTAAAGGTATAAAGATAATAATTATTATATATAAAATAATAGACCAAAGCATGATTTAAACTAACCATTTGATTGAATCTATTTTGCTTTTATAATTTTCTACATAAGTATATAAGCGAGCTTTTATTTGTAATTTTAATTAATTTCTATTCTGACTTTTATGGAACAAAACTCTAAAATGCAAGCTGATTCTACAACATATCCATTTGCAGAAACTGTCCGAGTAAATACTGAAAGCTGGATTCAAGATGATACAATTACATCAAATGTGGAGGATGACGATTTGGAAGATACAGAAGAGTTTGTGCCGCCTCTCCAGATAGATGAATTAGAACATGAAACTGAAGAAGAAATTGAGGAACGAATTGAAGAAAAAGAGGAAGAAGTTCAGTTTCCTCAAATTTGGGATATAAATAATCAGCAGGGAGATCCCGATTATTTCAATGATTTAATAATCCTAAATAATTTTAATTAAATAATCTAATTAAAAATCTTTCTCTATCTAAACATATAAATAAAAAATAAAAAATAAAAATTATTATATTATTTGTTGTGATTTAAATATTTTATTTGTTTTTATGTAGTATATTACAGATTTTTTCTTGTAAAATTACAGGAATTTCAAAAAATAGTCTTGAATAATTGCATTGTACATTAAAACGTTGCATTGGTATATAAATTTCTTGTTGTAACTTTAATACCTTTTGTTCATAACATAATTTCAGATATTCTCCAACATATTATTTTACATTTAACTCAGATGTTTTATTATAGATCATTACTGCGTGAAGAAACACGTTTAAATTGTAAACATTTCCTGCTTCTTCTCTGTTAATAGTTATGCTTTGCCCGTTCGCCGATCTTAACCCATAATGAAAACACTGTTTTATATCTTTGATCATCTGTTCATCGAATTTTTTGTTAAATTGGTAATAAAATTTATTCCATTCATGAAATTTTAAAGCAATTGTCTTTTTACCAATACGATGAAATATGCTTGGCGATTCGCAATCAAACGCAACAGAAATTTTTAATGTATGACTCTTATTGAGAAAATATGTATAACTTAGCAATAAATTTGTGGTCAGACTTGGTTCCTCCATTGCTTTAAATTTACTAAAAATTGTTTATGTAGTCGTTTTCTACATAATTTCCGTTATTAAAATTTTTTAAAAAGGCGTTCATATAACCGCAACATCTATACCACATATAGACACAACAATATTGCCACATACATCTGAATAGTTACTTTGTAATTGTTTCTCATTAAAAATTATATATTACTTTTTTAAGTAACTCAAAATTTTTAATTTACTAGGTTTTCTACTAAAGGAATCAAAGTATTCAATACAACCATTCTTGAGAATATGAATAGCTAACAAATGTGTTCCCGGTTCTTTTGCTTTATCAGAGTTTACAATTAAAAAAGTTTGTCTTTTAATTATTTTGGGGAGTTGATCTAAAGCAAAAACTCCTTTGAAAAATTTACGTGTGTTCTTATTACATTTTAATACATTACTTATTTCTAAAGTATTCATCAATCAAATTGACACAAGTCATAAACTTTTGTTTTTTCGTTAATGTAGTTCGTTAAAAATTCTTTTTTGATTTTTTGATTTGTTATAATAATATCAAATTTTTTAAGTATTTGACAGAGCTCTTTATTTAATCTATCGTTATACACAGCTCCAAAAGAATAATTTTCAAAATCGTCATTTATAAAATCTCTATATGGAAATTTATACTTGAGCTCTTTTACAAACTTTTTACAAGGTTCTTTAATACCAACTATACAAATATCTTTCGCAAATAAGGTACTATTATCATCACAACAAAATGTTACATCCAAAAGTGCACAAGATAATGACATTTTGCCAAATATTCATATTAACTTTTATGTATGCTATTTATAGGTTTGTGAATATATTTCGATTTTTGTCAATTTGTAAGCTTGCATCAAATTCTCCATAAACAATAGCAGTTAGTGTAGTTGTAAGTGGTTTTGATAGCCTTGCCTCAATTCTAACTGTACCTTGGTTCAGTAAACTTTAACATACTTCATTACCAGATGAATCTGGAGTTAAATCAAAAGCTAGTATAAAAAATCCATTACTAAACATAGAGTTTGTTATTGGATGACCTTTATCATTGTGGTAAATTCCAGTTCCTGAAAAACGTGTACTGTATGCTCTTGTACAGCAATTATTTTCATGTGAAAAACTGGTTTCAATTGCTGAATTACGTATTTGAACAACATTTACGTTTAACACAAATTGTGAAATATCAAAATGTTTAAAATTGTGTGGGTTTTTTGATCTTTTTGCAGAGTAACCCACATTGTCATACAAAAAATTATTGTGTTTGGCAACTGTCCAATAAAAACATTATCAAGCGATATTGACGAGCTGTTCATTGGAATTGTAAAACTTTTTACTTCAACGCGTTTATAATTATATTTAGCATTGGATTTCCCAAGAACAGCATTGTGTGCTAACAGTACGCTTGGATTAACGGTAACATGTCTCATAAATAGCGTGGCTTCTATAATTTTTAATTGTGATTCAGATGATTCTGCTGCAAATAGATAAAAATATGGTTTTTCAAGTGTTAAAACTATACGAATGTCAACATTATTTATAAGTAGAGTAGGTTGATTAAACATATCTACGTGTAGTTTACCCATAAGTTCCACTACATTGCTATTATGATACAATTTTTGGGGCTCTTTTGAACCATTATTATCAGATTTAGCTATATTTGCTTTATCTAAAATCCATCCTGCACATTCGAAATGAGTTGCACAGCATCTGTACCATAATTTAATAATGATTCAATATAAGCTCTATAGTGATAATTTCCATCAGATGGTGTTATATTTTTGCCATTTAATTGAAATTTTACATTGTATTATTAAAGAATGTAAAATGTTATTAACTACACTTGGTTGTATTATTGTTTTTCCATCAGCAGTTTTATCATTATTCCAATGTGCTCCACCTTTCTTTAATACCTGTACTTTTAATCTCAAATATGTAGAAGGCAAACCTCTATATGTATCGCCATGACTCGGTGAAACAAATTCAATAGTTGAGGGGTTGTCTAAAGAAGCAATAGGATTGTAGGAAATTCTTCAAATCGTAAAATGCTAGACTGAATGGGTTGGGTTTTAAAAATATCCAATCAGATTTCATACACTCATTCATAACTAATTAAAAATATATTTTTGTTTCGTTTTGATGTAAAATAATTTGAATTTTTAATGAATGGTCTTTTTGTAGCTTTTGGTTTTCTTTTACCAGAACCATACATTTCATTCAGTTTTCGTACAGCACCACGTACGGTACATTTTTAATGATCTCTTTACTACGATCTTGCTTAACTTCTTTTACATTTGCACCAGATGCAATATCAGATAGAGCATTGATACCAGAATTAATAACCTCTTTTTTCAAAATATCAGCGCCTGAAGTAAATAATGATTTCAAATATCTCAAAAGTCCCCCAAAAAAGCTTCCCAATCCACGACCTCTTTGAAAATATACGGTTGAATGTAATAAAGGACCGATATCATGAAGTCCTCTACCAGATTAAATTAAATAATACTTATAGTATACTCTATCCATAATGAATAAAATAAAATAATATATAGTTTTGTAAAATCGCTTTTATTTATACTTTTTTAAAATGTAATACAATTTTTGTTGGAATTGAACTATTGGAAAAGTTTATTTTGTATCCATATTTATCACATAAAAGTAATGAAATACTATTAAATGATTTCTCCACATTGCAATATTGAATATTACTGAATTCTTTTATAGTATCAGTGAAAGCATTTATATGTTAACAGATCTTACACCTATTTTTTTTCAAATTAATCTGTGGTTCAATTATATCTGCGGTTCAATTCAATTATATCTGTGTATATAAAAAACATATCTGGTTTAATAATTGGAATCAATTGTACACTATCTATAAAAGTTTTGAAAGCTTCTATTACACGTGATTTATATTTTTTAAAATCTGTAACTTTCGAAGATACTTGATTGAAACATGTTGTCAAAAGTTCTTCGAGGGTATAAGCATAATTTGCTCTTATTTTTATATCTATTTTAGGCCTAGTAAAACATATTGTAGTGCAACTTATATTTTTAGGCATCTCCTGAGCTTTTGCTGATTGTGTATAATGAACTCCATCGTTTATAAAATTAAAAATTCCCCAAAATCAACTGTCGTTCAAATTCTTTTCTTGTAAACCTATTAAGTGGGCGTATATTTTGAATTAGTGTTGGTAGTAGAAAAACTTTCCAGTCGCATATCATTTGTTTTTCTATGTATGGAATATGTTCCAACTCCTATCACATATATATGATGTTCCAACTCCTATCATATCTTTCTGCATACCTTTACTAAATATTTGAGTACTTTTTTTCCAATTCTTCACCATACACATTTGGAAGGAAATCATTAAAATACATTTCTGAAATACCAACTTTACACCTTGAATTACACATCTATTTATTCATTTTATTTGTAGAGGATGATAATGAATTTTCCGAATAATAGTTCATAGATGAATCACTGAGTAAAGTAACATAAAATTCATCATTTACTTGTATGTTGTCCATGAGCTTGCGGATTTATTCCTACGAATTGGAAAATTAAGTTCTGTTTGTGTATTACATGATGCTGAGCTTAATACACGTCTTGGTGAATTATTTAACTCTTCGCTATTTATAGTTTTTTCTTTTTTCGTTGGTGGGCTTGGGCTATCTAAAGGAACAGATATAATGTCTCCTGTATCAGTTTCAAAAATTTGTACATTTTGATTTCTAATTGATTTTCTTTTTCTAAGGCGTTCTCCAGCTGAAGCAGCGACAATGCTTTTGTTAAAACATTTTCTTGAATTTCATCAGCAAATACTTCGTCATCAGCTTCTTTTCGATATACTTCTTTTTCTTCAGGAACAACTTGTATTCCAAAATTCTTATATTCAGCAAAATGCGATTGAGTTTCCCCATCTATATACATTGGTTTTGTACTAGTTTGAGTACCTTTTGTTTTCGTAATTTTTACTTTCTCCTCTTTATTTCTAGGAAGTTGTCATTTTTTGTTTCTTATTTTAAATAGATTTTGTCTTTTATCCAACTCATTAAGTTCAACGTCCGCATTTTGTTTCATTTTCTCATAAATCTCAGGTTTTAAAGTTATCATTTTATTAAATGTTGTATTATTCATTTTATAAAATTTCCGGCAAATAAGTGATGTTGCGGCACGATCCCATTTTTCTTGTTTGGCTTCATTGTTCATTTTTTGATTTCAACTAAAAGAAAGCCTGGAAGGAAAGATACCACAAAGAATCTTCACTTTAATAAAGAAATTAAAATTAAATACTTATCCGAATTATTGGTTCATCTCAATTCTTTCCCAGCATCTAACAGCAACATCTAAAAAGACATTTAAAATTAAATTAAAATTTAATAGTTAAACTTAAAATTAATTGTTCTTACTTACCAATTTATATTTGCTTTGTTTGATTTGTACTATTTACTTATGTTCTGTCATTTGTTAAAAATAATATTCATCTTGTTAGTTAATTACTATATATTTTTCTCTTTTACACTTACACATAATTTCATAATTATATAACATTATTACTTATCTATTAGTTCTCAGATGTCGCCAACATCTATTAAAATATTATATTATTAATTGTTAAATAATTTTAGTCATCTACTTTGGGTAGATTTATTATATGTATACAAAATAAGCATATGTTTCTTATGTACTAATGATAATTTTTAACTTTGATATATAACGAAATGTAATTTTTACTTCTAAGGTCAATGAACTATGTATAATACATAAGAAACAGTGAATTAATATTAAAAGTAACACTTTTTAAACATTTTAAATTTAATCGTAATCGAATCGCCGTTTTATTAACATAAAAGAAAAAAAATTGAATATAAATAAAATAAATTGAAATCTCTAAATATAAAAATTGGTGTTTTTTAATAACTTATATTTGTAATCTATAAAATTTTGAAACCTATTTTTTTTGGGGAAATCGTTATCTATTTGAAATCTATAAATCGTTAAAAAACTTTTTTGAACTCTTTTTTTCATGCTCCTTCGAGCCGGATCTAAGTTATTAAATATATAATCATTAAATTGAAATTGTGAAGTGTAATAGTTTAAAGTGAATTAAACTGAGCGTGTAATAATTTGACTAAATTAATTTAATTAGTGTTAAAAATTTTGGATAATTATTAAATACAGAATCATTAAATAATTTTCTTTATGTGTAATAATTAGCTCAAGTAAATTAAGTTAATGTTAAAAAAAAAACTTTGGATAATTGTTAAATATATTTGATAATTAAAACAATTAATATGTAATTTAAATTGTGAACATATCTATTGATTAACTTTATATAAAATTTAATAGAGAAACTAATATGTAATATAATTGAAAACAGTATAGTAATAAAAATATTCAATGTTATTTTGTTAAATACAAGAAATTTTAGTGCTTAAATTAATAAACTAATTTTAAAGACCTGCTAGTATGTTAGAATTACGCGCGTGTTCGGTACGGTTAATTAGGAATTGAAAATTACACATCCTAAAAATATGGAGAAAATGATAAAGGAACAGCTTGCTGATAAATCCATCATTGAAATAACGATAAAGGATTAAGCCAGAGAGATTATGTATGTTTGCTAGAGACTAGGTATGTTTCGCAGAGCTGCTGAGAGATATCCAACAACAGTGGGCAGAAATCAAGGCACGTCATCGGAAAATGCTGGTAGCATCCTACTCCGAAAAGGGGTTTGAAGAGGCTAAGTATTGTTTGAAGAGGCTAAGTATTCATATTTTGACAAAAATATGTTTTCTCACATAAAACAATATTATTATACAAATTACGGGTTAATAGAAAATATTATGAAAGAGACATTTCCCGAAATGGTTGAATTAAAATTTAATGCTTATAATTAAAATTAAACAAAACAATGACTTAAAACTACATTTATAGTAACTTAAAACCTAAAAAAAGTTAATTTATTGTTATTGTTATTATTAATTTTTTATTTAAACTACATTAACAACTTTATTTTAACAAAAAAAATTGAAATATGATATCAGTACAGATATGTACATATATATAATGACAATCAATTTAAAATTTTATGTAATAACTTATGTAGCAAATTAAACGTAAATAAATATCTTATTATTACGTAGAAGTAAAATTAAAAAAAAAAATGAACATTTTTTTTTTTTATTTTTTTATTTTTTATTTTTTTTTTTTTTATTAACAGTACTTGAAAGCATTAAATTACTATTTATAAAATGTACAAAAAAAAAAAAAAATGATCTAAATGAAAAACATTAATTGTATTATAATGCAATACAATAAATGTGCTATGTTTAAAATTATATCATAATTAAAACAAAAAAAAAATTTTTTTTTTTGCTTAAGTAAGAATTAATTGTCTAAGGTCATTAAATTGGAAAAATGTAGTTGTAAAATGTGTTTGAACGTATTTCTGGAGATAGATGTAGAATAGAGATGACTAATTTTGTTAAAAGTAGTACAACATCTGTTGATGGGTTCATTTCTACCGTACTCTGTATTATGTTTGTAGTCCATTAAAAATTTAGTATTTCTAGTTTGCCTAACACTATCGTTAAGTCTAAACTTGTTATTAAGAGATTGGATAGAAATACTATTATTCAAAATATCAAAAGTAAAGCATGATGACAATAGTTGTCTACGTAAAGATAAAGAAAGCAAGTTTAATGAATCAAGTCTTGTGGTGTAACTAGGTAGATTAGCAAAATCAAAAGGGTTATATTGATTCCTTAATGCAAATAAAAGAAATTGCTTTTGAACTGATTCGATTCTATTGGAATGAACTGCAAAGACTGGATCCCAAACAATGTTACCGTATTCTAAGATAGAACGGACTAGGGAACAATAAAGAGATTTTGTCACAGCTAAGTCGCTAAATTCTTTAGCTCTTCTCTTAATGAAACCTAACATTTTATTAGCCTTTGAAACAATTAGGTCATAGTGAAGATTATAATTAAGTTTATTATCGAGAAGAATTCCCAGATCAGTAATGCTAAAAACCCTTTCAAGAGAAACATTATCTATTTTGTAGTCATATATTAAAGAAGACCGTTTACGTGTAAAGCTAATAACTTTACATTTCTGTATGTTGAGTTCTAATTTATTTGACGTGCACCAAGTTTGTAACACTGATAAGCTTGATTGAAGTTTAGCTGCATCAGGATTATCTTTAACCACTTGATATATTTTTAGGTCATCAGCAAACGAAATGTGAGATATATTGCTTAGATATTCCGAAAGATCTGAAATAAAAACATTAAACAGAAGCGGGCCTAAATGGCTACCTTGCGGTACACCGGAAGTGACCCCAATGGTGTTTGATAATACACCACGAAATTTAACATTTTGAGTTCTTTCTAAAAGATAAGAATTAAGCCACCCAAGAAATGAACCCGAAATGCCAAAAGTTGATAGTTTGTTTAGCAAAGTGAAGTGATCTACACGATCGAAAGCTTTGCTAAAATCAGTGTAAATTGCATCAACTTGGTACCCTTTCTCCATTTGATTCAGGATTTCAGATGTATAAACCATCAGGTTCGTAGTAGTTGAACGACCTTTTCTGAAACCATGTTGTTGTTCATTTAGTTTTGCATTTATGATAGGAGTAATTCTATCAACGACAATTTTTTCAAATAATTTAGGTATAGTCGAGAGGATTGCTATACCTCGATAATTTTCCACCGATGCTCTATCCCCTTTTTTAAAAATAGGGGTTAAGTGGGAGGATTTCCACTTTTGTGGGAAAATCCCAATTGAAAGTGACTTATTGAAAATAAGATGAAGAGGGAAGATTAGACTGTGAGAACAATTATGTAAAAAGATTGGGGGAATTAAGTCCGGACCAGCACCCTTTTTTAAATCAAGGCTCAAAATTGCTTCAAGAATATCATTTTCAGAAAGATACACGTCTGTAAGTAGGAAATTTGAGCTATTAGATAAGGAATTAGTCGATGTAGTAACTGGTGCTGTTTGACGATAAACTTGTTGAAAATGATCAGAAAAGAAGTTACAAATTTCTTTTGGGCAATCAGAAACCACATTGTCTTTTGATAACATTGAATTGGGATACCCAAATAATTTCCGTTTTGTGTTAACAAAATCAAAAAATTTTTTAGGATCAGTAACAAGTTTGTTGCCAATATCTGTGACATAGTTTTCATATACTACATTGGCTTTTTGTTTAAATTCAATTGCAAGTTGCTTATACATATTCAATAAGTCGTCGCATGGTGCTTGATGATGTTTGAGTTTTTTGTATATTTTATTGCGCCGATTTCTCAAGTTCCTAAGATCTCTATCTAACCATGGTTCTGTTATTTTATGCTTTTTGCGAATTTTAGGAACAAAGGCATCAATAATTTGAAACAGATTAGAGTAAAAGATAGAGATTAGTAAATTGACATCCTGTTGAACTAACAGTTCGTCCCATGTGATTAATGACAAAGCATAATTAATACTTTGATAGTCAGCATTAAAAAAATCGTATACAATTTCATTATTGTAAGATTTGTCCAAGAGTGGGATAGAAGTGGAGAACTCGAAAATAAGTGCGTTATGATGAGAAGAGTTGGTAAAAAGATTATCAACATCATCAGCGAGTTTAACCGACACTCTATCATATGCATTTGAAAATGCAAGATCTAACCACTTATTATTACTATTAGGATAACTGATAATTTGTTGTAAATCGTTACCGTAGAACTCGCTAATAAGACCGAAGTCAATTTCGTCATGAAAGTTAACCGGTAATAACAAATTATCAGCGTCGTCAACGATAAAAGAAATAGAAGGACGATTAAAATCGCCAAACACAAAAATTGAGTCATCCTCATGCATTTCTGAAATAATATTGTGATATACACTATAAAAATCAGAATATGAGGAATTGTCAGAGTTCGGAGGGAAATAAACTATACCTAGGTATAAATTATTTGTACCTAATTTAATTTTAACAAATTGGTGATCGAAAGAGTGATGTGTACCAGTGATTAATGGTACACTAGATAAGTTATTCTTTACAGCAAGTAGAACACCACCTCCTCGCGAACAATTTGCAGATAGATAATCACGATCCTTTCTGTAAATGGACCAATTACCATCCAGAATTTCCTCGTTTGTAAACGAATCGTTGAGCCATGTTTCAGTTATAACTAAAACATTGAAATTACACGACTTGGCATCAACAAAAAGCTTCTTTAGCTTGCCTCTCATACCACTACAATTGTGGTAAAACATTTTAATGTTGTTTATGTTGTTGAAAGTTTGAGAGGTCTTTTTAGAGTAAGTAACGTTAGATAAAGAAATGAGATTTGAAGTTTGGTTGAAACTTGAGTAATTACTTAGAGTTTGGACGAAAAAACTTGTTATAACTCTCACGTGATTGATTCAAATGATTGTAGTAGTTGCTATTGCAATGACTACGATAAGCCTTAAGATCCTCTTCGACCTCTTTAACAGAGAAGCCTATATTTTTATGATATCTGAGATAAAGATCGTATAAATCTTTATAATTAGATGGCAGCCCCTCATTGTGAATGAGAACTGACACGTGAGTCCTAGTTTTACCTTCTATAACGGTGTTATACGAATCATTATGTAAATAGGCTAGGAAAAGTCTAACGTTGTAGAGAATCCTCTCATCTCTGAATCTTGACAGAGCATATTTGCAATCTTCTGTTAGAGATCGCTTTGTCATTCTAACGATTGGAGAAACAAGCGGATCTTGTAATACTAGTTTGTTATTATTATTAATATTATTGTTATTATTATTAATATTATTGTTATTATTATTAAAATTAGTATTGTTATTATTTTGATTATTATTATTATTGCCGTTACTAATATTATTATTATTATTATTATAGTTATAATTATTATTATTATCATTATTATCGTTATCGTTATAATTATTAATATTATTATTGTCGTTACTAACATTATTATTATTATTATTATTATTATCGTTATAGTTATTATTATTATTGTTATTATTATTATTATTATTACTATTATTATTATTATTATTATTATTATTATTATTATTATTATTATTATTATTAATATTATTATTATTATTATTATTATTATTTTTATTATTATTATTATTATTATTAATATTATTATTATTATTATTATTATTCTTTTTTTTATTTTTATTTTTATTATTATTATTTTTATTATTATTATTTTGATTTTGATTATTTTTAATTCGATTATTATTATTATTGTTACTTATAAATTTATTATTGTTATTACTATGAACTTTATTATTATTAATGTTATAGCTACTGGTAACCGGTCTTAAAGTATCTCCTTGGATGAAATTAGAGTACATTTTGCTATTGGTAGATAATGTACTCTGAATTGAAAATTTCTTTTTAGCTTTATTACTAAAAGGAACAGCGAAAGGATTAAGAAGAAGTGTTTTAGAATGCGTGTTATTATTGTTTGTGTTAATGTTTAAACTTGTATTAATATGAGAAATAGATTTAGTTGTATTACTATTAGAATTAGACTCTTCTTTAAAAAGCTTAATTATAGTACCTTTTTTCCATCGTTTGTAATTTATTATTTCACAAACTTTGGATTGAGGTACCATAATTTTAAAAGATTTATATTTCGGTTTAAATCTAAGATTCTTAGGAGTAATGTTAACTATTATTACAGTACTTAAATTAAACTTATTCTTTAAAAACTTACTGAGATAATTAGAAGTTGTGTAAGCTGCAAATTTAGTAAAGTACAGTGACTGGAGATCCGAATCCGGTTTAGATTCTTCCTCAGTTGACGTCTGCCTACCATCTGCAGTAATTTCTTTTTCGTTCGGAAGTAAAAATTGAACCTTCTTAGTTGGTAATTTGGAAGCTTTTGAAGAGCATTTTTTAATTGAAGAAGGCTTAGTAACAGAAGGTAATTGATCCAAAGTATCAGAGCTCAAAGATGTCGAAGTAGATGCGGAAATTTGTGCAACTTTTATTGTTGATAGTGTCAGTTTAGATGAGGATAAATTTGTATTGTCAGCACTGCACTGAAGTAATTCATTGTATAAAGAATTGTTTTCCAAGCTTGATTTAGAAGCAGTTTCCGGAATATCTTGGTTCGAAAACGTGGCAGGTGAATCTTGAATTGAATCAGCAGATGAGATAGTTTCAGAACAAAAGCCAGCATGAGTTACATTTTTTGAATTGTAGTTTATTGGTTTAAAAATAAACGCATTCTGATCTGCACTATAGTTGAAAGGTTCATCAGTCTGAGTCCAAATATCTTTTGAGTTGCGACTTAGATACATTTGGTTGTATCTAAATGTATCAAAAGATGTATCAAGACTAGCATCAAGTTTCATACCCATATTCGAAATTTCTTTTCTTAATGAACCTATCTGCTCATTAAATTTCTCTGCAACGTCAGTAGTAGTGTCTATAAATTTTGAATTAAAAAGTTTTTGCAGTTGTGAGTTAATAGAGGATTTTAACTCATTGGTTAATGATTTGATAGATTCATTAGTAGAATTTAATGCCGAGATAAACTCATCTTTATTGAGCACCACGTTCTGCTTCAAATTATCCTTCTGCTTTAGTGATGATCTGCTCAAGGTAGTATTGAGGGCTTCATAATCTTTAGCCATTTCATTAAATGAAGCGGAGTTGTATTTAATAAATTTAAAGCAAAAAATATCTAATCAAAATGTTGAAAATAATAATTTTCGGCCAATCAGGAATAATGCTAAGCCTTCGCATAACACATTTCATTTAGCCATGCAACCATGTTGTATCATGTGCACTGGCCAGCACAATATAAGAAAGTGTGATAGCTTTGCAAAGGAAAATCAGATAAAACGATTAGAAATAGTAAAATCTAAGGGTTTATGTCTAAATTGTCTGGCTTCAGGGCACTTATTAGCCAATTGTCCAAGCACTAGTACTTATTTACGTTGCAGAAAACGTCATCATACACTTCTGCATAGAGAAAGTTCAAATTGGAATCAAGCAAGAAATAGTAAGCAAGAAACGCCAAAATTAACACAACAAATCGAAAACCAACATAATTTGGCTTCCCATCATACCTTTACCGTGGAAGCACCGGAATTCATACCATCTCCACACACATTACCCTCAACCTCTTTTGAGTCCTATGTGGTCAATAGAGACAACCAAAGGTAAGTTATGCTTGCCACCACACTAATAAAGGTAGCTTCTCCAATAGGAAAGGAAATGGTAATAAGAGCGCTCATCGACCAAGGTTCACAGGCCACTTTTATTACCGAAAGGGTGGTTCAAACACTTAATTTGAAAAAACAATTTATAAATACGTCTATACAGGGAATTAATGATAGGGAATCGTTACAAGTGAAGGCACAATCAATATTATCAATTCAAGCTTTAGCGAACAATAATCATATAGAAGTTTCAGCTTTAATTTTAAACAAGCTCTCCTCAATTCTTCCTAGAAATCAGATTGAGCATAGAAATTGGAAACATTCACAAAGGCTAAATTTAGCTGATCCACAATTTTATCAACCAGGACCAATTGACATGCTACTCGGAGCTGATGTATATCAATACATAATCCTTAACGGATTAATCAAGGGCGAACCTGGAACTCCATTGGCGCAAAGAACCATATTCGGATGGATTCTTTCTGGAGAAATAAACCAAATTCAAAATACATTTAAATCAAACAATTTTCATATCACCAACGATGTAGAAGCAGATCTTAGAGCATTTTGGGAATTAGAAGAGTTAAATGATAAAAAAATCATTAACTATGAAGGAAATGAATGTGAAAATATATATAATTCAACCACAATCCGATTGCCAAATGGACAATATGAAGTCAACCTGCCCTTTAAGGAAGCAACGGCAGAAATGTATCTCGGACGCTCCCGAGATATAGCAGTAAAGCGACTACTTCAACTAGAAAGGAAATTTGAAAGGGATCCAAAGTTAAGGGTCCAATATACAAAGTGCATGCAAGAATATCTCGCTTTGGGTCATATGAAACAGGTTTCAACTACAGAATATGAACATATGACTCAAGGGCCAAAGAATTCTGCATGCACTTGTAGCTATTTACCGCACCATGGTGTAATAAAGGAGTCCAGTACAACAACAAAACTCTGGGTTGTTTTTGATGCATCTCGTGCGACCTTCAGTGGGACTTCGGTGAATGATATGATGCTAAAAGGACCGATCATTCATAATTTCAACCCACCAGCATCTCCTCATTTTGGCGGATTATGGGAGGCAGGAGTCAAATCAACAAAATATCATCTCAAACGAATACTCGGCAATTCAACATTGACCTTTGAAGAGTTCAACAATGTCATTACGCAGATTGAAGCTTGTCTAAATTCACGACCACTTTGTGAACTAAGCAGCGATCCTCAAGATTTAACTCCATTAACACCGGCCCACTTTTTAATAGGAGATAGTTTATTGACACCTCCTGAGCCATCACTGTTAGATTTGAACATTCGTAGACTAAACCGTTGGCAACATGTAGAAAGGCTTTCACAAAATTTCTGGCAAAGATGGAGCTCTGAATACTTAAGCCGATTGCAACAGCGACCAAAATGGATGAAGAAAACTGGAAATCTTCAAATTGGATAACTAATTATTCTCAAAGAAGAAAGACTTCCACCATCTCGTTGGTTACTTGGCAGAATAATTGAAATCCATCCTGGTTCAGATGGGTTAGTAAGAGTAGTCACAGTAAAATGTAAAAATACAACATTCAAAAGAGCAATAGCAAAAATTTGTGTATTACCAAACAGTCAGTAAAAAAAAAAAAAAAAAAACCCGAAACTAAACTATATTAAATATGCACAAATCATTCATACATTATCGATTATCAACTATATTTTTCAAGATATGTCATTCAAATCAACAACTAAAATCCATAAGTAAGAGGAAAGGATTCCCTAAATTATTACGAGGAAATATATATATAACAAATTACAACATATTATAAGTCATATTTTTTTTACATATATACCAATTACAATACAATTATAAGAATCCTCATATAAAATATATTATAAAGAAACAAATATTACAATACTCACTAATTTACACTCGTAATGTATTATCCAAATATCAATAAAATTTCTAATCAACAGCGAGTCAGGGGCGCTATAACCCCTCAATTTTTTATTTTTAGATTAAACTTCACGGTGCTCACAGTATAAATACATCTAAAAACCTAAAAACAAACAAAGGAATTAGGATGAGGAAAAAAAAAAAAAATATATATATAACGACAAACAAAACGTATCAACAAAAAAAAAAATATATAAATAAACTTTAGCAGTCAAACCATGGTAACATCAATTGGTACAGCATCCATCACCGATCACGATCGAGTTCTGCTTTGCGACTTCTATTCATTCACAATGATGCCAAGGCCGGGAGAATGTTGCGGCACGATCCCATTTTTCTTGTTTGGCTTCATTGTTAATTTTTTGACTTCAAGTAAAAGAAAGCCTGAAAGGAAAGATACCACAAATAATCTTCACTTTAATAAAGAAATTAAAATTAAATACTTATCTGAATTATTGGTTCATCTCAATTCTTTCCCAGCATCTAACAGCAACATCTAAAAAGACATTTAAAATTAAATTAAAATTTAATAGTTAAACTTAAAATTAATTGTTCTTACTTACCAATTTATATTTGCTTTGTTTGATTTGTACTATTTACTTATGTTCTGTCATTTGTTAAAAATAATATTCATCTTGTTAGTTAATTACTATATATTTTTCTCTTTTACACTTACACATAATTTCATAATTATATAACATTATTACTTATCTATTAGTTCTCAGATGTCGCCGACATCTATTAAAATATTATATTATTAATTGTTAAATAATTTTAGTCATCTACTTTGGGTAGATTTATTATATGTATACAAAATAAGCATATGTTTCTTATGTACTAATGATAATTTTTAACTTTGATATATAACGAAATGTAATTTTTACTTCTAAGGTCAATGAACTATGTATAATACATAAGAAACAGTGAATTAATATTAAAAGTAACACTTTTTAAACATTTTAAATTTAATCGTAATCGAATCGCCGTTTTATTAACATAAAAGAAAAAAAATTGAATATAAATGAAATAAATTGAAATCTATAAATATAAAAATTGGTGTTTTTTAATAACTTATATTTGTAATCTATAAAATTTTGAAACCTATTTTTTTTGGGGAAATCGTTATCTATTTGAAATCTATAAATCGTTAAAAAACTTTTTTGAACTCTTTTTTTCAAGTGATCTTAATTCTTTTTTATACTTTCGTAATTGGATTGTTGCATTTTTACTCAGATTACAATTACCTTTTAAAATATTTAAATAGATTTCGCAAAATGTTTTTATTACTTCAGGGTCACAGTGTTTTATAATTACTTTCTGGAATTTTGGTGCAATTTTTTAATAGGTGCAATATATGTCGAATGGTCTTCAAACGTTTCATATTCCTCCCCAAATTGTTCTAATTAATCTCTCGTACAATAACACAAACCTTTTCCAAATATATCACTTCTTAATCGAAATATATCATTAACGTCTTGAGTAAAATCTATTAATATATAACCATATGGGACGACGTCACATCATTATATACTTTTTCAAATGCTTTGATTTGATTGGGATATATTTGGCGAGCTAAAGGTAATATCTGCTGTTTATCTCTTGGATTTTTCAAAAGTACTAAATGTTTACAGTTAAGTGAAATCTCAAGTGAATCTCTTGAAAATTTACCCTGACTAAAAATATTTTGTGTTACAAATATTACAGATAAATTTCTATGATGTGATCCTCTAGTAAATAAATCACATACATACTTATCATGAGAATTTAGCATATTGATAATAATTAACAAAGGTTTTTGATTATCATTAAAATCTGGAATAGTGTTACTATATTCCACATCTTTGATATATTTTGGAACGGCATATTTGTCTGGATTACACCAAATAATTCTATTAATATGTGGTTGCATATTTTCTTTTTTATATTTTATTAAATTATGAATAAATGTGGTTTTACCACAGCAGGATGGCCCCGCCACCATCATTGTAAATGGGTGAAACAGCATAGTTGTATTAGTTAAAACTAGAGTTGTTAACCTATATTTATATGAACAGCTTTTTTAGCGAAATGAATATAAATGTAAATTTAGTTCTTCTAATGAACATTCTTCCCTAAACCTTCGACATGGTTAAACAAGTTCTAATAGTTTTTACAATTTTTACAAGAAAATGAAAAGAAATATTTCCTAAAAGAGTTAGCCATACTTGAAAAAGGAAGTTTAATTACAACTGTGTATCATTAATTGCACCATATGCTGCAGAAGAACTTAGTCAGGATATGAAATATAATAACCAGTATTGCGAAACTAAAATTAATGGACTTAAATGGAATAACGGGTTAGTTGAAAATTTAAATGTAAAATGTATATTGAAACGCTATTTAGAGTCAGCTGAAAAAATTTATGTTAAAGGAGAACAAAAAAACTTTTCCTTCAAAGTACATTGACAGTGTTAAAATAGTAGATCTAAGCAGAAACTTGCCGTCATTACAAAAGATTGATAACTTTAAATCAAATTGTGCTATACATTAATCAAACAACAATTTCAGATGTGCTGTTAAAAATTGTTGTAATGTATATATGTATCTTTTAAGGAAAAAAATTTTAAATTAAGACTTTCAATTTTATACTTGCACGATATGAGTTTAAATAATAAAACTATAAAAAAGTTCACTTTAACATTAAAGAAGAAATTCACGTTATGTATGTATGGGATTATGCCTCAGACTATGATCAGCACGGAAAGGTCATAGGGAAGAATACGCACGTGATAGAAGTAGATTTCAAAGACGTATAGAAAAAGTGGGTCTCATTATTTCTAGAATCTTAACATCTGATCATCGCAAAATTGTAAAAGTTTTTTCAAATAAATAAAAATAAACATATAACTTAATCTGTTTTTATTTTTTATTTTTGTGCTTACTATAACTACCAAAAGCAATTAACTTATCTTTGTTTTTTTTTTCCTACCTTACAACATAAAGCGAAGTGTAATATCAACTATAAAATAAATTTAAGATTTTCGGTTATTTTCTGAATGTTCTTATAGAATAGGAAAAAAGAAATCTTTCATAACAGACGCACCTATAATTTCATAATTTTTTTTTCTTTGTTCTTATTTTAATTTTTTTTTTTTTTAGCATTTGCATTCATAAGTTTTTAAATTGTTTGAAAGAGTCAAACTAGTTTTTACAATTTATTTTACACCAGGTAAACAGAAATTAAAAGAATGCAAAATATTTTTAAAGACATGAATATACTGAACTGAACATACTGAATATACATAAAGTCTTAATTGTTCAAGGTATTACAACAATTTACAACAAAATATAGTGCAATGAGAAACAACATATATTCTAAAAATAACATATTTTTCTTATTTTTATAGCAATCTTCTTTTAATAAAACAAAACTAAAAATGAAATACACTTTGTACTTCTTGTTCATTTTTTTCTTGTTTCCTTGTACTTCTTTGTACTTCTTTTTTTCTTGTTTTCGTTTTCGTTTTTATTTTATTATTTTTCATCTTGAAATTCAAAAGTATCTATGAATATTTTTATGCAATAATAAAATCAAGTTTTTTTTTTCGATTCCTTTATATCCATTTTTACCTACATATATTTTATTAAGTATGCGAAGAAAAAATAAAAAATTAATTTGACTTAGGTTAGGTTATGTTAAGGTGGCTGCCAAAAAGGCACACTTAGACCGTATTTGGTCCATTGTGATACCACATAGAAGCTTTTCTATCCCACTCGTTAAAACATTTGAGCTTTTTGCAAAGCGAAGAATACTTTCACATTTTTACCTGCCAAATTGCTAAGGCTGTCGAAGAGATATTGCCCCAAATAGGTATTCCTTCTTGCCGAGAAGACCGGGCATGTGCAAAAGAGATGGAGAGTAGTTTTCTCCTCTTCTTTATCCTTGTAGGCTCTACAATAGTCGTTTGCGGATAAGCCAAGTTTTCTGCCATGCTTCCCTATTAGACAGTGACCGGTGATTATACCCATTGTCATTCCAATGTCTGCCCTTTTGAGAGAAAGCAGATCGTTGGATCGTATTAAATCAGTTTTGGGCCATATCAATCTTGTGATATTGCACGAGGTCAAGTTTGACCATTTGTAATATACCATATCCGTTATTTCCTTTCGAATAACGTTTTGCTTGTTTATAGAGGTATTCCTAGTCCTGCTCTATCCGGCAAAACTTATAAAGTTGTACCAATTCTTGCGAGTTCATCAGCTTTTTCATTTCCCGGAATACCTCGATGATCTGGTACCCAGCAAAGCTAAATGCTAAACTGCCTGGCCATCTCGTTAAGAAGTTTTCGGCAGTTTATTACATGCTTCGAGATTGTGCATGTTGATTCCAGAGATTTTAACGCAGCCTGACTGTCTGACAGAATACGTACTTGCTTCACAGTCAAAACGCTTCTATTCAGTAGATTCAAGGCTTCTTGAATTGCCATAATTTCCGCTTGGAAGACACTACAATGGTCTGGTAATCGGAAATTATGACTGATATTCAGATTATCTGAGAAGACCCCGCATCCTAGAATGCTGTTCATTTTTGAACCATCCGTGTAGAATTGTACTCCTTCGTAGGTCATCACTGTGTTCGACTTCCAACTCTCACGGCTTGGGATGCTCGTCACATGAAATTTCCCGAAGAAGTAGTGGGGGACGTGTAGTCCCTTTCCTTGTAAAAAGGACCAGTTCGGTTTTCTGTGGATTTACTGACAGTCCACAGTCTGTAGCCCATGTTGTGATTTTATTTAGTGCAAGTTGTAATACGTCCCTGACTGTCAGGAAACTTGCCACTGATCACGACAGTAACATCGTCCACGTAGGCGATTGTTGAGCAGTCCGCCTCTTCCAGAATTTTAAGCAGTTTACTTACTACCATATTCCAAAGAAGGGGAGATAGCACTCTCCTTGAGGAGTCCCTCTTTTCACAAACCTTTTTGCTGAAGTGTTGCCTAAGTTGGCACTGATGGCCCTGCTATTTAGCATATTAGCTATCACTGCTCTTAGCTCCGGTTCAACTCGAAAGCTTATGAGTGGAGCGTTTAATAACGTCAATCAGGCAGCAATTGTAGACAATTGCTGCCTGATTGACGTTATTAAACGCTCCCTCAATGTTTATAAAAGCTGCAAGAGTATACACTTTGCAATTTAAAGATCTTTCAACCCAGCTCGTCAAAGTGTGAAGTGCAGTATCCACTGACTTCCCTTTACAGTAAGCATGTTGAGAGGCTTACAACAGATTTTTATCTAAGTTGCAGCGGATATGGATGTCGATGAATCTTGCTAAGGTTTTTAGAAGGAAGGATGACATGTTTATAGGCCGAAAGTCCTTCGCATAGATGTGACTACATTTGCCGGCCTTGGGTATGAACACTACTCTGACCTGTTTCCATTTATCCGGGATAAGCCCAACATTAAGACAACCACAGGCTCCCAGCCAGGCTGATCATCGGCACGGGTCGTATAACACCATGAATCCGGCCCAGGTTTACCCCAATCCGATGGTTCCGGTAAAAACCTAGGTATCAGTAATACGATACATAAAGACAGATTCAGTTTACCTTTCCCTTAGTACCTAACCACCTAGCTGGTGATTATTTCCGGTCGGTACCCACGAGGAGGGTTTAGATTGAGGATTTTTGCCGAGCTAATTTGACTTGAAAAAAAAAAATAATTATTTTCTTACTATTTGTATGATATCCTATTACAAAGTACCAATAAATTTATTGAAAAAACCTACTTAAATATCCTAAACTTGTTCAGTTCATTAACCTTGCCTGACAACTTCCACAGTACCAACAACCTCCACCTCCTTCTATACAACCACTTGGAATTTATAAGTTAACATCCCATACTTATAACCTATCTAGCAACACAAACCAAAACAATCAAAACAAGTTTTTAGCTTACTAACCAAGAATGACCTATATTAAACCATAAAGAAATCATATACATAGAGTATTTACACCGAACAAATTTTTTAAACCATTTCTGCACAAAATATAGAACCAAAATTGCAAATTCTGTTTTGTTGCAGATTAACATATTTTGAACAAAAAATTTATACAGAAATAATATTTATATGCAGCTTATAAAAAAATGAAATGTATTCTTTTCATATTTATACTATTTTATAATTGTAGTGGTATGGTAGTGGTAATATTTTTTTTTATTCGTTTCATTCTTATTTGTTTGTACGTATGTTTATTAGATTTGAAATTATTAGAATTTGAATGTTTAATAATTTTTGGCTGGCATATATAAAGCGTATTAAATAGCGTATGTGTGTTTTTAGTAAAATTAAAAATGATTTTATTATGTATGTATAAGAACATAACGTATTGAAGTAGGTAAATAAATAAAAAATTAGATAAGTGATAATAAGTGACTTTTATTAAATATTTTGTTTTAATAAATAAACTTAAGGTAATAAGGGAACAAATCAATGTTAAATTACAGATTCACTGAAATAAAAGTTTCTTTTCCTACTTAGAGTAAATATATAGTCATGATATACCTAGTACTAGTAAAAGTAAATAATTTTTAAAACTTTTGCAAAAATTAATAAAATAATCAAATTTTATTTAACAATTTTCTTTTTAATACCTAGTACGTAAATGTTAGAATAGCTAATATTAGAATAGGAATATTAGTACAGTACCTAAATAGGGAATCAAAAAATAACAAAAGCACATAAAATTAATTAAAAAAATGTTTTATTGCTTAAAATTAAAGAATAGAAGGAAAACATAAGAAGGGAAAAAGCCACATGGAAAATTCTAAAATAGAGTCTGATAGTATTAATTTTCCAAATGGCATAAAAAACCTTTTTTATTAGTACATTTACAAAAAAATAAAAATTCAAAATTTATGTAAACAAATTTTACAAGAAAATATAAAAAACTATTTACAAAATTATTTACAAAATTATAACTAAGCATAATAAAATACTTTAACATTTAAAAAAATTTAAAATAAAAACATAATTAATCTTTTTAACAATATTTATAGGTATTTAACTTAAATTAATAATGCATTGATTTTTAACAAAATTTTCATAAAAAAAAAAATAAAAATTAAAGTTATTAACCCATTACAAATCAAGAAAAAGTTTAAAAAAATATTTATTCAAAAATTGCAGACCATGTGAGACAAAATTTCTACTATATATATTTACTTTGAATTATTTTTGACTATTTTTTTGTCTTTCCCTTTTGGATTCCTTAGCTTTTTGTTCTTCCTCAATTATTAATTTTTCCTTTAACCATTTGGTTTCTTTTTTTAATATCAAATCGATTAGTAATTCTAAAAACTTAATTTTATGCATAAAGCATTTTTCATTTTCGTTGAACCATGTAGAATATTTATCCGATTTATTAGTAGCTTCCAAACAACAATATAAAATGTTTTTTTTTAAGTTCTTGTGATGAAGGTTTTGAGAAAAAAGTGATCAAATATATTGATTTGAAATTGGGTCAATTCAAAAAAATTTTCTGTTGGAGCTTTTAAATGGACAAAATTGTTCTGACTCAAGTAATAAAGGGCTTTCAGAAATCTTAAAAAATAAATCGTTACATGACACACAAGAAATTTTTTTCATCATTTTAAAAATGATATAACCACATATATACCTTTGTGCGTTATTCGAAACAACATTCCTTTCTGTTTCTTCTAAATTTTATCCTAAATAATTGATGACAAGGTTAGTAATATTATCATCAATTTGTTCAATTTCAATTTCTTCTTCATTTGTACCTGAGCTATATTCTTCTAATTCATAATTTACTAAATCTTCTGAAAGAAATTCATCATTATCTTCCTCACAATTCGAGTGTTCAATTTTAAAGTTAATTAATTTTACAGACATGATTTTTGCTAAGATATTACTGAATTCAGAAACAGATGGGTTATTATTACAACCGTTTCTATAACGAATTAATGAAAACAAATTTTCTAAAGCATCTTGATTAAGGCGAGACAACAGCAAATAAGAACACTCGTTTGTATTATAAATTGAAAATATATTTGAACTTAACTCTATAATGCCTGTTAAAGTTTGAAACATACCTTCAATACAATAAATTTTTGGAGAAGAGATTGGTTTTATATTTTTAAAATACTATATCATTTCTATTATGTAATGAATTATTTGATTGTTTGATTGTAAAACTACACGGTATGGGTTTTTATCATATATTTTTTTGCTATTAAGACAATCGAATAACCTATTAATTTTAAATACGAAATCAGCGGTTGCTCAAGCACAATTTTTTCGAGTAACGAATTTATTTGTTGAAACTAGTGTCCTAATAGCAGCAGCAACTGAGTGACTAAGAACCTGACTTACTAATTTAACATGACTTACTAATCAAATGAATTTGGAAAGATATGCTTTTTTGAAAGCTTTGGGCACATTTTTGGCTGTTGTCTCTTTCGTGAAAGTAAAGCGATCGAATAATTTTAAAAGAAACTTCGCCGTCATCAGTATTTAAATCATATTTGAGTAATGTATTACGAATAGATTTAATTAAGTGAACAGGATCGAAAAGTGCGAAAAATTTTTTTTCATCTCCTTTAAAGTTATAAATAAAATGGGGGTTTTCTTTGGAAACTCCTAACATTTTAAAGCATTTTCTATTATTGGGCCCCTGATCACAAATAACCGCCCTAACATCAAGACTTAGATTGAAAGCTACATTTAAATTTAACGTTAATAAATTTTGAAGATCCTGACCACTAATACCTTTTTCTGATGTGTAATAACTAAGTACATATTTCCAGTTATGTATTAAACCTTTAAGCATAAATACGCAAATGTATTTCGCGACCTCTTTTGTTTTTTCGTTGCCATTATCAGAAAGTTCAATTATTTCGTCTAACACAGAATTATAAGTTAAATCCTTTCTTATAGCTATTTCATCGAAAACTAATACTGCTTCTTTAGAAAGAGAACTAAAATTTGAAAAAATGACCCCTAATTCAGTTATATTTTTGTGATTAAAACCTACATTTAAAAATTTTACTGGAATCCACCTATTTATTGAAGAAGGGTGAGGCAAATTATATTCAATAGCATTTCTTAAAAATTTGTAACCTTTCGGCGAACTAAAATAAATATTTAAAGCGACCTTCTTTTCATCTTCTGACCAAATTTTTGTATTTTTAAAATTCATTTTTAGGAGCGTTTTTGTAGTGTTGCTTAAAAAAGGTTGTTCCTCAATTGAACTATTAAGAGAATTTAGCTTTTGTTTTCTAATTTTATGTTTTAACTTTTTATTTCGCAACTTTAAATTTTTAACAATTTTTTTTAAACTGATATATTCTTTTTTGTAGGACTTTAAATCTTTCCGCGTTATGTTATATTTTTTTAAATAAAATGTTTCTCTTTGTTGGAATTTTAAGCAATTTTTACAAAATCCAATTTCGGGAAAAACATTAGGAGATGTTGATTGATAATTGTCAAAAGGTATATATTGGTTTTCGGACGGACAACTTTCAGCAGCAAATTCTACTGTATTTATATTTTGTGATTGTTGAATTTGTTTGGAAGTTTTTTTATTGGTATTATTGCCAAATAAAAATAAAGTATGGCCCCTTCTTTTAATTTTCTTTTTCCCAAAAATTCTGTCTCAAAATGGTCTTGGCATATTCTTAATTCTTTTTTTTTTATATTTTCAATACTCACATTACATTTAGTGGACCATATTTCCAAAAGGTTTTCATCCTTTGGAAATCTATAAAATGTACCATCAAAAGACTTTTTACTTCTGTTGCATATCACGTAAGTTATTCCAGACTTACGTGAATCGCTTTTAATGTCTTTAAACATTATAATTTATCTACAATATATGCAAAAGAAATGATACATATACATATTCAATCAACTTTTAAAAACTAAAATTATTAAAATTAAATATAATCTTTAAAACTAATGGTTTTATTAAAAAACAAATTGTTTAATTTGAAGTGAAAATGGTTTTATTTCAAAATTAAAAAAAGTGATTAAAATTATTTGAGAATAGTTTTTTCTTTAATATATTAATACTTACATTTTGATTATAATTATTTGATTGAATTATAATTATTTGATTAAGATGATAATATTAATTTTTTAAATTTTAAATAAATTATAATCATCAACTAAGTAAATTTCCACTTCACCTTTTATTGCAAATTCACTTGTTCTCCAAATCACTTTCCAATATTAATAAAAAGCGAGCTCCAAATAACTAAAAAAATCATAACAGAAAAAGAATAACAAAAAATAAAACCCCGCGCTTTAAATAACTAAAAAATTTTATTCATTCATGTAATTCATGTAACGATTTATTTTTTAAGACTTCTGAAAGCCCTTTATTACTTGAGTCGGAACGATTAATTTTTCAAAAAAACTACAAAAATGACTCAGATATTGTCCATTTAAAAGCGCCAACAGAAAATTTTTTTGAATTGACCCAATTTCAAATCAATATATTTGATCACTTTTTTTCTCAAAACTTTCATCACAAGAACTTAAAAAAAAAAATTTTATATTGTTGTTTGGAAGCTACTAATAAATCGGATAAATATTCTACATGGTTCAACGAAAATGAAAAGTGCTTTACGCATAAAATTAAGTTTTTAGAATTACTAATCGATTTGTTATTAAAAAAAGAAACCAAATGGTTAAAGGAAAAATTAATAATTGAGGAAGAACAAAAAGCTAAGGAATCCAAAAGGGAAAGACAAAAAAATAGTCAAAAATAATTCAAAGTAAATATATATAGTAGAAATTTTGTCTCACATGGTCTGCAATTTTTGAATAAATATTTTTTTAAACTTTTTCTTGATTTGTAATGGGTTAATAACTTTAATTTTTATTTTTTTTTTTATGAAAATTTTGTTAAAAATCAATGCATTATTAATTTAAGTTAAATACCTATAAATATTGTTAAAAAGATTAATTATGTTTTTATTTTAAATTTTTTTAAATGTTAAAGTAGTTTATTATGCTTAGTTATAATTTTGTAAATAATTTTGTAAATAGTTTTTTATATTTTCTTGTAAAATTTGTTTACATAAATTTTGAATTTTTATTTTTTTGTAAATGTACTAATAAAAAGGGTTTTTTATGCCATTTGGAAAATTAATATTATCAGACTACATTTTAGAATTTTCCATGTGGTTTTTTCCCTTCTTATGTTTTCCTTCTATTTTTTAATTTTAAGCAATAAAACATTTTTTTAATTAATTTTATGTGCTTTTGTTATTTTTTGATTCCCTATTTAGGTACTGTACTAATATTCCTATTCTAATATTAGCTATTCTAACATTTACGTACTAGGTATTAAAAAGAAAATTGTTAAATAAAATTTGATTTTTTTATTAATTTTTGCAAAAGTTTTAAAAATTATTTACTTTTGCTAGTACTAGGTATATCATGACTATATATTTACTCTAAGTAGGAAAAGAAACTTTTATTTCAGTGAATCTGTAATTTAACATTGATTTGTTCCCTTATTACCTTAAGTTTATTTATTAAAACAAAATATTTAATAAAAGTCACTTATTATCACTTATCTAATTTTTTATTTATTTACCTACTTCAATACGTTATGTTCTTATACATGCATAATAAAATCATTTTTAATTTTACTAAAAACACACATACGCTATTTAATACGCTTTATATATGCCAGCCAAAAATTATTAAACATTCAAATTCTAATAATTTCAAATCTAATAAACATACGTACAAACAAATAAGAATGAAACGACTAAAAAAAATGATTACCACTACCATACCACTACAATTATAAAATAGTATAAATATGAAAAGAATACATTTCATTTTTTTATAAGCTGCAAATAAATATTATTTCTGTATAAATTTTTTGTTCAAAATATGTTAATCTGCAACAAAACAGAGTTTGCAATTTTGGGGTTCTATATTTTGTGCAGAAATGGTTTAAAAAATTTGTTCGGTGTAAATACTCTATGTATATGATTTCTTTATGATTAAACCCATCAATCAAAATGTAGGTCGTGCGATATCGGTGCGATATGGCATGATTTTTTCCCATGACAGACTGCCTATTTACCGACTGTAGAAATCATTATGTAGTTAGGGTCGTTGGGATTTACTTTAGAATTTCTTTTCAAATATTTAACCATTGCTATTTGCGCGTAATTTTTTATAAATTTTCGGTAGTATCCTGTAATACCTAAAAATGATTTGATTTGTTTTTGGTTGTTTGGTAGCTTCAGATCCTGTATTATCTTAATTTTATTTGGATTGGGCTTAACTCCTTCAGGGATTAATGTATGACCCAAATATTCAGTTTCTTTATGTAGAAAATTCCATTTGTCTACTTGAATTTTAAGAGATGCATTTTCTAGTTTTTCTAATATTAATTTTAAATTTATTAATTTTTTTTTTTTTTCTTTATTAATTCAATAATTTTTTTTTGATTAATACAATAATATTTACAATTTATCTATAGATTTTGTTTAAAACTAAAGACCTTAGCCGTAGCCGTATGTGTTTATGTTTAAATAATACTATATTATCAATATTCTTCAATTCAGTTGGTAACTCATTGAAAGCTTTCAAACACTTATACAAACAGTTTTTAGTTTGATTATTTGTTCTAAATAAATTTAAGTAAAAATTCGATTTATTTCTGGTGTTGTGATTATGGATGTGAAACATCCTATTCAATATGAAATTATGCTTGATTTTGTCATTAACAATTTTAAACGCTACTATATATAATTCATATTTGCAGATGCTAATGAAGCTTAAGTACCGTTGAGTGTATAGTAAGTTCGTAGGAAATCTTCTAGGATATTTATGAATGGTTTTGATAGCTTTTTTGTGCAGAACGTTAAATTTGTTTACATTGGATAATGACGTACTGCTCCATATTGGATTTAGTTATGTAATATTGGAGAGAATATATGAACAGTATATCATATATAGGTGACTATCATTAATGTACAGACGTAACCTATGTAATATGAAGATATAAGGACATATTTTCCTAGTTATATTATCAATATGCACATCCCATCTTAAATTAGAGTCTATAAAGAGACCAAGGTAATTAAAAGATTTAACAACTTCAATTCGACTGTTTTTATAGCAGAAGCTGGTGTTCAAAAGAGTTTTATTTTTAAACACAATAATCTTTGTTTTTTTTATATTTAGGTTTAAACGATGCTTTTGCAGCCATTCTCCAATTAAAATAAGGTCGCTTTCGATTGCAGTTTTTAACGAAATTTCATTATTTTCCGCATACTTTATCACAGCGTCGTCAGCATAAAACTGTATTTTTCCTTTTAATTCTAATAACCCCAACCCGTTAATGTATATTTTGAAAAGGTCAGGACCTAGTACTGATCACTGCGGTACTCCTTTCAAGACTTCTTTTGGATCACTCAAACTAGAATTTATTTTTACTCTTTGAATTCTATTATTCAAATACGATTTAAAGAATAGTCTTTGATTTATATCAAAATTTAATTTACTCAGTATATATACTAAAATATCAGGATCCACACAGTCAAACGCCTTTTCAAGATCTAGAAACACGCAGCCTACAATTTTTTTTTCATCGATACTTTTTGAAATGAAATAATTCAAATCAAGACAGGCAGCTGTTGTGTTTAAATTTTCTTCAAAGCCATATTGAGCATCATTTAAGATATTATTGTTTTTTAAAAAGTAGTTTAAACGTTTTTTGACTATAGTTTAAAATATTTTTGAAAATGCAGTCAACACTGAAATCGGCCTATAGTTTGAAGGGTTTCTTTTATCTCCACTTTTAAATATAGGAGTAACAATTGCAGTTTTTAGGGCTTGCGGGAAAATTTTAGTTTCAAAAGAAGTATTTATGAAATTGACCAGAATAGAGGAAAGTTTTTCGGAGAATCTTTTAATAAATTTAGCTGAAATAAGGTCAAAGCCTGTAGCTGCTGCCGACTTTAATTTACTAATGGCCTGATTGACTTCCTCTAAATTAGTTGGTGTTAATTCAAAAGCAGAGTGAATATTAAATAGGTAGTTGTTATTTAGATAATTATAATCTATACTTTCATTTGAAACTTCAATTTCCTTTGTAACATTGACAAAATATTTATTAAAATGTTCAGCAATTTCCCTTTCATTGTCAATATCGATCTCATCGATCTCCAGAGTTTTAATACTACTTTCAATACTATCAGTGGTTCTACTAAACATAATTCTTTTACACAAGTTCCAAAATTTTTTAGTATTGGAGTGATCTCGTGTTAGTTTCTCTTGATAAAGTTTTTGTTTGGCTTGTTTGACTAAATTTTTGTTCTTTATCTTATAGAAATGAAAGAGTTCCTTTATATGTACGTCCTCTGGGTACTTCTTCCCTAATTCTCATAGCCCTCGCAATTTCATCATTCATCCATTCATGTTTATTTTTATTTTTAAAAGGAGTTTGTTTTGTATTTCTTATTATAAGATCAGTTAACTCGCTCACTAAATTGTCAAAGTCAGGTAAACTACCGGCTCTATTCCAAATTTCATCACTTTCAATAGAGTTATAATCTACAACAGTTTTAACTTTGGAATGCTTTTCTAATTTGGGACATTTATCTATACTGACAAATAACATTTGATGGTCTGAGAGATCTGTGTCCACAATGTGTAAGTAGTATCGGTACTTGACTAAATCTGTTATGACGTGATCTATTATAGTTTTGGTATTCATTCCGAATCTTGTAGCATATTTTTCAGTTAACCTGTTGCAAATTACAAATCCGTTTCTGATTAAGGTATTTGTGAAACGTTCTACTTCCGCACTGACTGTATTGAGTAAGTTAATATTAAAATCACCCAAGATTAACGAGTTTTTATTTTTTAGTGTATGATCATCTAAAAATTGGATAAAATCATCAAAATTTGTATTATGCGATTTATATACACCAAAAATATTAAAATCCTCTAATTTATTTCTTAAGCTTCGAATATTTAAATATAATATTTTAAAATTTTTATTATAATTAGATTTGATAACAAGGTTGTCTAGCTCTGTATAGTAATTTATGTTTAAATGCTCTACAACGGCAACATCATCACATGTATCCATACTTATTACATTTTAATAAATTACTAAATGACGTTCGTATAAGATTACAATATTCTAGAAAGAGATGAATATATGTACACATATTTTTGTTTATCGTATGAAATGAGTTATCAGGTGTTTTTGTGGTACTGGTATTTATATTTGTATTGTGGAGAACATAATAATAAAATAAATAAAGTGTAATTATTTGTTTCACAATTTTAAAATAATAAATTGTTTTTTTTAAATTCAAATTAATATAGCATACGATAAATAATAGTCTTTTCTAATTAAATCTAAATAAAATTAATATTGAATTAAGTATAAAAATTGTAAAAATAAAATTTAAAAAGTTTATATTAATATAATTTTTAAGATTATTTTTAAGGTTTATGTGCATTTTTAACTTTTGAAATAATTTAGAATATTTTAAGCTTTTTTTGTTATTATAAAAATGAATTAGAATAATAAAGTAAAAATAAAAAATACAAAAATAACATACAAAAATAACATAAGATATATCTTGTTTAACTTAACAAAAAATAATTCATGATTGGGCTTTTCAGAAAATTTACAAGAGAAATCGATTGAAAAGTTATTTTTTAAGGTTATGTGTAAATTTAATGATTTTACAACTAAAAAATATATCAAGGTATAATACAAGTACCAAATAAAATTTAAAGTAATAAAAAAATTATTCTTGAATTTTAAGTGCCTTTTTGACATAGTGAATATCAGTGAATGAAAGAATTTTATATACCTTGCTATTCTCACTTTGGCGAAGGAAGATTTGTCCATCTCTGACCCATAAATACTGCAGTGATTTTGCCAGTTTAATTTGTTTTGCTTCACGATATAATTTAATTTGAAGTGGTGATAAGTGATGACGAAAAAATAGTTCATTATTCTTTGATGTAGCTAAGTTTATTTCCGATGTGAATAAGTGCTTGTAATTTCTTTTTTTTCCCATCAACTCGTTTTTTGCTTTTTGTGAGAACATCTCAACCATATATAACAGGCTAGGTGTAAAGTTTTGTTCGGTTTTTTTGACGAATAATACTGATTCTAGAAAAATCTGCTTCAGAAATATTTGCACCAATTTTTTTTGATATATCGAGCATTACATTTAAGGGATTCTCAACTTCAGCAGGTAAACCAGCCAATACAATGTTATTTTTGTTGTGTTGCTTGTTAGAATCATCAATGTCATATTCAAGTTTATTCAATCTAAACTCCAACTGATTTGTTCTTTCCTTTGTACAAGCAAGACGCTTTTTTAATTCTTCATTTTCTTTTAACAAATCTTGGTTTTGCGCTATTATGTCACCCATATGCACTTGCGATGTTCTTATATCAATTATTACAGCTCCTAGTATCTTGAGAAACACAGCCATTTTCTTTATATCACAATTGCTTGGATCGAATTTGGCTTACTCTTCAATATTTCTTATGTTATGATTAAAACTTTCCTCTTCGTCCTCTAATACCACATGAGACTTGTCATTTTCTGTAGAACATTCTTGGCATGTCCAACTTGCGTTCCCACTTCTTACAGCCTTAGTTTGTTCATCTGTGACATTTGCACATATATTATGGAAGAACTGACGACATACTCCTTCATTGCATTGGGTTCTCTTAGATTCTTCTATAATTCCATCTTTGCATACTGCACATACTTTTGGAATATTTCCTTTATTTACTTTTATTTTTGGCATATTTAAGCAATGTTTAATTTGCTCTGGATTTGCTAATTTTTTTATTGATTCTTAATTATAATTATTATTTGTTATTTTGTTATTGTTATAAGATAATATATATATTTTTTAATTTTTTAATGTAAATGTTCTTTGTTTACTTTTTCTTTTTTGTATGGAAACCGTACTTTCTTTTTTTTCTTTTAAAGAAAACTAATTAATAAGTTTAAATTTTTTTCAATATTTTTCCACTTTAATTTAAATATTTTAAATATTTGAAGTTTAATTATATTGATTTTTATTGATTCTTAATTATTTTTATTATTTGTTATTTTGTTATTGTTATAAGGTAATATATGTTTTTTTATTTTTTAATGTATATGTTTTTTGTTCACTTTTCCTTTTTTGTATGGAAACCGTACTTTTTTCCCTGTTTAAAGTAGTATGATTGAAAGTTTATAATGAAATAATTTAAATTTGTTTTTCCTTTTTTTTTTTTTCTTTTAAAGAAAAGTAATTAATAAGTTTAAATTTTTTTTTTTTTCAATATTTCTCCACTTTAATTTAAATATTTTAAATTTTTGAAATTTGTTCACTTAGCGAATAACTGAAGACTAGAATATCATCTAAGTAAACTACGCAAATTTTATTGATATAATTTCTGAGAACTGAGTTTATCAATCTTTGGAAAGTAGATGGAGCATTCTTGAGACCAAAAGGCATTCTAACAAATTCATAGTAGAAAAGGCTGTTTTTCTTCTAACTTCTCTTTTTACTAGAATTTGGTGAAAACCTTTGGCTAAATCCAAAGTTGTAAAATATTGTGCTTTTCCCAATTTTATATTAGACAAATTATATTAAACTATTATCTATATTAGGTATTGGAAATTAATCGCTTACCGTAACATCATTTAGTTTTGCGATAGTCCACTACAAGGCGCCACTTTTTCTTATCTGAATTATCTATTTTTTTGGTACTATCCACAAGGGGCTGTTATATGGTGAGTTACTTTCCCTTATAATACCCTGGTTTAACATCTCTTGTATTTGTCGTTCAATTTGTTTTTCATGAACTTGTGGATATCTATAAATTTTAGAATAGATAGGACTACTTGTAAGGGTTATAATCTCATGTTATATTTCATGAGTAAAAGATAGATTTTCTCCTTCTTTAAAAAATAAATGTTCGTGTTGTTTTAATAATGTTGATATTTTATTTTTTTCTTCATTATTTAGATGACTTAAATTTAAGTCCTTTAGCTTATTACTTTCTAGGGTGTTTATTTCGTTAATATCGAAAGAAAGTAGAAAATTTTCAAAGTATATTTTGTTATTATTTATTTCTAAAAATTTGTTTTTCATATCAATTTTCGCACCAAAAGAAACCAAAAAGTTTTGTCCTATGATAGCGTTATATTTCTTGCTGAAAAAGTTGTGAATTTTCCATGAAAGGGTTCCAGAAGTCTGAAATTCTTCTGGTATTGGTCTGATAATTTTTTTTTGTTACTTTATTTAAACCATTAAGGGTTTTAAAGAAGAACGGTTTGTCTAAGTTCTTTTCTTTAAAGTTTTTTAAAATATTATATTTAATTGTGCTTGTATCAGAGCCGGTGTCTATCAAGCATTTTAGTTTTTGATTATTAATTGTTAAAGTTACTGTCGGTAATTTGTTGTCCAAGGCTGTCTTGTAAATTTTACGTCATGTTCTTGCGTTTTTCGTATATTTTCAACTTCCATGGGTTCGGCAACCTCGCTGTTGTTATAGTATCTTGTTTGTCTTGTACTGTTAGAGCATCTCGAATATCTAGATTGCTGTGTGCTATTATTACTATTGACTTTTTTATATTGGGTAGCAATATTATAGTTATTGGATTGTTGCGAACCAGAATTGTTGTTAAAATTACTACTAGTATTGTTATCATTATTATACTTATAACTAAAATTATTATTATTTCTATAATTATGATAACTCTTCTTATTGTTATAATAATTGTTATTATTTTTATTGTCATTTTGGTAGTATTTTTCTATTATATATTCAGAAAACTCAGAGAATCTATTATATATTTCTATTATTGTACTATTTGAAGGGATATGCCCTTTAACTAAATTATCTATTTTTTCCGTTAAAATTCCTACTAAAAATTTATCATTATTTTATGAAAGGTTTGATATTATTGAATTCGTAAACTTCGCTTAGTTTATAGTTTGACTTTCTTAGATGATTAAATAAATCTCTTAAATTACTTACTTTTATATTTCTACACTCGTTGATCAACTCTACATAATCTTTTCTAGGGCGAAAATGTAATTTTAAATCTTGCTTTACTTTTTCCATGTTTAATTAGAGCCTAATTTCTGTATACATCTTTTTCCATCTCCTTGTATTTTATTATTATACACAATATCCATGACGTAATTTTTAAGGTTGATGTTTGTGTTACAAAGTTCAGCTGCCTTATTAACTGCCTTTATGAATTCTGACAGATTCATTTTTACCATTAAATAGTGTTAACCTCCGAAAATGGTTTACCTAACACTTGTTCCGGTATTAATTCTAACATATTAGGTTGATGTTGATATTGCTGTTGTTGTGCTGCTTATTGCTGTAGTGCGATTTGTTGTTGTTTTACGATTTATAGTTGCTGTGCGACTTGTTGTTGCTTTTCGATTTGTTGTTGTTGTGCGATTTGTTGTTGTTGTCGTCGTTCTTGCATAAATTCTTCTAGTTGAGCCTCTTGACGAAGAATCATTTTATCGAATATTTTTTGTCTATGACTTTTGTTCATGCAGAGTTATATTTATTTATAAATATATATGTTTTTTCTTTATTCACCAAATTAATGTTTAAAAAAAAAAATTTTAAAAAAATGTTTCACATGTTAAACTTTTTTTTTTAAAAAGGTTCAAAATTTAATCTTCACATTAAATTTTCCACGACTGCGCCAGTTACGTTATTTTATTTAATTAAAACAATTTAGTTCTTTTGTTGTGGTGTTAAGATTGATTTTTATTTTATATGTTGATTTATTTATATTAAAAATTTTAGAATTACTTAATGCTAAGATTAGTTTTGACATTAGTATATTTGATAATTTGTATTTGTTGAATATTGTTTATAAAATTATTGTGATTAATTATTTCTAAGATAGTATATTGTGATCTGATATATTTGATTTTAAGTGAACAATATTTAGTAATAGAATCATCACCAAATAAGAAACAATTTAATTCGACTACTGCCTTGTATTGGTTAACGTAAGCGTCTGAAAAATTTTTTATATTAAAGTTGAAATCACCTATAATAATAAATGAATTATTCTTGTGTGTTCGGTTTAAATGTTCATTAAATAAATTAATGAAGTGTTCAATTGAATTTTTATTATTTTCTGGAGGTCTATATACTGTGGTGACTTCAAGTGTTTCTTTTCCGACAAAAATTTTTAAATGTATAAAGTTATCAGCATATATTTTTAGTGTTTTAGAATTTATTGAATTGTGTACTAATACACCTACACCTCCACCTTTTCTATTTACTCAACATGAAAATATTTTATTGTAGTTTTTTAGATTTATCAGTTACATCTTTATTTATCCAAGTTTCAGTGAATAGTATTAAATGAATAGGGTATTTTATTTTACCTAAGTAATATGCTATGTCATCCATTTTGTTTTTAGACTTCTTATGTTTAAATATATAATTTTAAGAGATTGTTCTGATTCAAATTTAATATCTTCTATCTTATATATTTTGCTAATATGGGTTATTAAGGGAGAAGTAATGAAATTTGACTGATTTTTAGTTGTCATTTGCAAATTTATTTAATTGGTTTATACTTAGTATTCTAATTATTTTGCTATCCTTACTCTCCCTCACCAGGAGTTTTCCATCATTGACCCATATATACTTAAGTTTATTTTGTTTTTTCAAGTCTCTAGCTATCTTGTTTAAATAATTATAGTGTTTTGTTAGGTTTTTGTTGATAAATATCGTTTGCATATTGTTAGTGGAATCACCAATCAATTAATCCAAGTAATATTAAAGAATTATTGAAAGAAATGAGTGAGAATAATATATCAAAAGTAAATGAATTAATGAAAAATAATAATAAAATTTGGAAAAAAATGTATGTTGTATGTTGAATGAAATAAAAAAAAAATGTCTTATACAGATCAATTAAGAATGCCATTAATTATCAAACCAAAAGAAGATCAAGATAGTGAAAAAACGATTAGTGAAATTAAAAATATAATTAATCCTTCAGCATTATCTGTAAAAATTAATAATACTCAAAAATTAAAAAAAAATGGTGCGGTGTCAATTAATTATGTGAACAAACTATCAGCTGATAAAATGAAACAGGAAATTGAAAAGAGCTTAGGTGAAAATTATGAAGTAAAAGCTACAAATATGAATAATCCTAGAATTTTAGTAGTTGGTATGAGTGAAAAATTAAGTGCAGATGAAATAGAAAAAGCTATTAGAGCACAAAATAATTTTGAAATAATTAAAAATAATTAAATGTCATAAAGTGTATCAGTCTAAAAAAAGCGATAGTTTTAATGCGACAATAGATGGAAATGGTAGATGGAAATGTTTTTAAAAATTTTTTGGAGGAAGGTAGAATCAATATTGAATGGAATAGGTGTAAAGTGTACGAATTAGTAAGTGTACTCAGATGCCACAAGTGCTATGGATACAATCACATGGCAGATAAGTGTACTATAGGAGAATGCTGTTATAAATGTGGAGAAATTGGACATATAGCAAACGATTGTGAAAAAAATGCTATAGGTTGTTTAAATTGTTGTAGAGCCAAGGACAAACTTAATTTAGCAAACGGGGACCATGATACAAAAAGTGAGGATTGCCCTATTTATCAAACAAAATTAAATATACAAAAAAAAAAAAAATTATATATTAGCAATTAAATAAAATTCAATGTGTTTACTTAAATGTACAAGTTAAATTTACTTAACTTTGACGATGTTGTCAAAAACCATTTTGACTTTGTAATGTTAAGTGAAGCTCATTTATCGGATGAAGACTATCATAATTTAATTAACATGGATAATTATAATATAGTGGCAGTAAATTCGGTTTCCAGGCATACAGGGGGTGTACTGATTTATATTAAAAAACAGTGGTCATATGAAGTTATATTATGGTCTAATGATGTAAAAATTTGGTGGCTTGTAGTCATTCGCTAGCACAAATTATGATTTTCATAGTATTTTCAATTCATACGTAGACAAGGTTAAAAACAAGGTTATAATAGCAGGGGACTTTAATATTAATTGTACAGTATAAGTACAAACAAATAATTCTCGAAATAGATTAGCAGAAACAATATGTGATAATAGTTTCAATTAAATAGTCACTAGGATAACAGAAAATTCAAGAACGCTAATTGATTATGTTGTAGAAAACGATCAATACAATATTAAAGCTAAAGCTGCTAATGAATTAAAAATAAGTGACCATGAAACTATAATAATCGATATGAATGCAAATGTAGATTTAGTCAAAACAGAAGAAACAAAATATTTGAAATATGATCAAAAAATTTCGAAATAAAATAATTGGTAGTGATCTAATGACGACATATTTTCTTGAATGAGTAAAACTGAATTATTTAATAAATATTGTAAATAACTTTATTGTTACAAAAAGGTTAAAATATAAACATCAACAATTTTATTCTGATGAATTAGAATTACTTAAAAACGAAAAATTAAGACAATATAAAATTTCGATAATTAATAATAGCCATGAAGAATGGAAAAAATATAAAATAATAAGAAATGGATATAAGAATAAATTAAAAAACGCTAAATCAAAGTTAATATCGACTAAAATTAATAATGCTGTTGATCAAAAGTCAATGTGGAGAACAATAAAAAGACTAGTTCTAAAGAAACCAAAAAATGAAATATAGGAAGCAGAATTTCATAATAAAAAATGTAAAATTAATTCAGAAATAGCTAAAAATTTTAATAGATATTTATTTTGTTGAAAGTGTTGAAGATGTTAATAAATCGATACCGGTTACACAATATGAAATTATAATAGGAAATATAAGTACTCAATTCAGATTTAAGCTGTTAACATGAGAAGACTTCAAATTATTAATAAAGTTAATCAATAAAAAAAATGATACCAATTTTTGTAATGTTAAAATGATAAACGATTCTTTCGACTTAATTGGTCAGAATGTTCTATCAGAGGTTCTATCGCATCATTAAGAACGGGAGTTCTTCCTGAATGTTTGAAGGAATCTATGATTGTTCCTATTGAAAAAGAATACGACAAAATGTTCGGAATTTCGTCCTATCAATATGATGAGCATTCTATCAAAAATTATAGAGAAGGCTGTATATAATCAATTAGAGAACTACTTCGAAAAAACTGGTTTAATTTCTCTGAATCAATCCGGATTCCGCAAAAACCATAGCTGTGAAGCACTATTGAATGTGGTTGTAACTAATTGGAAGATTGCTGTGGATGATAATAAAATTATAGTAGCGCTTTTTTTGGACCTAAAACGAGCATTTGAGACTCTAGATCGTGACATTTTATTAAATAAATTAAGCAGATATGGCATTAATCAAAATGAAATAAGATGGTTTGAATCATATTTAAAAGGAAGAAGACAGAAAACAAAAGTAAATGGAGTGGTTTCAAATCAAATAAATGTTGAACTTGGATTCCAACAAGGTATGGTACTTGGTGTTCTGTTATTTTTAATATATATTAATGATATAAATAAAGTTTTAAATTTTGGTAATATTGCATTATTTGCCGATGATGCTTTGCTTTATGTACTAGGAAATTCAATTGATGAATGTAGTTGAAAAATTAAGCAGAACTTAGAAAAATTGAATAAATGGTTTATTAATAACAAATTAAAGCTTAATTTCGAAAAGACTAAATGTATGATAAAAAATAGTAATATAAGTAAAGAAATTATAATTGAGAACATAATAATAGAATAAACAAAATTAAATACTTTGGCGTAGTTGTTAATGATAAATTAAATTTTAAAGCGCATATGGATTATATATGTAAAAAAAATTAATAAAAAAATAGGTTTTTCTATAAAATTAGAAATAATTTAACGACGTTAAGTGCAATTAAACTGTGTAATGTAATAGTAAGACCGCATTTTGAATATTGATCTCAATTCTTTTCATGTTTAACTTAGAGATGTACAAAAGTAGTAGGGTAGGGTACAAAATTGCTTAGTAGGGTACAAAAATTGAAAAATCGAGGAATGACAATTATATTAAAGCTAGGCAGGTATTCGTCTAAATCGTTTATGTTAGATTGTTTAAAATAGATGAGCGGGTCACAAAAAATTAAATTTAATGTTTTCTTAATAATATTTAAAATAAAAAATAAACTAATGTCAGTATATTTAACCAATAGATTAGTTTATGTTCAAGACGTTCAAAACTATTATTTAAGAAGCATTTTGAATTTTAGATTAAGTTTATTTAAAATGAAAAAGAGTGCAGTAGAGTAGACTGTGTCATCTCTGGTATACCCGTATGAACGTAATATATCCTGTTTCTATAAAACTTGATCATCTTTTAAAAACATTCAGATGTTTTAGTACCGACGTTAACTACAGAGATATATTTATGTGAATTGTGGAGTAGTATGACAGCAACCCGAATCTTTTGCACCTAGTTTCATTATGTTCCAAGAAATGCAAGAAGCCTGAACCGGCTGCTTTAGACCAATCAAATTTTACAAAAGTTTTTGG
Source organism: Poecilobothrus nobilitatus (assembly GCA_947095535.1). Classification (NCBI taxonomy): domain Eukaryota; kingdom Metazoa; phylum Arthropoda; class Insecta; order Diptera; family Dolichopodidae; genus Poecilobothrus; species Poecilobothrus nobilitatus. The sequence goes on from OX352772.1 coordinate 115,259,560, forward strand.
CATGTAACTCGACAATTTTTTACTAAATTTCAGATAACTATAGCTTCAATAGACACTGAGTTATTTTCATTTAAAAAGAGAAGTTGTATGGCAGCTACCCGAAGTTGTTGCACCAGCAGAACATAATTTTACAGAAGTTGTTGCCATAAAACTGGATCATAATTTCTAAGATTTCAGACCCCTAGCTTCATTAAGTTCCAACAGGTGCAAGAAACCTGAACTGGCTGCTTTAGACGAACCAAATTATACAAAAGTTGTTGGCATATAACTCTACACCTCTTTACTAAATTTCAGATTCTTAGCTTTAGTAGACACTGAGTTATTTTCATTTAAAAAGAAAAGTTGTATGGCAGCTACCCCAATCTGTCATACCATCACAACCAAATTTTACGGAAGCTGTTACCATATGGCTTGATCATCATTTGCAAAATTTCAGATACCTAGGTTGAATAGACACTGAGTTATTTCCATTTAAAGAAAGAAGTTGTATGGCAGCTACTTAAACCCGGCGGCCGAAAATGCTGGATTTAAATAGCAAAACTAACAATTTTGCAAAAGTGACGTAAAAAATATTGCAGCTTCCTACCTCCTTTATTTTGTAAGTTATCGTGCGGACGGACACTGAGTTATTTTTTTCATTTAAAAAGAGAAGTTGTATGGCAGCTACCCGAACATGTTGCACCAGCACAACCAAATCTTACAGAAGTTGTGGCCATAAAACTTGATCATCATTTGAAAGATTTCAGACGCGTAGCTTCATTAAATTCCATGAGGTGCAAGTAGCCTGAACCGGCTGCTCTAGACCAACCAAATTTTAAAAAAGTTGTTGGAATGTAACTCGACACCTCTTTATTAAATTTCAGATTCCTAGCTTCAATATACACTGAGTTATTCTCATTTAAACGGAGAAGTTGTATGGCAGCTATCCGAACCCGCCGCTTCAAAAGAACCAAATTTTACAGAAGTTGTTGCCGACCGAAAATGTAGGATTTAAATAGCAAAACTAACAATTTTGCAAAAGTGACGTAAAAAAAATTTCAGCCTGCTAGCTCTTTTATTTTTTGAGTTATCGTGCGGACGGACGGACGGACGGGCGGACGTACATGGCTTAATCGACTCAGAATTCGATTCTGAGCCGATCCATACATTTGGCACTATATCTAGCTCGACTCCTTTAAGGTGTCACAAACGTAATGGTAAATTTATTATACGGGTATAAAAAGCAGAACACAGAATATGTTAATGTACAATGGATTTAAATTATATAATGAATGAATTATCAAATAATTAAAAAATTTAAAAAAATTTTTTGATCTTTAAAAAGAATTTAAATAAGTATATTCAAGATAATATTAATTAAAAAAATAAATGTTAAATATTAAAAAAAAACAAATCAGTTGATAAAAAATAATGTAATGAATTGTATATAATAGTAAGAAATTACTAAATAAATAAATAAAATAAAATAAAAACTACAATCAAATGCTTTTTTAAGATCTAGAAAACACAACCCACATATTTTTTATTATCCATATTTTTCGAGATGAAATCTGTTAAACATAGACAAGCTGCTGTTGAATTGGATCTTTTTTCGAAACCAAACTGTTCTTCACATAAAATACCATTGGAATTCATAAAAGTGTTGAATTTATTTTTAATAATAATTTCAAAAATTTTTGAAAACGCTGGTAATACGGAACTAGGACGGTAATTAGAGCATTCTGTACTATTCCCGTTTTTATAAATAGGAGTGACAATGGCACTTTTTAAATTAGACGGGAAGAGGCCTGTTTGAAGAGTCTTGTTAATAAATTTGACGATGGTAGGAATTAGTTTCTCTGTAGATATCACACCCTGTCGCCGCTGTTCAATTTAAAGTTAATTGAAAATTCGAATAAATTATTCTCTCGAATTTATTCATATAATTGAAATCAATATTGTCATTGGAAATTTCAATATGCTAATGCTAATGTTGCTAATATTAATAAAATAATTATTCATATGCTCTAAGATTTCATTTTGAGATTCTAATGTTTGATTATGACAAAGAGAAAGAGCCTTTATTAAATTTTTTTCTCACCATTTTGCTTTTCATTGAACATTATTTCTTTATATAAATTCCAAATTTGTTTATAATCACAGTTTTGTGCTATTTTGTCAGAACAGTATTTTTTTTTAGCCTCAACTATTAACTTTTTTACATTGTCTCTATATTGCAAATATAAATTGTTAATGTGATTGTTATATCTAGAAATTTTTTTTATAATTAAAGAATGAGTTTCCAATTTTTATTTTCGTTTAAATTTGTTCTGTGATCCACTCATTTTTTTTTTTTTTAATTTTTAACAGTGTGTTAATTTTGATAATTGAACTATGATCGGAAACAATTTCTCCAAAGTCAGTGTACGCGTCAAAATTTGACCATATTTTATCATTTGCAAGATTATCAAAGCTTAATATAGTTTTATATTGGAGTCTTGTACTTATTGTGGGTTTGTGAACTATACTAATAAAAAGCATTCGATGATCAGAAAGATATGTATCTAATATATGGAAGTAATATTTTTGTTTTACTAAGTCTGTGATAAGTTGATCGATTATTGAATTGGAGTGCATGCCGATTCTGGTAGAATATTTTTCGAAAATGTTATTAAAAATTAAAGATTAGGTATGTCATTTCTTACGTAAATTACTATCTATGTCATTTCTTACGTAAATTGCAACCCCGCTATATGCATCATGTCTATTGCTAAAATACGAGGTGAAACCATTGATATTAAAAAATTTATTTTCTGATATAATTAACCATTTTTCTGTCAATACTATCATATGTACGTTACAATTTTCGCGTAAACTTAGAATACAATTTTTTCGTAAACTTCATACAATTTTTTGCGTAAACTTAGAATATTTAAATACATAATATTTTAAGTTATTTTTATATTTATGTATTGCTGAAGTTTGATCAAAGTTAATGTAATGATCCACCTTTATGTTATCTTTAATATTATCAATATTATCGAAACTCATTAAACAAAAACGAAGTAATTAACCCAACCCATTATCTATATTTATATTTATACTATATTTATTTATATGTATATATATATACATATATAGATGTTAATATATATATGAATGTATATATTTATGTATGTATATGTTTATGTATATATATATATATATGTATATATGTATACGTATATATATGTATTTAGATATGGATATATGTATATAATTTTATGTATTCATACATTTCTAAACCTTTTTGTTGATACCCCACATGATCATCTCATTTACCATCAGTAAAATGATGATAAAAAAAAAATAGAAACCGATCCTACTTTCTCAATATTTTCTCATCATTTTTATCATTTTAGTGTCAAAAACAGCTGTACGATAAAAATGGCTTCTATTTTTTTGAAATTTTGTGGGACCGTTCAGATAAATATATTTGAAGTTTGTTATGTCAAATGCAAAAATTCAAATTTCATTTATTTTAAATTAAATTTAAATAATTGTTATCCAGCAAACAAGTAGGTGAGTTAAATTTATTTATTTCTTAAGAAAAATGAAAAGATAAAGTCAAATCACATAAAGATTAATATGAGTTTTAATGGTAATTTTTATTGTTAATTATATAAAATTTAAAAAATACAGTAATAATTAGAAAAATTTTCCTTAAATTTTTTATCTAATACAAACAATTTAAGTGAAAAAGTGATATTGTATGTATATATGCATATTTTTTTAGAAACAATTCAAGTGAAATGTATCTTGTATTATTAACAAAAAAAATTGATTTTACCAAGTACCTAAACAAATAAAAATTACCAAAATAAATATTAGAACAAAATTCATGTTACAAAATTATTGGATAGGTACTATAATAATACAAGACTAAAAAAAACTTACATATGTATATATCATTTTCACTTATTAATATTAAATTTTTAACATCACTTTAGATCAATGCTTCTAGAGCCAGCGGGGCTGGAGTTTGTGAGTTGTACGATTCCAGGCTGTACTGGTTTGTACTCATCAGGGACCTTGCAGTTCCAAAGGCAAGAAAATCAAACGTAAGTTTTTTAGAACTGAAAATTATCATAATATTAATTCAATTATTGGGGCCTCGTCGCCTAATGGGTAACAGCGTAAAAAATACGCTGTAAACACCGAGGGAGTGTGGGTTCGAATCCTATACACGTCGTAAGAGTTATTCCCCCTTACGACATTTACAGCCACGCCACTTATATATTTTGTTATATTGTTGAATATGTTCTTCGGAACAATAAAAAAACGACATACACAATTTTGTGGTTGGTCTTAAGACTGATTTTTATTTTATATCTTTAACTTATTTATATTAAAATTTACATATTATACTTATTGCTAACATAAGCATTTCGTAACATAAAACAATAACATTACTTAATACTAATTTTCGAAATGCTTATGGATTTGTTTTTATTAAAATTTATTAATTAAAATTTACTAAAGAAATGCTAAGTGGCATTTCCTGTTATTGATTAATTTATTTATCAAAAGGTGAATGAGTTTTAGATACTTTTATATTAATCAAGGTTAATTGATTCAAAGTTCAAAAACATTGTTAATGCTTAAAGTTTACAAACTTTGAATATATAACTCCTCCATGCCTTGACAGAAGACTCTCCGTAGTCTTTGAACTTTAAACATTTTAATAAATTTATTTAAATATACATAATTAAGTAGCTATATAAAAATGTTTGTATTAGAATTCTAAATAATCTTAAAATTACAAAAGAAATTCAAAACAAAAATTAGGTTACAAATCAAAAATGCACTTAGTAAATAAAATTATGACATAATAGACATTTTTTTTTTTTTTTTTTGTGCGGAATAATTTTTGTTTAGAAAGAAAATTATTTTAATGCAATTTCATAAGTATATTATATTTTTTGTATAAACATTTTTTTTTTGTTTATTTCTTAGAGTTTAAGTTTCAAATAAAAAAAAAATTATTTTTTATAATTATTGTTTTACAACTGCGTTAGCTTAATTTAGTGAACTTGAAAAAAAAAAAAAAAAAATTGGCAATGAAATATTTATTTACAAATTATGATTACATTTAGAATACGATATTTAATACATTTCTTCTCTAAAAACTAATTGTTAACATAGGTCAGTCAAAAATTAAATTAAAATATTATTATGTAGTATAATTCTTGTTTTTTCTTTTCTAAATTTTTGATAATACAAAGTGAGTTACAATTATATTTTTATATATTTTGTTTTTGTTTATTAATTGTGAAGAGTTTATTAGTTTTATGATATCTTATACTAACAAAATTAAAAAGATTAAAGAAAAAAAAAGTTTTGTTTAATACATAGTTGTAGTTACTTTTTTTTTTATATTTATAAACATATATACATAATATGGTTTATATTTTATTAGACAATATTGACTAATTTTGATTAATTTAAACAACTAATTAATTAATTTATCATTAACTTAATAGGGTTTGCATATTAAAATTTATAAATTGTTTAAAACATAGTATTAGTTTTCATTGTTTTTATATTTATTTATAATTTTTTTAAAATCTATGTCATGGTCAAGTTTTGTATTTTGCTGGATGTTTTTTATAACACCGATTTTAATTCGTTTTTGTCTATATATAATATAAGAAATAAAAATTATTATTATTACTACGATTACAATTATTGTCCCTAATATAAAACTATAACTTATATTTTTATGATACTCGAGTTCTTCAATTTTTTTTAAATTTTTTTCCTGACTAAGTACAATTTTTTCGAATGATAAAATTTCGTTATTATTGAATGTTACATTTTCATTTTTGGGTATTACAAATCTTTGAGTAAATATTTTTCGATTATTACTAAATTCTCTACTGTTAATTTTAATTGTACAATTATTAAAATTTATAAAGTAATTTCTTTTAAGAGAAATTTTTTTTTCGTGACAAGTACTCGTTAAATTACTAAGTTTCAAATTGTTTACAATAATAATATTTTCATCTATTACAAGTATTTCTTCTTTTATTCTGTTTACAAATTTACAACTTTTTTGAATTATACAGTTTTTGCTTTCAGCTAATTCTTTTGATGTTTTTCCTTCTTTGTAAGAGAGTGTTTTTTTGTCATGGTGTATTATGAATTCAATGTCAGTCTCTATTTGTTTTTGAAAAGAGTTAGTAATAGGTATTAAAATATTTTTGCTTTTGTGAAAGAATGTGTTGGAATTTTAAGAGCAGGAATTATAGATTCGTCAATATGTTTGGGAACAGCTAGTCGGATATTGGATAACTTATGGAAATCGAATTGATAAAAATGTATTTCTTTGTCCGTCAGTATATTAGGATGCAGACGACCGAATCCAGCTGAGGCGATATTATCCTGTATATGGTTAATTTGTTATTCTAGGAAATCTAACTTATACATTTGTTCTAGTAAACCAATTTCCGATTTAATTGTTATCTCTTCGCTGTCAAGTTTTTTAATTTTTTCTAATATTTGTACTCTATCTTGTTCGATTATGTCTTTTATTTGGATAAATGTTTTATTAAAGTTCTCGTTTATCTTTATCTGTTGGTTTGAGTTATCAATTATATTATGATTATTTTGGTCTATGCCCAAGAGATGGTTTTCAATGTTTGTTCTATCGTCATTGTCCATTGATGCAAAAAGCCAATTAAATATATTCTCCCCAAAGTTAATGAGACCATTTTTTTGTCTATAAGGAATTAGTGTTTTTATATTATTTTTTATTCTATTTATTTTGATATCTATTATATTTTTATGGTTATTTAAATGTATCATATTAAATGTTGATTCTATTGTATTAACTAAATTTAATATATCGTTTGGGTAGATTTTATGTAGGATTATGTCGAATTTGTCCACTATTTCAACGTTACTTACTTTCATTTCGGCATACCCTAATTCAGTTTCTATTTTTTCGATTATCATTGTTTGGTGGGATGCTGCCGATATTAGTAGCAAGAGTATCCCCAGTGCTATTGTCTTCACTGTTATTTGAGTAGTCTGCATTTAAATGGACGTTTAATGTTAGTTTCGTGAACATTACTTAAGTTATATTTTCTAAATTTAGGTTCTTCCTTATGCCTAAGCGATTTATAATTTTTTATGTAGTCAATTTTTCTCTTTTCATTGTAATCTTCTCTATTACAGTTTCTTTTATTAATAATATTTTGTTTTAAGTTTTTCAATCTTTCGTACACTTTTATGTGGCCTACTTCTTTATTTTGAACAAGTAGTGGGCTTGTTTTAATGGAAGAGTGGAAAGTATTATTTGAAATTTCTACAGCTTTAAGAATTTGTCATTTGATTGGTAGTTTTTCTTCCAGATTTAATTATTTAATTTTCTCCGTTATGGTACCGTTAAGTCGTTCAATGTCGGTGTTACCTGTATGGCTATTAGGTTTTGTAATGTGGTATTCTATACCTTCTTTCTTATAAAAATCTTTTATGTATTTTGAAGCAAATTCTTGTCAAAAACTAGTTTTTTCATTTTACTCTTAATGCTAATAATTTGTCTTATTTTTGCTAATAATGTAAAGTGGCTTCTATCTTCCAAATATAGGGAAATAGCGTGTTCAGAAAATTTGTCAATTGCGTTAAAGAAGTTATGCTTACTATTTGTGTAGATATCGATATGAATTATTTCATTTTGTTTTTTGGATTGGATTTCTGTCATATTTTGCTCCTGTACAGATATCACAATTATTCAAAATTTCGTGTATAGTAATTTTAAGTTTAGGATTATAAATTTTATTTTTAAGATTTTGATAGTTGACTATCGTTGATATTGATATTATCCCAGAATGTCCCGATTCCTTTTTATGAAATAAAGATATTTGTTTTTTCAAGTCATCTATATTGACAATATCTCTTGCAAAGTAACTACATTTAACGAATTTTACTAAATTTCTGTTTGAATATAAATTTATTAATTTTTATAAATAAAATTGAAGTTTATTGTAAAATCTATCATTTAAATACCTACTTTTCCTTTTATTATTTGATTGCTAAATTTGATTGCTTGTATCTTCATTTCTTCGTTTGTATCTTCATTCTGATCATTTCTGTCAATAAATATTCTCTTTTTATTAAAAATTTCTTCACAATCCGTGTGTTTTTTCTCAACAAGAATTATTTACACTTTAAATCTATTAACGACAGTCTTTAATATTGGAATATGATTGTTTAGTTCTTCCCTTTGTGAATGAATCGTTTGCATTTATAATAATTCTGGTTGTGAATGATTTTAATTCATATTCAAGGTTTCTAATCCCACATTTGTTCTATTAATACTCATATTTTCAGTATTGTTTTCGGGAGAACAATTTTTTTTGTCTGTTACATACTCTCCCTCACTGGAATTATTAGTCTCAAATAAATTAATTTCATTTGTGATGGAGACAATCCATTTTATATAATCCATTTTAATATTATACTCACCCAGTTGAATTAACCATCTTTGCAGTCTAGGGTTTATATCTTTACCTGAATATTTAGCATAAAGCCATTTAATTGGCTGGTGGTCCGTCTGCAAGTCAAATCCTCTACCGAATAAATAAGGACGAAAATATTTAGCTCCCCAAACTATCGCTAATAATTAATTTTCGATTGTTGAGTACCTTTTTTCATATTCGTTAAGCGTCCTTGAAGCATAAGCAACTGGGTGGCCTTCTTGCGTAAGAACGGCTCCAATTGCTAGGTTACTTACGTCTGTTACATGGTTAAACCTTTTATGAAAATCCGGATATCTGAGAATTGGATGGTTCGTAATTATTTCTTTTAGTTGTTCAAATGCTATTATGTAACTAGGGTCATTTATATTAATTTTCATATCTTCCTTTAAGTATTTAATTATAGGACTTGCAATTTTAGCATAATCTCTAGCAAATTTCCTATAATAGCCAGTAATACCTAAGAAAGATTTAATTTGCTTTTAGTTGGAAGGTAGTTTTAAATTTTTAATTGTTTTGATTTTCGTAGGGTTCGGTTTAATACTTTAGGAAGTCACTATGTGGCCAAGAAACTCGGTTTCTTTTTGTAAGAAATTGCATTTGTCTACTTGGATTTTAAGTTTAGCTTAATTTAATTTAGTAAAAAGTAATTTAATACTGTTTAAATGTTCCTCTAAAGAAGTGCTAAAAATAAGAATATCTTCCAAGTAGACCACACATATTTTATTAATATATTCTCGCAGCACCGGGTTCATTAATCTTTGAAAAGTTGATGGGGTATTTTTAAGTCCAAATGGCATTCTTAAGAATTCATAGTGCCCAAAAGGTGTTGAAAATGCGGTTTTTTCACTGTCTGACTCCTTCATTGATATTTGGTGAAAGCTTTTTGCAAGATCTATTGTTGAAAAATAATGGGCTTTCACTAATTTATCCATAATGCTTTCGATATTGGGATACGGAACTTGTCATCTACAGTGTTTTCGTTAAGTTTCCTGTAATCGATGACAATTCTCCATTTTTTTAAACCGGAGTTATCCATCTTTTTTGGAGCAATCCACAATGGACTATTGTACGGAGAGATACTTTCTTTGATAATACCTTGTTCAAGCATTTCATGAATTTGTTTCTCTATTTCTTTTTCATGGATTTGAGGGTATCTATAGATTTTGGAATAAATAGGTCTGTTTATTTTAGTTTGTATTCCATGTTTTATTTCGGTAGTTGAAGTCAATTTATCTCCCTCTTTAAAGAATATAAAAATTAATTTACTATTTTTGTTTTCTCTTCTAAATTTAAATGGTCTAAACTTATCTTATTAATAAAACTATTGTCTAAAGATTCTATTGAACATATTTCACTAACAATGAAATGGTTATAATTTTCTTCAAACGGAATTTTATTATTATTGATATTTATATATTTATTCTAGATTTATATCTGCTTTAAATGGTACTAAAAACTTTATGTATGGGTGTGGGTATGGGTGTAATTATTTTATTAAATGTAAATGTGGATATGGGTGTAATTATTTTATTAACAGCTTTATTTCTGCCGTTAATGGTTGAATAGTATACTGGTTTATCTAATTTTTCTTCAGCAAAATTTTTTTGAATATTTGGTTTTATAATACTGGTAGAGGATCCAGTATCAATTAGGCATTTAATTTTTTTACAGCCTAAAGTTATAATTATGATTGGAAGTTTAGGTACCGAGGCTTTTAATGAAAATTTACGTCTGTATCTCGGTTTAAATTACAAACTTCCATAGGTTCGCAGTTAAATGTTCTTGTTTGAGAGAAGTTTTGCTCTGTTGTGTTAAAATTTTAATTTCTCTGAGTATAATTATTTTTTTTTATTCTATTACTATGATTATAATTATTTTCATAATATTTAGGTTTACTAAATTTGGTTTGTGAACTAGTATTATCTTTTGAATTGTAAAATTTATAATTATTATAATTCTTATTAGTCAAATTATTATCCTTATAACTAGGGAGAGGTACGAATGCTCGTTTCTCAAAATCTCGTTTTATCAAAATCTCGTTTTTCAAAATCTCGTTTCTTAAAATCTCGTTTTATCAAAATCTTGTTTTATCAAAATCTTGTTTTATCAAAATCTCGTTTTTTAAAATCTCGTTTTTTCAAAAATCTCGGTAAATCTCTTTTTTTTTTTCAGAAAATACAGAAAACATAAAAAATTGTAATTTTTAATTTTTATCGAAGAATATTTTATTTTTTTCATCCAAATTAAACAAATTTTATAAAATAAAAACATTTTCTGTATATAAAAAAATAAAATAAAACAGTTATAAAGAATTGTTATAAAAATTTCAATGTAATATTATGTTTTGCGCTATTTTTTTTAGAAAATCCAATTTATCCATATGTTTTCTTTTTTTTATTAGTGTTTCAATTTTTTTATTTTTTCTTATTGTGGCTGTTTTTTTTTGTAAACGCTGTTCTCCACCCTCCATTCTATCAATTCTCGACATCGATATCAATAGCTCTTTGTTCATTTCTGAAATAAGTTTGTATAATCCAATGTGCCGTTTTCCAATTACATTCTATTAAAATGTATAAAACATATAGTTAATTGTTTTAGTATTAATTCAATTCATCATCAATTCTTTATTTACCTGAAGGCGACGATGCCAAGCTTCAACGTTATTTTGTGTTCTCGGAAAATATAGTGTCTCGGACCCAGCAACAGACCAATATGAGCCGGGATATTTCGGATTAACAATTTTCTCGATTGCGTTTTCAGAAAAATTACCTATATAATTTTTTTGAAACCAATCGGAAATGGATTTGGCATTTTTATCTGTCTTTAAATTATTATTCAGAACAGAATATTAATCTAAGATTTCATTCTCAGGCACGAATGCTAAACTTTTAATCATCCGAATTTTCAGATTGAAATTTTCATTTTGACCATATTTTTTTACAAGGTGGTTTGATTGAACTCTTCTCCAAATAATTTGCCCGAAATGAAAAAGGCAACCTTTAAATTCAGATGACGGAAAATGAATTTTCGCAGCAGCAACACTGGCTTTCTCAAAATCTGCAATGATTCGTTTAGGATTAAGTGATATATTGAATTCATGACTCATCTGAGTAAGTCTTAAAAAAAATGCTTTATAAGCCTTTGCACTTTTTGAGCTCATTAAGCAAAACACTAGTGGCGAAATTTCGGTGTTAATTCTGCCATGGATAGTAAAAAGTTGAAGCATAATTCGTGGCATTATGTCAAAAGTACCGTCCATCAACCAACAGTCTGCCTGTGACAAACGTGTTAAACTTGATTTTGTGCCTAAATAAACAGAAATTGCACACAATAAGGAAAGGAAATAAATAAAAATTATTTATTGTTTTGAGTCTTGGCGAATTAAACTAACATTAAATTTTCATTATCATTAAATTTTTTGATAATTTAATTTAATTTTAATGATAATTAAAATTGATTTTAAATATGTATAATTAAAAAAATTAATATTAATAAAATTGTCTTTCATTATGTAAAGATCTAAAAATAAAGAAAATAAATAAAGATCAAAAAATAAATTAAATAATTTCTAAAGAAATTTTACATTTTTTAGATTTTATTTCATTTTTAAATTTTTTTTTTTTTTTTTATTTATGTTATTTCGCAAAGCCATATAATTTAATCATTTTGATAAATTACCTAATATGATATTCTTTCCACCAAACAAATAATTCACCTTCTAAATATTTTAGGTGTTCTGGTATTACGATGTCATTAATACTAGTGGGTTCCTTTACAGCCGAAACAGAACGCGCTCTTGTAATTCTTTGTTTCTGGGCTTTTTCTGGAGGCAAGTAAATGCGACAATTTGGTTGACATTTCAAAAAATTGTTACGTATAATTTGCGAAGGAGCAGCTAGAGTTTCACGTGCCCTTGTCTTGGTATTATTATTGATTCGCACTAATTCCTTGTCATAAGCCGATGTAGCATGATTGTGATTCGCTCCTACTTTAAATATTTTGTGTTCTTCACCTTCCATTACTGTTATTAAACGACCTCTGCAAAATTCACTTTTTTTTTTGTACAGATCCATCTAAATCTATCACGATGTTTAATTTCTAAATGGAAACTATAACCATCAAAAATTAATTTTTTTTTCCTTTATTAGAAGGTAAGATTAACAATTCACTTTCCATTTCACTATTAAATTTTCTTAACTTTTATATTATATTATTAAAACTATTAAATTATATTATTAAAATTATATTATTAAAGTTGTATGTTATTAAATATAATTATTAAAATTTCAAATGAGGTACGTGACCGACAAAAATGCACTGTATCATTGAAATAGTAATAATTGCATTTGTTTTTAATTTTTATCATAATAAAATAAAAGTTTAATGATAAATTTTGCAGTATTTAGTAACAGTACTTATCAAACATGTTTAAGTGTAGACAAGAGCGGATGAAATACAAATCTATTAGGCGGGGTTTTTTTTTATAAGACACAAAAGAACAATTATATTAGTTTGAACGTGGCATGAATAACGTAACTATATAAACAATAATATTAAATATTTAAAAGTTAGATTGTACTTTTAAATGAGTTTTTTTTCTTTTGCTTTCAATAATAATTATACAAAAAGCACATTTGTAAATTAAATAAAAATTTCCCTTCCATCAAATCCTTGCTTGTTCTCAATCTCAAAACATAGATTTATTTACATTTAAGTAAATAAATCTCGAAAAGTAAAGTTTTTACAAAGTTTCAGGTACAGGGTGTTTAAAAAAAATTATTTTTTGTTGTGGTTTTTATAAAATTTAATTAGAATATTTAATTAATAACGATGCATTTTTTTAACAAAAAATTAGTGCCGTTTCAATAATTTGTTTAGCGGGGGTTTGGGGGCGGCAGCCCCCACTATTTTAAGTTAATTGTTGTTAAAATATATATATGAAAAAAATAATTTAAAGAGATTTTAGAGTTGGATTTAAAATCAGGACTGTTCCCTTTTCCAGAATATTTATAAATAAGTATGCATATATAAATATATGTGTATATCTAATATCATATATATATACATATATATTACCATATTATTTGTATGTACTATTTTGAATTAAATGTTGAATCTTTTTTGTTAAATTTTTATAATCAATATTTTTTCAATCAATATTTTTTCAATAAATCGACAAACATTTGAAATAAAAAAATGAAAATGTAAGATAAAATTGTTAAAAATAAAGATTACCTATGATAAAAAAAAAAAAAAAAAAACGAGATTTTAAGAAACGAGATTTTGATAAAACGAGATTATGATAAAACGAGATTTTAAAAAACGAGATTTTGAGAAAACGAGATTTTGAGGAACGAGATTTCGTTCCCAACCCTTATAACTATTATCACTAATTGTATTTCTATTAAAATTTTTGTTTTTATTATATATTTTGTTATATGAATTCGAATTTTTATTTTGTAGTTTTCTACTCTCCGTGACAATAACATCTGTGTTATCTAATAATTTTAGTTTATCAAATTTATTATAGGCTTCAATAAGTGTACCAATCTCAGGAATAGTGCTCCTTAAGAAATCATGTACTTTACTATTTACTATATCAACTAAATATTTATCCGTATTTTTAGGGTGATAAGTAGATGGCTTGTTTTCATCGAATTCATATAACTCATTTAACTTATAATTAATTTCTTTAATACTAGTAAAAAGTTCTCTTAATGTACTTATTCTTATTAAGTAGATCTGTATAATCATTCCAATTGTTTTGATTAGAGATTTCCAAACGTTGTATACACCTTTTTGCTATACCTTCTATTTTTGCATTAGTGATTTTGCTAATTCCATAATCTCTTAATCCTAGTGTGTTTGGACAAAGTTGAAAAGCTCTCTCCACTGAACTTAATCAGCAAATTTGTTTCTTATGTCTTGTGATGTTTGTGAAAAACAATTACTTCCTCTAACATTAAAATTAGGTAAAAGATTAAAAAGGTACATGTTCATTAATTTCTGCGGAGTTTAAATTTTTTCGGAGTTTAAAAAACTGTGCAAAAAAACACATGCTAGCACTATGTTTTCTGCAGTTTCACTTTTTAAATCTATGTCTTCTTTTCAAAATTCTAAAACGTAAAACTAGCCTCGCGAAAGCTCGTTCTGCGATATTTCTTGTATGAGATGAACGATAGTTAAAAATTTTTTACGTTGCTCCTACAGTAGCTTTTTTTGAAAAACTTCTTAAAATGTTGTTTGAGAGACCAAACGTATCGTCCCTATCATATATTGTACAGCAATACTACGCCATGGCAATGTTCTTTGGGTAAATTATCAAGAAGAATTTTTAAATACACCTCCATCGGAGATGCGCCCCTGGTATCCTACGTTTACATAAATAAAATTGCCTTTTGCATCTACCATTGCTAAGAGTACAATACTGAATTTACCTTTGTAATTGTAAAAGTAAGATCCAGAATTGTGTGGAGCCTCAATAAAAATATGTTTGCCATTTATGGCTCCTACGTTGTGAGGGAAATGTAAATGTTTATCAAATTTTTCCGCGATATCTTTCCATTCTTGCTCAGTTTTTGGTACCTGAAAATGGTTAAAATAAGTTTTTATATTTTATATTATATTAACAAAGTTTATATATTTTACATATTAAAATTTTTTTTTATTTTTAGGATTACGTCGAATCAATATATTTTTATTTCTCCGAATTATTATTATTGTTGATGATGTTTATGTTTTAATTATTTTTGAAGTTCAAACAAGGAATTTGGAACTTATTTTTATGTACAGATTTACTTATTTTTATATATTTACTAATTTTTAAATATTTATTTTAGTATAGGTACACGTAGAGAAATCGAAAAATACATTATTCCAAAATGAAGTTCACAAGAAAGGAATAGTTAAACTACACATAAGGAACAATTTAAATATAATTTTAGAATTCATAAGTTGTTGTTATCTCATTAATTCATAAGTTTATATAATTTTTAGTATTAAAGGAAGGAACAATTCAAATATAATTTTAATTTAATTTTTGTTCATAAGTTTATATAATTCATTCATTAATTCATAAGTTTATATAATTTTTAGTATTAAAGGATATTGGGTAAAAAATAAAAAGAAGGATTATTATTTTCAAAAGAATATTTTTTGTTTTGTGTTTCCTTTTAATATTTACGCAAAATTATAAAGGAAACACATAATATTACGGAAACAAAAGGTTCTCAAACTCGTGCAAAACCAATGTATATAGATGCGGAAACTCAATCGCATTTTCCTGAATATAAGATTACAAATTGTTCCTGAAGAATAAGAAGTATATGAAAAAGAAGCTGATGACGAAGTATTTGATGATGAAGTTCAGGAAAATGTTTTAACAAAAGCATTGTCAGCTGCTTCAGTTGGAGAATGTCTTAGAAAAAGAAAATCAATTAGAAATTAAAATGTACAAATTTTTGAAACTGATAAAGGAGAAATTATAACTGTTCCTTTAGATAGCCCAAGCCCACAAACGAAAAAAGAAAAAACTATAAATAGCAAAGAGTAGAATAATTCATCAAGATGTGTTTTAAGGTCAGCAGCAGGTAATACTCAAACAGAACTTAATTTTTCAATTCGTAAGAATAAATCCGCAAGCTTCATGGACAACATACAAGTAAATGATGAATTTTATGTCACTTTACCCAGTGATTCATCTATGAACTATTATTCAGAAAATTCATTATCATCTTTTACAAATAAAATGAATAAATTTATGTGTGATTCAAGGTGGAAAGTCGGTATTTCAGAAATGTATGTTAATGATTTCGTTCCAAATGTGTATGGTGAAGAATGGGAAAAAAGTACTCAAATATTTATTAAAGGTATGCAGAAAGATATGATAGGAGTTGGAACATCATATATTCCATACATAGAAAAACAAATGATATGCGACTGGAAAGTTTTTCTACTACCAACACTAATTCAAAATATACGCCCACTTAATAGGTTTACAAGAAAAGAAGTTGAACGACAGTTGATTTGGGGAATTTTTAATTTTATAAACGATGAAGTTCATTATACACAACCAGCAAAAGCTGAGGAGATACCTAAAAATATAAGTTACACCACAATATGAGTCACTAGGCCTAAAATAGATATAAAAATAAGAGCATTATCTATTAATAGAGGTATATATAACTGCAGAAGGTGGAGAAAAGATTTGTTTATTTAAAATTAAAAATGGGGAGTCATTAAGTAACAAATTCGATTTATCTCATTTGGATTGGCAACATCTTAAAATTGAAGTTTACGGAGGTGATATTTCCATTATTGGTAAAGTAAGAAATTCACCAAATAAAAAAAAGCAAATACCTAATCATTTTAATAACGATTGCCCATTTGCTGAAGAAGATGATTGGGAAATGATTGAAAAATATATTTCATATGTATTACCAAAGATAAGAAAAAAAGAATTTCACAACATATTGAATCATTGTCCATGAAAACAAATGAATATGAAGAAAATCAAAATGAGTTGAAAAGGTCGATGATAAGAAAACGAATTGAAGAGGGAATTATATTTATTGCATCAATAGAGAATACGTATAATGAAAAAAATAATAAATCAAAAATTGGTGATAAGCTAATTCATTTTAGAGAATTAGTTGAAAATTTAAAAGATGAATATTTAGCTTACATGGAAGCTTATTCAGATGGAAGAGATAAGTTTTTACCGATCTTTATGTATTTGTGTTCTATTATAAGTCAAGTTAAGTTTGTACACAACAAAGAAATTTCTAGAAAATAAAAAAAGATATATATTTGAAATTTCTAATAAAACATTTCTTCGTTAACCTTTAAACAAGATACATCATACTTTTTTGATTAACTATGACAACATTTATATTTTTTCTATTATTTTTGTTAACTATTCAAGCAAATTCCGCTCCCTTTTCTAATATTAGATTAGATGAATCAGCCTTTGGGAGCACATACTTTAATATATTACTTCCAAGTAATGAGACGGTGAGGGTAAATTTATCAGTTCAGCTATTAAAACATGTAATTTCGCCAGAATTAAACAAAACAACAACAAATGCAGTAAAAACTACAACCATAGCATCAATAATTACTTTAGCAGATGAACCATTACCAGAAGATAAAGCTGACTCAGCACCTCAATATGTTTCTGTAGATGAGGCTATTGAGGCTTTTAGACAGGAATTAATTTTAAAAGAACGTAATATTGGTGGAATTATAAATAGTGAAAATAGTGAAATGTGTATGGTGAAGAATGGGAAAAAAGTACTCAAATATTTATTAAAGGTATGCAGAAAGATATGATAGGAGTTGGAACATCATATATTCCATACATAGAAAAACAAATGATATGCGACTGGAAAGTTTTTCTACTACCAACACTAATTCAAAATATACGCCCACTTAATAGGTTTACAAGAAAAGAAGTTGAACGACAGTTGATTTGGGGAATTTTTAATTTTATAAACGATGAAGTTCATTATACACAACCAGCAAAAGCTGAGGAGATACCTAAAAATATAAGTTACACCACAATATGAGTCACTAGGCCTAGAAACAGACATTTTCAATTGCAATATGATAATAATAATAAAGAAATCCATATAAGATGTGAATATAATATCAATTTTAAACTAAAGTCTCTTGCAATTAAATGCTTAGAATATCGAGAAATATTAGCAGATAGAATTTTAAGTAATGGAGAAGTGGAAACAGTTCCTATTATAGGTGGAGATTATAAATCTGATTACACTATACTTGATTTGCGATCAAACAAAACAAAAATCATCATATAAAATGAAGATTTCATAATTTATCAAAATAAAATGACAATAATTGTAAAATAATAAAATAAAAATTTTTTTTTTTATAATAAATCTTTTTTTTATCAAGGAATTAGATTAAGAATTTAAGAATTTTTTCAATCAAAAACACTTGTTTATTTTCAGTTTTTAACAATTCATATTCATAGAAGCTTCCTTGTATGGGTTGTCCTTGATAATCTTTCAGTAAATATGTGACAGGGTTAGTGATTTGAACTTTTCTTATCTTAAATACTTCCGTTGTTCAATTTGCAGTGTAACCTTTCTCAAAAACATGTTTATACTTGCTTATACGAACTGAATCATCAATTTTAAATTTAGCTGGCGGAGAAATCTTAATATGATTGTAAATAGTTGCTAACAATTCATAAGAATTTTTTCTGTTTACCTCTGTTGGTTTCTTTTGAATAGTACGATGTTTAGTGTTATTGGATTGGTGAACTAGTTTAGAAATAATATTCATTCATTTGTAATTCCCATTGAAACTAAATTCTTTTCACATTTTTTCTTTTAGAGTACGATTGAAACGTTCTACTATGGAAGCTTTTAACGAACTAAATGTTGAATAATGATTTATTTGAAATTCATCCATTAAATTTTTAAATATTTTATTGAAGAATTCTTTTCCATCATCAGTTTGCAAATTTTGTGGATGCCTTTTAGAAGTTTGAAAAATATTTTGCATTGCTTTTGTGACGTTTTCTGCAGTCTTTGTTTTTATAGGGATTGCCCATGCATACTTAGAAAAGGTATCAATTACAGGTAGTACAAATTTAAAGCCTTTGTTCTCTGTAGCATATGAACCCATTTCTACTGAATCAGCTTGCCAAAGATCATCAAATCCTTTAATTATAATTCTACGTCGTTTGAAATTTCTCCGTGCAAGCTTATACAGCTCTTCAACAACTTCTCTTTTACTCATTTTTAAACAAAATAAAAATAGATGTACATAATTATTATGTATAACTAATTAGAAAATTTTTGATTGAAAATGAATTTTCGGTGATTACTATCTAGAATCTTAGATAATCATCAGTATTTTGAATTCGTTGATTAAATCTGTAACGATCCAATGCTATAACTTCCCAATATTTTTGTCGAGCTAACTTATATGCTGTATTCCATTTGTATAATATATGTATTTGAGGTTTTAACATAAATTTGACTCTCTTGTTTACTTTTTTTTTCATCATCATAATCCTCTTCCTCATGGCTTTCTTCAGATGAAAATGAAATTTCACTAGAAGCAACTGAAATATCATTTTCCTTTTGATCGCTCTCATCAGATGAATCTGAAACCTCAAGCCAATCGAATAAATTTACAACTTCATCCTTACTCATCTTGAAAATAACTAGTTAAAATATACACAAATAACTAGTATAAATATACCTCTCTTTCACTGATTAATAAATAAAGTAAACAATTAATGTTCAAATTTATATTTTTTATTTTACAAGAATGTATAATTTTATTATAATCTATTTTCTATTCTTTTATATAATTCCATTAATTTGGTACAGTGTAACAGGCATTGTTCTGCTGAATGGCATAGAAAAGTATCTGGAAAACTTTCAACATTATCTGATATATAGGGGCATATATCCCAATGATATCCATACTCCTTCGTTTCAATTTGTAGAGAATTTTTAAATAACTTTAAAAATTTGAAATGTTCTTTCAACTGCTCATAATGTTCTTCCAATAAAATATCTTCATATTTATTTAAAAAAATATTTAAAGAATATCCTATTTGATGTATATCCATTTTGGTAGTTAAATGAAAACTATCACAATTAATTCCTTGAATTATTAATTAAATCTAACGCTGATTGAGCTTTAGCTTCAGCGTTTTGTAGTCGTGCATTAATAAATCCAATTGGTTTTTTTAACTTGAAATTCAACAAAATCATCCATTTTTAAAAATTTTTCATTTAACATAGCAGAAAATTTGATGTGGATATTTCTAAACTATCTTGCATTTTTCATCTAAAATTCTCAATTTTTCTTCTGCTAATTTAAGTTCTATAGACATTACTGTCTCTGTATGATCAAATATTTCTCCTATATAGTTTTTTATTAATTCTTTGTGAAAAAAAATTTGGTTATTTACAAATGTTTGTGTTGCTGCATCATTTCCGTTAACTGGATCTTGAACATTTGATAAAGTTTTGTTATCTAAATCATAATTTGCTTCAGAAGTTAGTTTGAAACGTATACCTGGAGGACCTTGAGTATGCAATTTTCTAGAAGAAGCTGTATTACGTCCAAACTTATCAAGTGGCATTTTGATTTTTACTGATTGCTAATGTAAAATACTATTGAATTATATTTGCTTCTCTCAATTCTTCAATTATAGATACAATTTCATTATGATGATTATTGTTACCAGCTGATTGTGATGTAATTAGAAGTCTTAATCTATCAACTAACTCATTAGGATCATCCCAATAAACATATTCATTTGATTGATTTGTATAATTTAATTGGGTTTCTGGTGTTAAAGATTTATGAAAAAACTGAGTACATTTTTTTTTCGTATAACCTGATCCAGTTTTTTTATGTCTAGTGTTATGATCATATTCATATAATTTTCTTAATATATTCTTGAATTTAAAACCTTTGTTTCCTTTAATTTGTTCTAAAGGATTATAATTTCTTCTATGTGCATTCGTTTTGTTAAGAATGTGATGATACTTACTTAAATCACTTTCAGTATATTTTAGAGGTTTCTTTTTTAATATTAATTCATATAGACCATCAGTACCTCCAAAAACTTCCTTAACAATCAAAATATTTTTATTAATTTTATCTATTTCAAAATTAGCATTGCCAAGTTTTTGCACATTTAATGATTCATCAAAATAAGGTACATATGTCTTATCGAGTTCTGACTTGTTTAGAAACAAAAATTGTGAAATTGATGGTGGTGATTCATCGTTATCAAATTTGATTGTATTCGGTGTTGAAGTTCTAAATTCATTGTAAGTATTACTTCTGTTGCTAGGTGTTTTAACTTCCGGCCTAAATGACCTCATTAACTTAGAATTTTTATTATTATCATCAACCCATTCAATTTCCGGTTTGATATCTGAAATTCGTTGTTGTTTAACAATATTTGTTAATTCTTTTAATGGCTTTGTAATTGGAGTAAATTTTTCTTCCCGATTATGATCTTCTGAAAGCTTCTTAATTTTTAAAGATTGAAATTTTCTTTTTAAACTTTTACGAGTTTTAATTAAATCTTTCAATTGGAATTTGTTTTTACACTTTTACGAGTTTTAGTTAAATCTTTTATAAGTGGTTCATCCATTTTCTTTAAATGGAAACTAATCTGTTCAGTTATTAACTACAAATTAACTGAACTGTTCTATTGCTAACTGGTAACTGGTAACTGCTAACCGCTAACTGGTAACAGCTAATTGATGTAATGATTTCGAGTAAATATATATGTTTTGAAATTGAAGCCCTTTAGGATCTAAAAGCATACTTATCATAGCATTAGTTTTACATAGCATTATAATTATTGCGGACCTGGAACAAAATTAACAAAACGATTAGCTTGTGGTGATAAAGGGATTAATTGTTTAGATGAAGCTTGTCGGGAGCATGATATAGCATATTCCAAAAGTTCTGATCAAAATCAACGTCATATAGCTGACAATATACTAGCAGAAAACTCTTGGCAAAGAGTTAAAGTTAAAGACTCAAGTTTTAGTGAAAGGTTAAATTCATATCTAGTTACAAACGCAATGAAAGCTAAAGTTAAACTCGGTATGGGTTTAAAAAAGAAAACAAAAAAAAGTCAAAGAAAAAAACCTTTGAAAAATGTTATAAAAGAAGTTAAATTAGCTATTAAAACTAAAACCAATGAATGATAAAAATATTATAAAAATAGCTTTATGAGTGAGCGTCATAATAAAATGATGGAATCAATAACATTAAAAGGAGGAAAAGGATTACATTTAAAACAGCACAAAAAAGATTTAGGTCTGTTTTTGAATCCAAAAAACTATTAAACGCGCTACCCAAAAGAGGAGGAGCTTTTATGAGAGGTAAATTACAGACACATAAACCTCGAAAATATGAAACTGGGATAATAAATTTGGATAATTGTATTGGAAATGGAACACATTGGGTAGCTTATTACAAGAAACCGCAAATTGTACAATATTTTGACAGTTTTGGAAATTTAAAACCTGAATTAGAAGTAATTCAATATTTAAGAGATAATCTTGTGTATAATTACAAAAAATATCAAAACTTTAATTCATATAATTGAGGTCATCTATGTTTAGAATTTTTATTTCATATTGTTAACAAAAAAAATTATCAGTAAATAAAACATGAAAAACTATAAAAAAAATTTTTCTTTATTTAAAAACTAACCTACATTAATAATTTTGTTCAAGTTCAAGGTTATTTCTTTCTATTTGAGAAAAAGAAACAAAAAGTTCTGATAAAGAATAATTGGAATTTATTCCAAAAAAAAAAAATTTTAAAGAAAAATTGAATTGAATTGAAACATATATATATATATATACTTGGATATGTATATGTATATATATATATATATTTTTTTTTATTATTTTCCTCCTATAGACCTAAAGGGGAAAGAATATACGTGCGGTTTAGTAGATTTTCAAACATATAATTCAATACCGAATATAGATGAGAAGAATAATAGATTTATTATTGATGATAAACCTATTATAATTCCAATAGGTTCATATGAAATTGAAGATATTGAAACAATTCTGAGAAAAACGTTAAATATAACTAAAACAGATAAGGAAAAATTAATTCTAAGAGCTAATAAATATTTAATATTATCAGCTAATAAATGGCATACTTCAGATCTTTTTGTTGACATTAACAAAGTAAATATAGTAAGAATAGAATGTAATATTATCTCCGGAACATATATAAATGGAATGGAAGCATGCATTTTACATGAATTTTGTATTAATGTCAGTCCTGGCTATAAAATAATTGAAGTTCCTAAAAGTGTAATTTATCTACCAGTAACTGTTAATCAGATAATATCTGTCACTATTAAATTACTCGATCAGAACGGAAATTTAATTAATTTTCAAGGAGAAACAATAACACTTAGATTGCATTTAAAAGTTTTAAAATGTTAGTGTTTAATCAAAATCAAGATTCTTATATATATTCTCAGTGTCGATCTTCGCATTCCAATGTATGAAAGTCAGCAGGAGGAGAAGGAACACAACATTACAAATCAAAAAACAAATTAACTCTCGAAAATCAGCAATATCTAAAATTACCTGGATACCAATTAAAATGAACCTAATGAACCTTTTTGGTGAGCCTGTTTTTGATGAAACTATAATTAGCTCTCACTGGCATACATATTATCCATTCAACATAACCAATACAAACACCAATAGTAATATAAGAATAGTAATACAAAATCAGAATTTAAATATATTACCTTCCACAAGTTTTATTTATATAGAAGGATATCTATCAAATCACGATAGAACGACTCTTAGAAATACTAAACTAGTTAATAATGCTGCACCATTTCTATTTGAGAGAATTGCTAATTGTAAGGAAATTGATCATAATAATAAGGTTGGTATAACTTCAACGTTAAAAAATTATATTTCATTATTTTCATTATGAAATTATTATTTTCATTATTTTATATTTTTTACTAGTTAATAATGCTGCACCATTTCTATTTGAGAGAATTGCTAATTGTAAGGAAATTGATCATAATAATAAGGTTGGTATAACTTCAACGTTAAAAAATTATATTTCACTTAATGAAAACGAAAGCAGTGCTTTATTCAATGCGAGTTGGTCCCCAAAAGCATCAATTCAGTTGGAAGAGCATTATTTCAGTTTTTACGTTCCTTTAAAGAGATTATTAGGATTTGCGGAAGATTATAAAAACTATATTCCTAATGCACAACACGAATTGATATTAACACGCGCTGGAAGCAACAAAAATTCACTAATATGTTCAAATGCTACTGAGAAGCCGGATATTACTATTACAAAACTAGGCTGGAGAGTTCAACATGTTAATTTGATGGATGCACCAAAAGATCAATTATATAAAAGTATTGGTAATGGTTCTGTTATGAAAATGGGTTTTAGAAGTTGCGATTTAAACGAGAATCCATCATTACCGCCAGCAAATCACTTCATTTGGAATGTTAAATCATCTTCGCAATTATAAACACCTCGTTTTATTATTTTCGCTCTACAAACTGATCAACAAAATATCGAAGAAAATCTTTCAAAAGACCCTTCAATATTTAATCATTGTGATGTTCCTAATTTAAAAGTATATTTAAATTCTCAAGTATATCCATATGAAGATATGAATTTAGAGTTTTCAAAAAATCGTTATGATTTAGCATATGAAACATACTCGAATTTTCGAAGTGCTTACTACAATCACCAAACATCTGAACCTTTAGTTTCATGGGAAAATTTTAAAGATTCATCTCCAATTTTTATAATTTACACCCGTTACCAAAATGAAGATCCTAAAATGGGTCCAGTTGATATAAAAATTGAACTGAAAACTATCAAAAGAATTCCAGAAAAAACGACCGCTTATTGTTTCATTATTCGTGATCGCTTAGTAGAGTTTAAACCGTTAACAGGTGAAGTAAATACAATTATTTAAATTTCTAAATAAAAATAAATGATCTATAAAAAAAGAAATATTAAAAAACTTGGAATCTTGCTGTATTTTTTGAAATTGTTTTTTTATGATTGCATTACACTGTATAAGTGTTTTTATTTACAAACTTTATAAATATATTAAATTTAATCAATTTGATTCTTCTGAAACATAAAAATGGAATATGTAATAATTGATATACAAGGTTTTCGAGATAATAATAAATTCATTTTAAAAGAAATTGCTATTCTTTCATCAAATGATGAAATTCAACATTTTATAATAATATCTCCTTATGGTTATCATTATTAGATACAAAATGTGTCAAATGTGATGACTGTCAAAGTGTTAAGACGTGTTTATTTTTGCCCTCTAATTTATAAATTTATAATTAATTTTAATTAAAAAAAAAAAAAAAAACAAAAAAAACCAAAAAAAAAATTTTATTTTTTATTTTTAAAAAAAGTACAATGTGAAAAATGCAAAAAATCCTTATCTGCAAAATCAAGAGCATTGAAATGCAGGATTTGCTAAAAATTGTTCCATACAAAATATGCAACAGTATCAGATGATACATATGATCTGGTGAAAAGCGGGAACATAATTTGGAAGTGTTCTTCTTGCCCGGCACAATTGAATGAATCGCTTCCGAAGGTGTATGATATCTATGATGCAGAAGCGGTTGAAAATGTATATACGGTGCAGACTATTGTAGATGTAAATGAATCAGAGGAGAATGAACTAGTTGCTTTGGATTTGACGGATTCTACGATGGACAAAATGGCCCAATATTTAAAAGCCCTTGGATGTGCCGTTTCAAAAATGAGCAATTCTCTAAGTTTCTTATCAAATAAACTTGACTTGGCACTTATGAAAATAAAACTATAAAAAAACAAAATGAAATGTTGTCGAAAAAGATGGAAAATATGGAAGAATACACTAGATCATTGGAGTATAAGCTGAATAAATTCGAGGCAACTGCAGATGAACTAAACCAGGAAAACAGGAAAAATAATATAGTGGTTGCTGGCTTGCCTTCGGGTTTGGCAAACTTTCAATTTCAAAATATTTTTAACAAATTGAGCGTTACTAATGAAAATACATTTAGCATAACTCCAGTGATAAAGAAAAAAGGAGATACATCACAAAGCTGCCTATATATTGTCAAATTAAACTCGGAAGAAATGAAAAATGAAATACTAGCTAAAAAAAAAAGCTTTGGACCTTTGTTTACCGCAGAACTTAATCTGGCATCTGAAGGTAATAATAATCAAATATTTTTTCGCCATTACTTACCCTCGCTTCAAAGTAAGCTTTATTATGAGGCGAAATCTATTAAAATGTCAAAAAAAATGGAATTTTTATGGGTTAAAAATAACAAAATCTTTTTGCGAGAAAATAAAACCAGCAAAATTTTTACTATATCAAATTTTAATGATATCACAAAAATCAAAAGTATCTTTCAAATTTAATCATTCACATACTCTAATTTACTGTTCAAAATTACTTTTTAGTTTTTTGAAAAGCTTAAAAATATTTGTTTACCATTTAGTATTCATTTTTTTCATTTTTTTTCTTTCAACTACTCAAATTAATAAAACAATCGAACTGAAATTAAAAACCACAACTTTAATTTTTATAATTTCACAAATTTTTAACATTAATTTTATTACTAAATTTACATCACAAATTTTGTTAAAAATTTTTATATTACTTTATTTTTCTAAATTATATTTGAAAACATATGTTTTTTTGCATAAATTATCTTACTCTTTTTTTCAGATAATAAATATTTTAAAATCAGAGTTAATATATATTACATTTATACATATTTGTTAAAAATTTTTATTTTACTTTGTTATTTTAAATTATGTAAAAAAAACATATGTTTTTGTTTTTGTTTTTTATTACATACATTTTTTTTTTACATTTTCTTTACTAATAACAAATAATTTGAAATCATATTTAATACATAATATTACACATATATTTTTATTTTCAATTTATAGTAAATGCGCTATGCACATGTTAAACTTATGTACTAAATATCATATTATATACTTGTTTCACTTATATACTAAAATTATTTCATATTGCTATTTTGAATTCATATTATTTTATATGATTAGATTTTTTTTGTTTTTATGTTTAGACAAACTCCTTGAACACTTCAACTTTTCACTAAAAATATTATCAGAAACAAATTTTTTCTTTTTTTTTTCATGTACAATTAAATTTTATATTATTCTGTTATCACTACTAATTTTCTTTTTTAAATATTTATTTATATTGATTTTCACAATATTGTATAAGCTCAAACATAAATACACGGAGCTATTAATTACTCATATATGTATTTATACAACATGGGTACACGTGAACTTATGTCTGTACTTATGAAATATTGCATTATGTTCTTAAAAAAAAGAAATAACTTAGTTATTTTTTATTCAATTTCACTACTTATAAAATATTAATCACTAATTTTTTCACTAGATATATTATTAAATTTTTTTTTTGTTCACGGCGTATAGTTATTAGATTTATAATTTTTATTAAACACTATTTTAAAAACAAATCGAGCAACTTATAATCCACGCACGAAAAAACTACTAAAATGTTCGATATTAAAATCATACTCATCAATATCATTTTAATTTTATTTATTATTAAACAATACGAAAATAATATCGTATGTTCATTATTATTCACTCTTGCTCTCTCTTTCTTATTAATTTTTAATGTGTCTATCTGGTACATTTTTCAGTTATTTTTTCTATATATTAAAGCCACATTTAAAACTTGTTTTGAAATATTGAAGTCAGAATATTTTGTTTTTTTTTTTTTTTTTTTTTTATATTATTTTATTTTTTTATATATGTATACTTACATTGTATATACATATATTTACACTTAAAAAACATCAATGAATAGTCATAATGAAATAAATATTTCTGACTTAAAAAATATTGTACATTTAACAAGGGTATGCAACCTACCTCCGTTTGCAAATAATAAAGGAAGTTTAAATATTATTTATATTAATATACAAAGCCTTCGAAATAAACTATATAGCTTAGAATCCCTAATTCATTCGTACAACCACAAGGTTCACATTATTGTATTAACTGAAATATGGCTACTGGAGACAGAAAATCAATTTTTTAACATTGCAGGATATGTCCCATATTTTTTCAAATAGGCAAGAACCACATGGTGGTGTTGCGATATATATTGATGAATGTGTGAATTCTAATTATGTTTTCAAAGAAGAATTCTATAAAACTAATTTGTTAGTCATTAATTTACCAGATCTTAATATAAATATCATTGGCATATATAGGTCTCATGAAAATACTGTACCAGATTTTATACTTAAATTAAATTGTGTTACAGCGCAATACAAGAACTCCATTATAATTGGTGATATGAATATAAATTTGCTGGATATGAATAATCGCTACGTCTTAGATTATACTAATACGCTTATTAGTAACGGTTTTTTGATTTACAATAAAATATCCCCTTAATATGCAACGAGAATTGGTAGTACAACGAGAACTATTATTGATGACTTTTCCACGGACCTAATAAATTACAAATACAACTTTTTAATTTGTGAAACATCCTTATCTGATCACGAAATGTTTCACATCAATATTAATCTTAAACCAATAACCAAAGGTAAAATTGTTAATAAAAAGGTTTAAGTTGCAAGCGATAACTTCTGGTTAAATCTGAATTCCTACTCTGAATTTGAAAGCTTTGTCACAGATTTGCAAAATTTAATTGGGGAAAATACTAAAACTATTATAGTATAAAAGATAAAAGAAAAAAAGAAAGCGCTTTGGATGACGCAAGAAATATTTGTTAAAATTAAGATTAGAGACTCTTATTATAAATATTCAAAAAAGTACAAAGAAAACACTCGTATTACTAATCTATACAAATCGATGAAACCCGAGGTAAACAAATTAATATTACAAACAAAAAAAAATATTTTTCATCTGAAGTACAACAAGATATTCAAAACGGTAAAAGTCTTTGGAATTTTTATAACAAGGTAATTTATAATACCGATTTGCCAAAACAAAACCCCAATATTAAAATGCTTATAACTAATAATATAACCACAACAAATGAGTATGAAATAGCTGACAAAATGAATACATATTTTGTTAATGTGACTGATGCATTGAATATCTCCACTAACCCAATTTATTATTCATATGTCAATAGAGTAGAAAGAACAATCCATAATAACTTTTTCTTATACTCCACCAATAGTACTGAAATTGAACAGATTATTGCAAACCTAAAATCTTCCGCAGCAACTGGTTGTAATGGTATTTCGACTAAGTACTTGCAAAAATTTTCAACCAAACTTTCACCAATAATAGCCAAATTAATAAATAACTCTTTTCAAACTTCATTATTTCCACGTTCCCTCAAAACAGCAACAGTTACACCCATTTTTAAAACAGGAAATAAAACAAATCCATCTAATTACCGGCCAATATCTGTTTTAACAAGTATATCTAAAATGTTTGAATTTGTTATAAAAAATCGTCTTATTACTTTTCTCACACATAATAATGTACTACATAAAGAACAATATGGATTCGAAAAAAATTCAAACACTACTGCGGCGTGTTTAAGCTTAAATAATTTTGTGACTAACAATATTGATAGTGGTAAATATGTTGCGTTAATATCACTTGATTTTCAAAAGGCCTTCGATTGTGTAGACCATGATATCCTATTGGCAAAACTGAACAATTTTAGCTTCGATCAGGGTTCACTAAATCTTTTTAAAGCTTATCTGACTGATAGAGCGCAAAAGGTCAGAATCGGCTCTTCCGTTAGTGGTCCACTAATGATAAAAAAGGGGTCCCACCGGGCTACATTCTGGGACCAGAATTATTCAAGATATACATAGACGATATAGCTCGTTTAGATCTTATTGGATCTATCCAATTATATGCCGACGATGCTATATTAAAATATGCGGCCGCTACAGAAAACATTTTGAGAAATTCTATTGAAGATGACCTTTTTAAAATCGAAGAGTGGATAATACATCATAGGTTACGTTTAAATGTGAAAAAA
Source organism: Poecilobothrus nobilitatus (assembly GCA_947095535.1). Taxonomy (NCBI): domain Eukaryota; kingdom Metazoa; phylum Arthropoda; class Insecta; order Diptera; family Dolichopodidae; genus Poecilobothrus; species Poecilobothrus nobilitatus. The sequence continues at coordinate 115,289,683 of OX352772.1, forward strand.
AAACCAAAATATTGCTGCTTGGCAACAAAATATACACCTCTAGGAACTTTTCTTATAACTTTATATCTATTGATAGTGTAGAAAATCTCTGTTATTTCGGATTGATATTCGACAGAAAAGATAAATGGATTGATCACATTCATTATATCATTCGGAAAATAACGCCATATCTGTTCATCCTACGTCGTATTCGGAAATATATATCTCAAAACGCTCTATACTCCATATACTCATCCTTCATTCTATCACACATAATTAACCTTAATCCAATTTGGAGTGGAGCGAGCCAACTTATATTGCAAAAACTGAATATCGTGCACAAGAAGGCAATTAAAATTATTCATGGCTATCTGAATATGTTTCCCACGGACAGATTATACTCTGAAAAATACTTAAGTCTGAGTAACATTTCTAAACTGGAATTGTACCTTACGGCCTATAAGATTGTAAATAATACAATAAAGCACAATTTTATTTTAAATAGAGCTATTAGCATACATAATTACAATACAAGGAATAGTTCTAATTTCTATCTGTCCTTATTTAGGACAAACCAACAGCAGAACAATTGCTTATTACAATCTCTAAAGCTATATAATGAACTTCCAACAGGCCTTAAACAAATTCATTCAATCGGTGTGTTCAAGAACAAAATCAAAAAACATATATTACAAGGAAATTGAAACTCATAGACATTGCATTGTAATATAGTAAATAATAATATGGCAAATAATATGGTAAATAATATATAAGTATTATATATGTGCAATGATGTAAATTGTTGGTATGGTTAAGATAAATTATTAGTAGATAAGTGATGACAAAATTGAGTGGTTGAAGCGGGAAAAATCTGAAAATTATTTTTAATTAACTTATTTCTTCTTTTGTCATGATGAAGAATTTTTATTGTAATCTGTTGCAGATTTTTGATTTTTGAATCCAAATTCTGATTTCTCTGAAAACTATCAAAAAAAAAAAAAATAATTATTTTACCATAGATATTTTCATTAAATACAAAAAAACTTAAAAAATTATAATAATTACAGAAACATTTATAAACTTATAATTTTAGTTATTTAGGTTGTTTTTTTTCTTTGTACTGCTCACAAAATTTATTTTGTTATATTGACTTCTGATTTCTTCCCCCCATTTTCTTGTAGATTCCGATGAAGTGTTTGCTAATTTTTGATAATCTTTTGAAGATTGTTTATTATTCAAGACGTTTTTTATTTTATCCATATTATTTTTTGGAATGTTTAACGATTGATTGTGAAGAGTAAATTGAATATGTTTCTGATCGATCTCTTCTTAAATACTTTTGAATTGCTTAAATCAACAATTTTAACAAGTTAACATTTTTCAAAGCACAAACATCAACATGATTAGAAGAACATCTTTTAGAAAAATGAATTTGTTGATTCTTCAATATTTTTAAACATGTAGAATCACGATTATTCAAATCAAAAACATTATTATTTTTCAATATGTTAATAATCCAAGATTGTTTTTCTTCTTCTTTAACATAAATTTTTGTTTGATTGGATATAAAAATTTTTAAAAAATTGATAATATCGCAAAAATGTGTTTTGCCGTCAGACCATTGTAAGCCATGATGATTTTTATTGAGCCATCTATTTGTATATTTTGCTTTTTTTTTTTCTTTATTCAAATAAAAAAATATAAGGTTTACAATTATTATAAAATAATATAAGTTTAAACAATTAAGTTGTTAACGACCGTAGCTGATAGGCTGTCTGGTCTTATTGTTTTTTTTTAGAATATTATTTGACTGCATTTTATTTATTTTTTGCTCTTATATATACATCTATTTTAATTCTCATTTTAAGTTATTATTTTATATACATTTCAATTCAATTTATACAATTACATTATTTATAATTTTTCAATTTATTATTTTTAATACATTTTTATTTCATTCCTTACTTTCTCAATTTTATTTCTCTCCTTATTTTATACTTTTTTATTTTACTTTATTTTTTCAATTCATCTTACAAGCTAATAACCAATAAGTAATAAAAATAATCAAAACAAAAAGAAATCCAATCCAAGGAGAAAAAAAAGAGATTAATAATAATTCAGCATAATTTTCAGATTTTTCCCGCTTCAACCACTCAATTTTGTCATCACTTATCTACTAATAATTTATCTTAACCATACCAACAATTTACATCATTGCACTATATATTTACAAATTACTTATATATTATTTACCATATTATTTGCCATATTATTATTTACTATATTACAATTCAATGTCTATGAGTTTCAATTTCATTGAAATATATGTTTTTTGATTTCGTTCATGAACACACCGATTGAATGAATTTGTTTAAGGCCTGTTGGAAGTTCATTATATAGCTTTAGAGATTGTAATAAGCAATTGTTCTGCTGTTGGTTTGTCCTAAATAAGGACAGATAGAAATTAGAACTATTCCTTGTATTGTAGTTATGTATGCTAATAGCTCTATTTAAAATAAAATTGTGCTTTATTGTATTATTTACAATCTTATAGGTCGTAAGGTACAATTCCAGTTTAGAAATGTTACTCAGACTTAAGTATTTTTCAGAGTATAATCTGTCCGTGGGAAACATATTCGAATAGCAATGAATAATTTTAATTGCCTTCTTCTGCACGATATCCAGTTGGTGCAATATAAGTTGGCTCGCTCCACTCCAAATTGGATTAAGGTTAATTATGTGTGATAGAATGAAGGATGAGTATATGGAGTATAGAGCGTTTTGAGATATATATTTCCGAATACGACGTAGGATGAACAGATATGGCGTTATTTTCCGAATGATATAATGAATGTGATCAATCCATTTATCTTTTCTGTCCAATATCAATCCTAAATAACAGAGATTTTCTACACTATCAATAGATATAGAGTTATAAGAAAAGTTTCTAGAGGTGTATATTTTGTTGCCAAGCAGCAATATTTTGGTTTTTTTTCACATCTTTGATTTTGAAGAGTTACCTCGTTTTTCTTCTGCTTCTCTTTTTAAGAAATTACTCATTTTGAATGCTTAAAAATAACTAATGAAATTTATATGCTTTTTTGAAGTATTTATACTGTTTTTAATTTATTTATAATATATAATATATTTATTAAATATTATTATTATTATTATTAAAGATAAGCATAAATCTTGAAAAGCAGGATGATTATGGTTTTATAGTACTCAAATTTTCCTATAATTTCAAAATTAATGTAACAACAACGAACCTAATTAGATATGAAAGTTTTACAGCATTTATTTGCTTCTACAAAAAAAAAAAAAAAAATTCTTGTTAAATGGCTTGGTTGCCATGCAGGTCATAATTCTTAGAAAAATAAAACAGATTAGTTTTAATTTGAGAAAAATGTTTTTTTTATTTTAGCAGGATGATTGTGGTTTTATAGTACCCAAAATTTCTCGCAAAACATTCTACATCCTACAAATACTTACTTGATTTATGATTTAATCTGAGTACTTCTATGATAAGAATCGAATTAGATTATTTCAAATTTTTGGTAATAAGAAAAAAAAAAATATAAATTAAACAAACTTTAATTCTGAACAAGAATAAGAAATGTATAAGAATATATACTAAAGAATGTATCTTTGCGGTTTATACTGTACTTCTATGATAAGAATCGGTTTTTAAATTTTTAAAATTTAAAAAATTTTTTTTTTTTTTTTTATATAAAAGCAGAAGCAAATAAGCAAAATTAATTATAGGTTTTTCATTTCAAATTAAATTATTTTCATTTCAAATTCATTTTTTTTCATTTCAAATTCAATTTTTTTCATTTCAAATTCAATATTTGAAAATATATTGATATTTATTTTTAAATTTTTTAAACTGAAGAAACTAAGTATTTTTAAACAAAACTTAAGTGATAAATATAATATATTTGTTTTGTTTAAAAATACTTAGTTCCTTAGTTAAATACTTAGTTAAACTGAAGAAACTAAGTATTTTTAAACAAAACTTAAGTGATAAATATAATATATTTGTTTTGTTTAAAAATACTTAGTTTCTTCAGTTTAAAAAATTTAAAAATAAATATCAATATATTTTCAAATATTGAATTTGAAATGAAAAAAATTAAATTTGAAATGAAAAAAAATGAATTTGAAATGAAAATAATTGAATTTGAAATGAAAAACCAAATTTTTTAAACTAAGTATTTTTAAACAAAACAAATATATTATATTTATCACTATATAAATTAGTACAGTTTTAATTAGTTTAGATTGAATTATTTCGGTAAAGAAAAATGCCAACAAAGTCGGAAATTAATAAAATGGGATATTCATCATATGGTTTACCATGTGAATATCAAATTATAGAAGCTGCAAACACAGGAAAACCTTGCTGTGCTGTATACGGATTCTATGATCTGCTCTGGGATGATTATGACTTCAAGCAAGTCTGTCAACGTCATACTTCCCCAGAGCAGGTATTCTGTGTAAAGTGCTTTTTGCAAATGAACGAGAGGTCAAAAAAATCTCGGAGCTCAACTTTCCATTTGCAGTATTATGTTGCTGGATTTGACTCCAAGGAAGATGCTGAATATTTTATATCTAATCAAGGACCCGAGTGTATTAGGTGCTCTGTAGAAAAAAATTTATGTAAAATAATCTCATCAGCCTATTATGATGAAAAGTCTGTTGAAATTCGTCAATTTTATATGAGAAATAGATGAAATAAAAATTTAAAATAAAGATTTTTTTTTTTTTTATGTTCATTTTTTATATTTATTCTTATTCAAATTTAGCTTATGGTATGTTTTAATTATTTAGGAATTTTGAAATGCCCCCATGATAAAGTATTGTAGCTATTTGAAATTAAATACCTTTTGTTATCAAATGGACTTAAAGTAATCTTTTTCTGATCTATTGTGAAAAGTGTATGATTTCGAGATATAATACTGTTCTGCTCATTTATATATTCCTTATTGTTATCCAAAGAATTCTTATAATCTTCAAAAAAAATTTCTTTGCTTAAAACGTTTTTCTTAACACCTTTTGCTTTTTTTACAGTTTCAAATTGAAAATCATTTTGCAGCACTTGAATACTGTACATCTTAGCACGAAGACCTGCAAATTTATAAAATATTTTACCGTTGTTTTCGTCCTTCATTAAACCAGGAATTTTTTTATTAGTTTGAGGTATTCCATATAAATTATTTTCTGGGTAATCAGATGTATCGAAACGAAAAATATTTTTTTTCATGTCATCATAAACATCTTTTGTATGTATTAAGTAAATTAAGGAATCTGTATCAGTATAACAGAGCTCACAATTATTAGCATATGTTTCTTTCATATAATCATAATGAAATTCGTATAATTTAGTTTTAGAAATATCTAAAATTGTCATTCCTACATAAATTGGTTTATCGAAAATTACATCGGTTTTTAATAATTCAATTGCTAATAAGTTTTCATTAAATATTTTTCGAGAATGAAAATTTGGTCTAAAAATCAAAGATTCAGCGTTATATCGATCCTACCATGATGTTACAAGTTTAATAGTTCTACGAAAGCGAACGTTTTCCATTGTTTTTCCAAATACTGCATTGCATATTAATTTAAAAACGTCAAAATATCTGACATAGAAAAACATCAAAATATCTGACAAATACGGGAGTGTTTTATTTAGCTGCTTAATATAATTAAATTTCAAATATTTAAAATATTTAAATTAAAGTGGAGAAATATTGAAAAAAACAAAATTTAAACTTAGGAGATACTAGGAGCTGTAATAATTGATATAAGAACATCGCAAGTGCATATGGGTAACATAATAGCGTAAAACCAAGATTTGTTAAAAGAAAATGAAGAATTAAAAAAGCGTCTTGCTTGTACAGAGGAAAGAACAAATCAGTTGGAGTTAAGATTGAATAAACTTGAATATGACATTGATGATTCTAACAAGCAATACAACAAAAATAACATTGTATTGGCTGGTTTACCTGCTGAAGTTGAGAATCCCTTAAATGTAATGCTCGATATATCAAAAAAAATTGGTGCAAATATTTCTGAAGCAGATTTTTCTAGAATCAATATTATTAGTAGTATAGGCTAGGCCGATTCTAGACCAGGAAGTGACGTCAGAGATAAGAGATGTAGAGAAAAGATAAGAGGTATGACTCAGCAATGAGTTATCAATGAGTCATAGCAGGAAGTGACGTCACATCCTGTTTTGATAAGAGATATTGAGTCATCAAAAACAGGTTTTTAAAATTTTGAATAACAGGCACCCAGATATTTTTTAAGAACAATATTTTAATGTTTTAATTTTGTTTGATTGCTTTGAAAAATAATAAAATAATTTTTTGTTTTACAGTCATTCATATTGTATGATAAGAAATTTGTTTTAGAATATATTAAGCGTGTTGTATTTTAACAAAAAAAAGTTGCGGTTTTAATTTTTCATGTTGATATGAGGAATGGAACTATTCAAATTTTTGTGTGACGTCAGGGAAATCCATAGATAAAATTTAATTGAGATTGAAATTGAATAAACAAAACAATTTTGTTAAATTTTGAATAAGAGGCACACAGATTTTTTAAGAACAATATTTTAATGTTTTAATTTTGTTTGATTGCTTTAAAAAATAGTAAAATAATTTTTTGTTTTACAGTCATTCATATTGTATGATAAGAAATTTGTTTTAGAATATATTAAGAGTGTTGTATTTTAACAAAAAAAAGTTGCGGTTTTAATTTTTCATATTGATATGAGGAATGGAACTATTCAAATTTTTGTGTGACGTCAGGGGATTCCGTAGATAAAATTTAGTCGAGATGGAATTTATTTAGTTAAAATATATAAAAGAAAAACAAATAAAAAATATATATCAAAGTTTTCTATTTTTTTTTTAGTATTTTTCGATATTTACATTTTTTTTCATTAAATTTCTTTACGATTTTACCTAATCGCAATAGACATCTCTTGGGAAATTGAATAGAATTTAAGGTAAATAAATCTGTCCATTTGTCATCGTGAACATCTCTGAATGAATTGAGCTTAATTAATGTTGAATCAGCATAATTCCTCAAACATTTTATATGATATTTAATCTCACTTCTATATTTCTTTCTAAAATCTTTTTTATTTTTAAGAAAAAAATAATTAAACGTAAAAATTGTTCTTGCGATATCCATTTTTAGTAAGCCTAAAGAAAATTAAATACCAACTAATTTAGACATAAAATATGAAAATAATCAGAATTAACAAAATCTTCTATGGGTAGGATGTGTGTATAGGTAAGTTTATTAATGCATTATGTTTAGGTTCGATTCTAGTTCTATGCTCTTACCCAGTGAAGATTTTTTTCTTTTTTATATTTTAACAAAGTAAACCTTACGAAAATATACATACTTATATTGCAGTTTATTAATGTGATTATAAATAAATAAATAAAAAAAAAATTGTATAAAGGGCTAATTTTAAAATTGAAAAGTGTCATAACACGATAAATAAGGCGATTATAATGTTTTGGGCTGATAAGATTCTACATGGTTATAAATATTGTATTTGTATCAGGAAATGGGCTTCAATTAAAATAATTCATTGGAAAATATTTCACGATTTTTTGGAGGTGTATATAACTTCAGAAGGTGGGGAAAAAATTTGTTTATTTAAAATTAGAAATGGTGAAACATTAACTAACAAATTCGATTTATCTCATTTGGATTGGCAACATCTAAAAATTGAAGTATATGGCGGTGATATTTCCATTATTGGTAATGTAAGAGATTCACCAAATAAAAAAAAGCAAATAATTAACCATTTTAATATTGATTGTCCATTTGCTGAAGAAGATGACTGGGAGGTGGTTGAGAAGAATATTTCAAATGTACTACCAAATAATATGAATGAAGGAATTTCACAACATATTGATTCATTGTCAATGAGAACAAATGAATATGAAGAAAATCAAAATGAACTGAAAAAGACAATGATAAGAAAACAAATTGATGATGGAATTATATTTATAGCATCAATAGAGAATATGTATAATGAAAAAAATAATAAATCAAAAACTGGTGACGTGTTAACTAATTTTAGAAAATTACTTGAACGTTTAAAAGAAGAATATTTAGATTACATGGAAGCTTATTCAGATGGAAGGGATAGATTTGTACAACTCTTTATGTATGTTTGCTCTATTATAAGCCAAGTAAAGTTTGTACATAATAAAGAAATTTCTAGAAAATAAAAAGTATAAATTTTATATTTGCAATCTAATAACATACATTATTGTGTAAATCTTTGACGAAGATAGATCATATTTTTTGATAAAACGATGAAATCATTTTTCTTATTTATATTTTACCTATTTACTATTCAAACAAATTCATCTCCAATATCTAATATTAGATTGGATGAATCAGCTTTTGGCAGCACCTACTTTAATATATTACTTCTAAGTAATGAGACCGTGAAAGTAAATTTATCAGTTCAGCTATTAAAATATGTAATTTCACCAGAATTAAACAAAGCAACAACAAATGAAACAAAAACTACAACAATAGCATCAATCACTACTTTAAAAGCAGATGCACAATTAGCAGGAGATAAAGCTGACTCAGTACCACAATATGTTTCTATAGATGAGGCTATTGAGGCGCTTTTAGACAGGTATTAATTTTAAAAGAACGTAATATTGGTGGAATTATAAATAGTGAGCATATATTTTACAGACATTTTCAATTGGAATATGCTGATAATAAAGATATTCATATAAGATGTGAATATGATGGCAATTTTAAACAAAAGTCTCTCACAATTAAATGTTTAGAATATCGAGAAATATTAACAGATAGAATTTTAAGTAATGGAGAAGTGGAAACAGTTCCTATTATAGATGTAGATTATAAATCCGACTACACTATAATTGATTTAAAATCAATAAAGCAGAAATCATCATATCAGATGGACATTTCATAATTTATCAAATGAAATAAAAAGATTATACCTAATAATTTGTAAAAATATTTAAACAAAATATAAATATTGTTTTTTATAATAAATCTTTTTTATTTATCCATGAATTATGAATAGAAGAAAACCCAAACCATTTAACAAAAATTTTATTATCTCTAGTTTTAAGAATTTTTTTAATCAAAAACACTTGTTTATTTTTCGTTTTTAACAATTCATATTCATAGAAGCTTCCTTGTATGGGTTGACCTTGATAATCTTCCAGTAAATATGTTACAGGGTTAGTGATTTGAACTTTTCTTATCTTAAATACTTCCGTTGTCCAATTTGGGGTATACCCTTTTTCAAAAACATGTTTATACTTGCTTATACGAACTGAGTCACCAATTTTAAATTTAGCTGGTAGAAAAATTTTAATACGATTATAAACAGTTACCAACAGTTCATTAGCATTTTTTTTATTTATATCTGATGGACGTCTGTGAATGGTATGATGTTTTGTATTGTTGTATTGGTGAACTAATGAATCAATTATATTCAACCATTTGTAATTACCATTAAAACTAAACTCTTTCCACATTTTTTCTTTCAAAGTTCGATTAAAACGCCCTACAATAGAGGCTTTTAATGTGCTAAATGTTGAATAATGATTTATATGATATTTATCCATTAAATTTTTGAATATTTTATTAAAAAATTCTTTCCCATCATCTGTTTGCAAATTTTGCGGATGTCTTTTAGAATTTACAAAAATATTTTGTATTGCTTGTGTGACGTTCTCTGAAGTTTTTGTTTTTATAGGGATTGCCCAGCCATATTTGGAGAAGGTATTAATCACAGTTAATAAAAATTTAAAACCTTTATTCTCTTTGGCATATGCACCCATTTCTACTAAATCGGCTTGCCAAAGATCATCAAATCCTTTAATTATAACTCTACGTCGTTTAAAATTTCTCCGTGCAGGCTTATGCAGCTCTTCAACAACCTCTCTCTTACTCATTTTTAAACAAAATAAAATAGTTGTATGTAATTATTATATATAACTAATTAGAAAATCTTTGATTGAAAATGAATTTCCAATGTTTAGTATCTAGAATCTTAGAAATAATATCATTAGTATTTTGAATTCTTTGATTAAATCTATAGCGATCCAATGCAATTATTTCCCAATATTTTTGCCGAGCTAACTTATATGCTGTATTCCATTTGTATAATATGTATATTTGAGGCGATTTGATGTATATCCATTTTGGAAGTTAAATGAAAACTAACTGCAATTAATCTCTTGAATTATTAATTAAATCTAATGCTGATTGAACTTTGGCTTCAGCGTTTTGTAGTCTCTCATTAATAAATTTAAGTGGTTGTTTAATTTGAAATTTAATAAAGTCATTCATCTCTGAATATTTTTCATTTAACAATATAGAAAATTTGTGATGAACTTTCACTAAACTATCTTGCATTTTTTCTTCTAACATTTTTAATTTTTCTTCTATTAATTTAAGTTCACTAGTGAAATGGTTAAACATATCCCCTATATCGATTTTTAGTAGTTTTTTATGAAAGAAAATTTGTTTGTTCACAAATGTTTGCGTTGCTGCATCATTTCCATAAACTGGATCTTGGACATTTGATAAAATTTTGTTATCTAAATCATAATTTCCTTCAGAAGTTAATTTGAATCCTACACCTGCAGGACCTCTGGTATGTGATTTTCTAGAAGTGGATGAAGCTATACTACGTCCAAACTTATCAAGTGGCATTTTGATTTTTACTGATTGTAAAATATTATTGAATTATATTTGCTTCTCTCAATTCTTCAATTATAGATACAATTTCATTATGATGATTATTGTTACCAGCTGATTGTGAAGCAATTAAAAGTCTTAATCTATCAACTAACTCATTAGGACCATCCCAATAAACATATTCATTTGATTGATTTGTATAATTTAATTGGGTTTCTGGTGTAAAAGATTTATGGAAAAACTTACTAAAATTTTTTGTTTTCGAATAGCCTGAACCAGATTTTTTATGTCTAGTGTTATAATCATGCGCATATAATTTGCTTAATATATGTTTGTATTTAAAATCTTTGTTTCCTTTTATTTGATCTAAACCATCATAATTTCTTCTATGTACATTCGTTTTGTTGAGTATTTGATGATACGTACTTAAATCACTTTCAGTGTAGTTTATAGGTTTCTTTTTAAATATTAATTCATATAGACCATCAGTTCCTTTGAAAACTTCATTATTAATCAAAATATTTTTATTAATTTCATCTATTTCAAAATTAGCATTCCCAAGTTTTCGCACATTTAATGACTCATCAAAATAGGGTCCATATGATTTATCAAGTTGTGAGTTGTTAAGAAAAACAAGTTGTGAAATTGATGATGATTCATCATTCTGAAGTTTTAAATTATTAGGTGTTGAAAATTTATATTCATTGGAAGTATTATTTTTGTTGCTAGGTGTTTTAAATCCCGACATGAATGATCTCATTGATTTAGAATTGTTATCATCTTCATCAACAGTCGATTTCATTTCCGGCTTGATAACATTATTTGAAATTTGTTGTTGTTGTTGTTGTTTGACAACATTTGTTAATTCTTTCAAAGGTTTTATAATAGGAGTAAATGTTTTTTCCCGATCATGGTCTTCTGAAAGCTTTTGAATTTTTAAAGATTGAAATTTCCTTTTTAAATTTTGACGAGTTTTAATTAAATCGTTCATAAGTTTTTCATTCATTTTTAAAAAAATTAAAACTATTACGTTCAATTATTAACTGATGTGTTCTGTTGCTAACTACTAACTGCTAACTGTTAACTGGTAACCGCTAATTGGTAACTGATAACTGCCAACTGCTAACTGTTAACTACTAACTGCTAACTGGTAACTGATAACTGTCAACTGCTAACTGCTAAATAACCAGTTCAGTTAGTAATTCAACTGCTGATTCACCTCTTGTTAATTAAAATTTAGCAAATGCATCAAAGTTTTTTCTATAACGCCCATTATTTAAACTACTGTCTTTATCAATTAATAGGAAACCATAATTATCATTCCAACAGGATGCACTCAATTTTTGAATCATGATAAGTCATATCAGAATTTACATGATCATTATATATATGTTTTAAATTTAAATCATCCTGCTTGAATATAATCAAAAAGTTGGCATTATCTCTAACTAAATGCTTTGGAGTTCTTGTATAAGATTGACATAAATAAAAGCTATCTACTTCTTTATGACGCCCCATGCAAAAATATGCTCTTATGTTATCTTGTTTATCACAAGCCACATCATCAAAAATAAATATTGAGTTTGGTTGGGAGTCTGATGGTTTAATTACATCGGCATTATTTGAAAATTCGTTATATCCCATTCCTTTGATTGGTTTTATTATTTTTTTTTAAATATTCATATTTAGGTTGATATAGTGATTTCGAGTAAATATAAATGTTTTGAAATTTAAGCCCTTTAGGATCTAAAAGCATACTTATCATAGCATTAGTTTTACCACAATTTGATGGTCCGACTATTAATCCCCTTATACTATCTGGAAAGCTTCCACCATGTTTTTTAATTTTTTTCTTTAAATTTTGTTCAAAATTTTTAACTTTAACTGCGTTATCTACTTTTATAAATTTCATTTCTTTAACTTAGTAAAAGATTTTTTCTTTTAAATGATGATTACGAGTTTTAAAAGGTGATTAGTGTTTGATTGACTTTCTTAAACTAAACTGCATATTATGCTTCCTCACAATAAATATTCAAACAGTAATAAAAAACCTGTTAAAAGAAGAGGAGTTATTAATTCATTAATTAATAAATTACCATTTGAAGCACACTTACCTGGTTATAATTATTGTGGTCCTGGAACCAAACTAAGAAAACGATTAGCTCGAGGTGATAAAGGAATTAATGGTTTAGATGTGGCTTGTCAAGAGCATGATATAGCATATTCTCAAAATACTGATCAAAATCAACGTCATATAGCTGATAAAATACTAGCAGAGAAAGCTTGGCAAAGGGTTAAAGCTAAAGACTCAAATTTTGGTGAACGGTTAAACTCATATCTAGTTACAAACGCAATGAAAGCTAAAGTTAAACTCGGTATGGGTTTAAAAAAGAAAACAAAGAAATCTCATAGAAAAAACCCCTGAAAAATATTATAAAGGAAACTAAAAAAGGTGTTAAAACTATCAAAAAGCCAATGAATGATAAGAATATTATAAAAATTGCTTTACATGCTGCTAGAAGTTTTTCTAAAGGACAGAAAAAAAAATTAATATTCCTCGAATAATTCCTGTACCAAAAATTGGAGGAGTTTTAGCTCTAATCCCTATTTTTACAGGCCTGTCAGCAGTTGGTGCACTTTCTGGTGGTGCTGCAGGCACAGCAAAAGCTGTAAATGATGCTAAAAATGCTCACAAACAATTTAAAGAAAGTGAACGTCATAATAAAATGATGGAAGCAATAGCATTAAAAGGTGGCAATGGATTACATTTAAAACCATATAAAAAAGGATTAGGTATTTATTTGAATCCAAAAAACCATTAACTAAGTTACCTAATAGAGCTCTTACAAATATCGATTTAGAAAAATTTGGTGTAAAATATTTTAAATATTTTCCAGGAGTTTTTATGATAGATAATTTACCAACACGTAGACCTTGGAAATATGAATGTGCTATAATCAATTTAGATAATTATATTGGAGATGGAACGCATTGGGTAGCTTATTTTAAAAATGCTAAAATAACTCAATATTTTGATAGTTTTGGAAATTTAAGACCGCCATTAGAAGTAATTAAATATTTAGATGATAAACGTGCATATAATTATAATAAATATCAAAATTTTAATTCTTACAATTGTGGACATTTATGTTTAGAATTTTTATTTCATATTGTTAAGGAAAAAAATTATTAGTAAATAAAACATAAGAAAAAAATTTGTTTATCTAATAATAATAAGAACTAGGCTTATTAAAACTGACCTAATATTATATAAAAATTATAATATTAATAATTTTGTTCAAGTTCAAGATTATTTCTCTATATTTAAACAAAGAAAGAAAAAAGAAAAAATAATTAGAACTTAATTGTAACAAAAAAAGAAAAAAGAAAAAATTATTAGAACTTAATTGTAACAAAAAAATTTTTTAGAAGATATTATATATGTGTACAGATATAGTTTTGTTACGATGATGATTTTTAGAAATTAGCCTTGAAAATCTATAAAAACAGAATACACTACTGAAATATCTCATTATATCAATTAAAGATATGTCAATAACATTAACTTTAAACGGAAATTCTTCCATATTGACAACAAATTATTTTCCTCCTATTGATCTAAAGGGAAAGGAATATACCTGCGGTTTAGTAGATTTCCAAACATATAATTCAATACCTAATATAGATGAAGAGAATAATAGATTTATTATTGATGATAAACCTATTATAATTCCAACAGGTTCATACGAAATTGAAGATATTGAAATATTTCTTAGAAAAACGCTGAATATAGCTAAAGCAGATAAAGAAAAATTAACTATAAAAGCAAATAATAATACATTAAAGTGTGAAATTTTTGCAGATAAAGTAATTGATTTTGAAAGAGAAGATAATATTGGTAGATTATTAGGTTTCAATAATAAGAAATTATTAGCTAATAAATGGTACACTTCAGATCTTTTTGTTGATATTAATAAAATAAACATAATAAGAGTAGAATGCAATATTATATCTGGAACATATATTAATGAAAAAGAAGCTCATATTTTACATGAATTTTCTATTAACGTCAGTCCTGGTTTTAAAATAATTGAAGTACCTAAGAATGTAATTTATTTACCTGTAACTATTAACCAGATAAGTTCTATTACTATAAAACTCCCCGATCAGAACGGTAATTTAATTAATTTTCGTGCAGAAACAATAACAATTAGATTGCATTTAAAGCCTCAAAATGATAGTGTTTAATCAAAATCAAGATTCTTATATATATCCTAGAGTCGAGCACAACATTTCAATATATTAAAGTCCTCAAAAGGAGAAGCAAGTCAACACTACAAACCTAAAAAAAGTTTTACTATTGAAAATCAACAATATTTGAAATTACTTGGATATCAATTAAAATGAATCTTTTTAATGAACCTGTTTTTGATGAAACTATAACTAGTGCTCACTGGCATTCATATCATCCATACGTAAACAATTTCAACTTCAATAGTATTACTCGAATACAAATACAAAATCAGAATTTAAACATATTACCTTCAAAAAGTCTAATTTATATAGAAGGATTTGTAACAAATAATGATGGAACGGCTGTTAAACATACTAAACTAGTTAATAATGCCATACCATTTCTATTTGAAAAACTTAGTTATGAGCTTAATGGTAATGAAATTGACCATAATAAAAAGGTTGGTATAATTTCGACATTAAAAAATTATATTTCACTTAATGAAAACGAAAGTATTGCTTTATACAATGGGGGTTGGTCTCCCAAAACATCAATTGAATTGGATGGAGTTTATTTCAGTTTTTACATTCCTTTAAAGAGATTATTAGGATTTGCTGAAGATTATAAAAACATTATCCCTAATGACAAAACATGAATTGATATTAACACGCTCTGGAAGCAACAACAATTCTTTGATATGTTCAAATGTTAGTGAGAAGCCGAATATTACTATTACAAAAATATGTTGGAGAGTTCAACATATTAATTTGATGGATAATCCAAAATTGAAATTATATAAAAGTATTGATAATGGTTCTGTTATGAAAATAGCTTTTAGGAGTTAGGACTTAAATGAGAATCCATCATTATCATCAGCTAATCACTTAATTTGGAATGTTAAAACATCTTCACAACTAGAAAAACCACGCTTTATTATTTTCGCTCTACAAACTGATCAACAAAATATTGAAAATAATCTTTCAAAAGATCCCTCAAAATTTAATCATTGTGATGTTTTTAATTTAGAAGTATATTTAAATTCTGAAGTATATCCATATTAAGATATGAATTTAGACTTTGGAAAAAATCGTTATGCTTTAGCATATGAATCATACTTGAATTTTCGAAGTTCTTACTACAATCATCTAGCATTAGAACCTTTAGTTTCATGGGAGAATTTTAAAAATGCATCTCCAATTTTTGTAATTGACACTCGTTATCAAAATGATGATCATCAAATGGGGGCAGTTGATGTTAAAATTGAACTAAAAATCTTGAAAAAAATTCCGATCAATACTACAGCTTATTGTCTTATTTTGCATGATCGTTTAGTTGAATTCAAACCACTAACAGGAGAAGTTAATAAAATTATTTAGATTTCTAAATAAAAATAAATGAACTTGTCTACAAAAAAAGGAAACATTAAAAAACTTAGAGTCTTGCTGTGTTTTTGAAATTCCACCATTCATTGGTGGAATATTTTTTATGATTGCATTGCATTGTTTAAGTTTTTTAATTTACAAACTTTATAAATATATTAAATTTAATCAATTAAATTCTCCTGAAACATAAAAATGGAATATGTAATAATTGATATACAAGGTTTTCGAGATAATAGTAATAAATTTATTTTAAAAGAAATTGTTATTCTTTCATCAAATGATGAAATTCAACATTTTATAATAAAACCACCTTATGGTTACCATTATTTAGATTCAAAAGCAAAATACACAAATAAATGGCTCACTAAAAATCATCACGGCTTACAATGGTCTGACGGTAAAACACATTTTTGTGATGTTATCAATTTTTTAAAAAATTTTATATCGAGTCAAACAAAAGTTTATGTTAAAGGAGAAGAAAAAAAATCTTGGATTATTAACATATTGAAAAATAATAAAGTTTTTGATTTGAATAATCGTGATTCTACATGTTTAAAAATATTGAAGAATCAACAAATTAATTGCTGTAAAAGATGTTCTTTTAATCATGTTGGTGTTTGTGCCTTTGAAAATGTTTATTTATTAAAATTGCTGATTTAGCTAATTGAAAAGTATTTAAGAAGAGAAATAATCAGCAACATATTCATTTTACTCTTCACAATCGATAGCTTTAATCAATAAATTTAATAAATTTAATAAATTAATATGGATAAAATAAAAAAGATCTTGAATAAAAATCAATCTACAAAAGATTATCAAAACTTAATGAACACTTCATCGGAATCAACAAAGAAAAAATTTCAGTCAACAGTACAAAAAAAATAAATGTACCTAAAAATAAATGTACCTAAAAATAAATGTACCTAAAAAAAAAGGAAAAATCATCGTCATCAAGAAATAATTAATAATTGTAAATTAGAAATTGATTAAAAATAAAAAGAATTATAATGTACTATTTAGTATTTAATATTTATTATTTATTATTTATAATTAATTACATATTACATAATTACATATGACTTAAACTATAATGACCCCATGGTAAGGTTTCAACTGAATTTTGAATTAAGAATCTTTTATCATCATTCGAGCAACTTTTTCTTGACTAATACTATATACAATATTAGATCTTAACATATTTTGACAAATATTTTTGTTTCTGTTTTCATTTAAGCTAGCTACATAATCATCAAAAACAATTTCTTTTTGTACAATAGATTTTTTAATTCCTTTAGCCTTCTTTATACAATCTTTTCCATCTACTCTAATTGAATCAGAATTTTAGATCGTATACCTATAAATTCTGTAACGTTCTTACCATTCATTTCGTCTTTCATTAATCCAATTACCTTTTTATTAACAAGCGGAATTCCCCATTTATTATTTATTGGATAATCGCTAGTATCAAATTGTTCATAACAATCTCTCTTAATAATATCATAGATATTTTCATTTAATATTTCTAGAATTAAACTATCTGTGTCAGTATAAAGAAGTTTACAATTTTCCTTTAAATTTTTCTTCATATAATCATAAAAAAATTCATAAATCAAAGTGTTTGAAATATCTAATACAGCCATTCCCACATATATGGGTTTATTAAAAAATATTTCACCTTTTTTTAATTCAATTGCAACCAAATTTTCGCTAAAAACCGTTGAAGACTTAAAATAAGGTGATGCAATTAGTGAATTTGCACCATAACGACCTTCCCAATATGTTTTAAGTTTTATATTTAAATGTTTTCGTACGTTTTCTATGGTTTTACCAAATGTTCCATTATTCATTAATTTAAAAATATCTTTTTCAAAATTACTAGTTGCTAAACTACGAAGCTTTGTATTTAATTCAATATAGGGTTTCAGAAAATCAGATTGTCCGAATTCTAAAACTTTATGAATTTTTATTATTTTTAAACCATGTTCTATAGCTTGTTTCAAAGTTTTATAATGACAAACATAGTTTGTTTTATTGTACAATGTTGCAACAAGTTTCTTTTCGTTAGATAATGTTAATGAATGTTCAGGACAGAAAGGTAAATATTTATGTTTGTCATGAAACTCAGTTGGATATTCCAAATCAACTTCTAATATATAACCAGTTGAAGAGTCATTAGCAATATTTTTAATGAAATCACAATCAAATTTTGTAATATCATTCACCCACTTGAAATTGTTTAATGGTAAATATTGACTCATAGCCCATCCATACTGATTATTAATATCTAAATATGATATGCTCTTATGTAGAATATTTTCATCGTAATCAGTCATATATATATTATTAGCTTTACTATATCTCTTTGAAATTTGTGTTAAACCACCCCTTATTCCACTTTCAACAAATAAAATCATATCAATATCGGTTAGTCATTCAAAATTTACTTTTGTATATTTTAACATTACATCCCAAGTATAACCTGGTGATGTGAAATAATGTGCGGGATCTAAATCATAAGTAATTTTGCAACTTTGTCTAAATTTTTCAAAAATTTCTGTAAGTAATAACACATCTGTTTTTAAATATAAGTCTGAATATTCCCCTAAATTTTTTATATGAAATACATCCCATACCCTTTTTGCATGTTGATAATCTTCATTAGATATTTCCGATTTATTTAGTTTATTATAGAACTGGTTCTTATCGGGTAGTTTTGTTTCAAAAAATTTATTATTGTCTTCAAAATAGTCATATGAATAAACTCCTTTTCTTGTTAATAATTCTATTTGAAAATTACTTAAACTATTAAATTGCGATTTTAAAATAGGAAATTCCTTTAAAGTTTTTGATAATACATCTAAGCTTACACCTAAATATTTATATGAATCTACAAATCTAAACTTAATTGAACTATTTTGAATATGTTTGGCGAAAGATATATATTTTTCCTTATTTATAGGAAGCAAATCAATTTTACCTTCTATGAGTGAATTTAACTTCAGTATAATAAAGTTTGAATCGTAACCGCTTAAATTATGGAAGATTACAGGAATGGTAAATGAATTTTGATATTCTATATTACATTTTTGATGTGTAGCACCTCGGTACTCTCCTGTCAGATGCCAATCATCTCTGCATCTTATGTCTTTAGCGTCAAAATTTTCCTCACATATAAAACATTTTTCAGCTTCGTTATAATTTTTAATTTGCTCTGATGTCAGTGGTTTCAAATTTCGTGAACTTTTTAGATCGGTTTCTACTAAAATTGATAATAATTTGAATTCATATAAAAACCATTCGATACAATTTTCGCCTCTATAAGATCCATATTCAGTCTTTTCAATGTAAGAAGATTTTACATAATATCCGATGGAACATGGAATATTTAATAAACACTCCATATCTGCATACACCACACAAGGGTTCACTATTTTATTTTTAAAATTTTTAAATTTCATTATGTTATTATCTTTTGAAGGTAGTCATTATGTTATTATCTTTTGAAGGTAGTTTTCACAAATTTTCGTATGCTCCATCAATTTATTATTTGTAGTGAAATATTGTAAGCATCGATCACAGAAAATTTTCTGATGACCATGTTTACTAACACAAGAGTCACAAGAGTGACAAGAGTCTTGACATATTTTTTATAAAACGAGGAAGAATACAGTTGCCTTTGTCAACTCTTAGATACCCGTACGAACCGTTAGTATGTTCACAGCCACTCTGCTTACAATATTATTTTTTTAATATTTTAGTATTTTAAAATAATTTGGGTGAATTTTATAATTTCTAGAACTATGGGTTGTACATATATTCAAACTATATGTTTATATGTACATTCTTCAAAAGCAGATTCTAACCTTCCACATAACGATTATCAATCCAAAACTTTTTCAAATATTCTATAGTACCATTTAATACTAAGCGGTAAATGTATATTAAATTTACTTAGTACAAAATAATAAATATAATTTTAAATATTATATTATATTATATTATATTTAAATATTCCATTGACAGAATAATTTCTTATAAGTACAATAAAATACATATATGTATGTAAATACGGCGCTATATAATATACATATATACTCTTATCATTCATTCACTAGTGACATATACGATATGTAAATCAACATGATATTATATAAGTATGTATATATGTCAATATCATATTTATAATAATAAAAATTCTTCAAGCAACCGTTATGTTGTTTATTTATTTACATTTTTTTATACTACGCATTATATCCTCAACAATTTCAAATTATCGAGTAAAACAAAATGGAAAAAATTCGTTTTAAAGAAATTTGTTAGAAAATTTGAACAAATCAAGTAACACTTTCGTCAATTATAAAGTAACCCTATATTATTAAAAAAAGTTGTTAACAGAAATAAGAGTATAATGTTGAAGCTTTAATTTTTGTGTATTACTTCAAAAAAATTTTAACAGGTGTTCAAGTTACAGGTGTTTAAAAATAGGAAATTTTCAGTTTTTGACCCCTTACAGCTCCTAAACGGGGGGTGATACAAAAAAAATTTCTGAAATGACTCATACTTATTTTTAAAGATCTAACTTCTGTAAAAATTTCAAGTTTTCAACTTAAACCGTTTAGAAGATAAAAGGGTTAAAGGATTTTGCAAAATTTGAGTTTCGCATAACGGTAAATTAAGACACCATATGTCACAAATAAATATTTATTGTATATATATTTTTAAAGCTAATAAAAGTAGTAATCGTTTGGCGTTTTCAAAATGAAGATATACCTTATACAACTTGTGCTATAACAATTTAAATATAGAGCTTTTTTGAACCTTTGGGGAGCTGTAGCTCCGTAACGGGTGGGGCTACAAAAAAAAGTTATTAAAAATAAAATTAATATTTTTGTGAGATCTATCAGCAGTTAAAATTTCATAGCTCTATTTCAAAAAAAATGTTGGGATCTAAAAGTTAGGTGTTCGAGAGCTACCCTAAGGCTTGGTCCAAACTCAACCAAAAACAATAGGAAACCTACAAATTACTCCGAGAATATTTTGTGTAAATTTCAAGATTCTAGCTTTCTTAGTTTTTGAGTTAGCGTGCTGACGGACAGACGGACGGACGGACATGGCTCAAAAGTCTTAGAAATTTTTTCTGGTCCGATCCATACCTTTGAAGGTATATCTAGCTCGCTTATTTCGAGGTGTTACAAACGGAGGAGTAATTTTATTATACCCGATCCTATCGTACGGGTATAAACATAGTGATATTTGATTTCATCATCATTATTATCATTTAATGCATTATAAAAAATTTTTTCTTTATAATATTCATTTTGAATCATTAATAGATTCACATGTTTTTCCTTTTTTGATTTTGTCAAACGAAGAACAATAACTTTAAATTTATTTTTTTGTAACAATTCCAATCCAAATACATTAACTGAAATTACATTACAGGAAATTACAGGAAAATCAATTCCATCGAATTTTAAAAACTGTAAATAATGCGGATAGCTTCTTGTACGATCTGAATGAGTGGTATTTGGATATAAATATGCCATTATCGACCAAGCAAAGCATGCATTATCAACATTTTTTATATTAATGCATGCTTTTTTTTTCTTAATTGACTTTGGTAAATCTATATATGATGATGGCGATAAAAATATTGAATATTTATTTATATTTATGATTAAATTTATTATTGAAGACAAAGCCCATCCACTACCCTTTTCCTGAAATTCATCAAATTTAGAAAGAATTTGTTCTTCCAAAGTATTGTACCAATCAGCTGTAGAATCTGACAACATAACCAATACATTTTCAGTTCCAAGATATTTTAAATCATAATCAGGTTCAATTTGATTAGGTTTTAGTAAAACAAATTCACAGCAAAAAACCATATTTATTTTTAAACTTGATTGTTGTATTAAAAACTCTTTAATTTTTTGTTTTACAATAGCTTTACATTTTTCTAAAAATATTTTCGGATCTGTATCATCAATATTGGTAATAACGCCAGATTGAATCCGATTTTTAAACGCTGATTCTAAATTTTTCCATTTTAAAGCTTCTTCACGAATGTCTGAATTTTCTTCTTTTCTTAACACCTTTATTTTTAATTGCTCCTTAAATGATATCAAATCAGCTATACAGGTGGATATAGATAATTTAACACCATTTGAAGCTTTTGAATTTTCAATTAAAAGATTTTCTAGTGTGATTAAATCTTTTAACACTTCAACTATTTATGATTTAATTTGTTTAATATTTTCACTTTTTTGAAATTTTTTAAATAATGAAATATGATTATTTAAAATTTGTTTTGCGCGAGCTGACATGGTGAAGCTTTTTTATAAACTAAATTTTAGTTTTTATTCCGCTCTAGAATATCCAGAAAATTAAAATTATTTGTTTGTATTATCCACTCTAATATAATTTTTATTTGCATTATCAAAATTTCAATTTTTTATGGAGGAAAGTAAAATAAAATTCCTATAGAAAGATAAAGTTGAAAATATAGTGATTAAATTTCTGTAAAAGTAAATCTGAAAAAGAAATGCTGAAAAGTAAATCTGAAAAATAATGCTGAAAAGTAAATCTGAAAAATAAATGCTGAAAAATAACACCTAAGCTTGAAATAACAACTAATTAATTTAATTTTTTATACCCGTACGATAGGATCGGGTATAATAAAATTACTCCTCCGTTTGTAACACCTCGAAATAAGCGAGCTAGATATACCTTCAAAGGTATGGATCGGATCAGAAAAAAATTCTAAGACTTTTGAGCCATGTCCGTCCGTCCGTCCGTCCGTCAGCACGCTAACTCAAAAACTAAGAAAGCTAGAATCTTGAAATTTACACAAAATATTTTAAGAGTAATTTGTAGGTTCCCTATTTTTTTTGGTTGAGTTTGGACCAAGCCTTAGGGTAGCTCTCGAACACCTAACTTTTAGATCTCCACATTTTTTTTGCAATAGAGCTATGAAATTTTAACTACTGATAGATCTCACAAAAATATTAATTTTATTTTTAATAACTTTTTTTTGTAGCCCTACCCGTTACGGAGCTACAGCTCCCCAAAGGTTCAAAAAAGCTCTATATTTAAATTGTTATAGCACAAGTTGTATAAGGTATATCTTCATGATATCAAAAACTGAAAATTTCCTATTTTTAAACACCTGTAACTTGAACACCTGTTAAAATTTTTTTGAAGTAATACACAAAAATTAAAGCTCCAACATTATATTTTTATTTCTGTTAACAACTTTTTTTAATAATATAGGGTTACTTTATAATTGACGAAAGTGTTACTTGATTTTTTCAAATTTTCTAACAAATTTCTTTAACTAATTTTTTCCATTTTGTTTTACTCGATAATTTGAAATTGTTGAGGATATAATGCGTAGTACAAAAAAATGCAAATAAATAAACAACATAACGGTTGCTTGAAGAATTTTTATTTATATGATATTGATATATATACATACTTATATAATATCATGTTTATTTACATATCGTATATGTCACTAGTGAATGAATGATAAGAGTATATATGTATATATATATTATTGTACTTATAAGAAATTATTCTGTCAATGGAATATTTAAATATAATATAATATAATATTTAAAATTATATTTACTGTTTTGTACTTAGTAAATTTAATATACATTTACCGCTTAGTATTAAATGGTACTATAGAATATTTGAAAAAGTTTTAGATTGATAATCGTTATGTGGAAGGTTAGAATCTGCTTTTGAAGAATGGTCATATAAACATATAGTTTGAATATATGTACAACCCATAGTTCTAGAAATTATAAAATTCACCCAAATTATTTTAAAATACTAAAATATTAAAAAAATAATATTGTAAGCAGAGTGGCTGTGAACATACTAACGGTTCGTACGGGTATCTAAGAGTTGACAAAGTCAACTGTATTCTTCCTCGTTATTCTTTATTTTTACTTTATTTTTCTTTTTAAAATTTTTAAATATTGATTTATTGATTTATTGCTAAATATTCTTGAGATTAAATATCCTTTTGAACAATAGAATATTTATTGCCCACATATAGGTAAATATCACTCTCTTTATTTAAAATATTTATTTCTTCCTGTGTTAGTATGTCTACCATACTTGCAGGCAAGAAAAAACTTGTATTATGAAAATCCAATAAGATTCTCTTACCATATCTCGTGTGACAAAATCTTATTTTTTCAATAGAATAATATCTATTCTTAATAATTTCATCTGTTGTTAAGAGTTTTTTTTGTTTGTAATGGTTGAGTCCAAGAGATGATGCTGCATCGTTGAACTTACTTAATACATTGCTCACGCTCACACTGCTACCATCATATCTTCTTTTTAGTGATTGTTGATTTATTTCATTATAATGTAGTTGTGGTTGTTGTTGTGGTTGTTGTTGTTGTTGTCTATGATTAAATGTTGACATAGATGATGTTGATGCTGATGTTGATGGTGTAACAATCATTACATCATCCAAAATTTCTATTGTGTTTTCCATTTTTGATCTTCTTCCTTGCAAATTTTAAATTGAATTAATTAATAAGTACAGCTTGTGTAGCTCTTTTATACAAATTTTTTATCTAAATTATATTAATTTTATCAAATATTTTTACATCATACATTACCATAACTTTGTAACTTCAATTCATTTTAATTATCTGGAATATAAATACTTTTTTTTTCCTTATAATATTATATCAATCTTTATGAAACAGACAAAACCGCAATTTCCACAATTTTAACTTTAATTCGTAAGAAAAGCTTGCAATATTAGTTTTTACTTTAAAATTATCTAATATTTGTTAGAACATATAAAACTGGAAACCAAATTTCTTATTTGTTCTTTTTTCTTTTCAGAATTTCAACTTCAAGAAACCACAGAAAAATTAACAAAATGTTTTATACTATTAATACAGATATGAAAATTTATATGTTATTTATTCATATTCAATCTCAATTAAAATGTGCGGAATTCCCTGACGTCACACAAAAATTTGAATAGTTCCATTCTTCATATCAACCTCAATTCATTTTAATTATCTGGAATATAAATACTTTTATTTTTTTTTTTCCTTATAATATTATATCAATCTTTATGAAACAGACAAAACCGCAATTTCAACAATTTTAACTTTGACTCGTAAGAAAAGCTTGCTATATTAGTTTTTACTTTAAAATTATCTAATATTTGTTAGAACATATAAAACTGGAAACCAAATTTCTTATTTGTTCTTTTTTCTTTTCAGAATTTCAACTTCAAGAAACCACAGAAAAATTAACAAAATGTTTTATACTATTAATACAGATATGAAAATTTATATGTTATTTATTCATATTCAATCTCAATTAAAATGTGCGGAATCCCCTGACGTCACACAGAAATTTGAATAGTTCCATTCCTCATATCAACATGAAAAATTAAAACCGCAACTTTTTTTTGTTAAAATACAAACACACTTAATATATTCTAAAACAAATCTTATCATACAATATGAATGACTGCAAAACAAAAAATTATTTTACTATTTTTCAAAGCAATCAAACAAAATTAAAACATTAAAATATTGTTCTTAAAAAATATCTGGGTGCCTGTTATTCAAAATTTTAAAAACCTGTTTTTGATGACTCAATATCTCTTATCAAAACAGGATGTGACGTCACTTCCTGCTATGACTCATTGCTGAGTCATACCTCTTATCTTTTCTCTACATCTCTTATCTCTGACGTCACTTCCTGGTCTAGAATCGGCCTAGCCTATACTACTATTATTCGTCAAAAAAAAACTGAACAAACCTTTACACCTAGCCTGTTATATCTGGTTGAGATGTCCTCACAAAAAGCAAAACACGAGTTGATGGAAAAAAAAAGAAATGACAAGCACTTATTCACATCGGAAATAAACTACATCAAAGAATAATGAACTATTTTTTCATCATCACTTATCACCACTTCAAATTAAATTATATCGTGAAGCAAAACAAATTAAACTGGCAAAATCACTGCAGTATTTATGGGTCAGAGATGGACAAATCTTCCTTCGCCAAAGTGAGAATAGCAAGGTATATAAAATTCTTTCATTCACTGATATTCACTATGTCAAAAAGGCACTTAAAATTCAAGAATAATTTTTTTATTACTTTAAATTTTATTTGGTACTTGTATTATACCTTGATATATTTTTTAGTTTTAAAAACATTAAATTTACACATAACCTTAAAAAATAACTTTTCAATCGATTTCTTATGTAAATTTCTTGAAAAGCCCAATCATGAATTATTTTTTGTTAAGTTAAACAAAAGATATATTGTTTTCTTATGTTATTTTTGTATTTTTTATTTTTACTTTATTATTCTAATTCATTTTTATAATAACAAAAAAAACTTAAAATATTCTAAATTATTTCAAAAGTTAAAAATGTACATAAACCTTAAAAATAATCTTCAAAATTATATTAATATAAACTTTTTAAATTTTATTTTTACAATTATTATACTTAATTCAATATTAATTTCATTTAGATTTAATTACAAAAGACTATTATTTATCGTATGCTATATTAATTTGAATTTAAAAAAAAACAATTTATTATTTTAAAATTGTGAAACAAATAATTACACTTTATTTATTTTATTATTATGTTCTCCACGATACAATTATAAATACTAGTACCACAAAAACACCTGATAACTCATTTCATACGATAAACAAAAATATGTGTACATATATTCATCTCTTTCTAGAATATTGTAATCTTATACGAACGTCATTTAGTAATTTATTAAAATGTAATAGTATGGATACATATGATGATGTTGCCGTTGTAGAGCATTTAAACATAAATTACTATACAGAGCTAGACAACCTTGTTATCAAATCTAATTATAATAAAAATTTTAAAATATTATATTTAAATATTCGAAGCTTAAGAATAAATTAGAGGATTTAGAGGTTCTTATTAAATCTTTCGAATTGGATATTCAAGTAATTGTTCTAACAGAAACATGGTTAATAGAATCAGAAAATATATTTTTCAATTTAGTCGGTTATACAGCTTATTTCTCTAATCGTTCAAAGCCTTATGGTGGAGTAGGTATCTACGTCAGACAAAATATTAGTAGTACTCTGATTTTAAAAGAAGAATTTCAAAACTCGAATGTATTAATAGTAAAATTATTGAAAGAGAATTTGAATATTTTTGGTGTATATAAATCGCATAATACAAATTTTGGTGATTTTATCCAATTTTTAGATGATCATACATTAAAAAATAAAAACTCGTTAATCTTGGGTGATTTTAATATTAACTTACTCAATACAGTCAGTGCGGAAGTAGACCGTTTCACAAATACTTTACTCAGTAACGGATTTGTAATTTGCAACAGATTAACTGAAAAATATGCTACAAGATTCGGAATGAATACCAAAACTATAATAGATCACGTCATAACAGATTTAGTCAAGTACCGATACTACTTACACATTGTGGACACAGATCTCTCAGACCATCAAATGTTATTTATCAGTATAGATAAATGTCCCAAATTAGAAAAGCATTCCAAAGTTAAAACTGTTGTAGATTATAACTCTATTGAAAG